>CM062809.1:900237011-900590819 GCA_031772625.1 Pinus tabuliformis | reverse complement strand
TGGTATGTCTGGAAACATGTGTAAATCTTGTCATAGTCTATACCTTCCTTCTGGGAGAGCCACGAGCGACAAAACAAGCCTTATACTTTTCCGTACTTCCATCTTCTATATGCTTTATCTTGTAAAGCCATTTATAAGTGACAACTGTCTTGTCCTGGGTCTGGAACTACTTCCCAGACATCATTCTTCATAATAGACTCGTATTCTTCGGTCATAGCATCCTTCAATACTTGATGCTTGATGACATTGAGAATGATGAAGACTTATTTTGTATGATTGTGCTCATGATGGTCAGGTATCCCTGATACCTATTAGGTTTCTTACTTTCACGAAGGTTCCTCGGGGTGTAGTGTGCCCTTCAGCATCATCGAGTAGCCCCTAAGCCAAGAGGGCATCTTCCTAGAAGAGGAAGGCTCAAGTGGATCAATAAGATCCATGGGTGCATCCACATCAGGCATTGTTACATCATATTTTTCTTTCGGTTCCCTGTGTCAAATTATTGAGAGCTCCTTAAAGTAGAAGATTTTCCACCTTGCTGAGAGCCATATCTTCATCAAAGGTGACATCATGACTATTCACGACTTCCCTTTGACTGGCTACATAGATTCTATAGCCCTTAGTATTTTCACCATAGCCCACGAGGATTCCTTTCTTTCCAAATGCACCCAATTTATTTCTTTTCTCTTTCGGCACATGAAAATATACAGGGCTTCCAAAAATTCTAAAATGAGATATGTCAGTTTTCTTACCGGTGAACATTTCTTCAGGAGACTTGGAACCCAATGCTTGATGAGGGCATCAGTTTTGTAAACATACGATGGTGTTTCAGCTTTGGCCCATAGAAGCTTTGGAAGTCTTTGATCATGGAGCATGGCACAGACGGCTTCCACAATCGTAAAGTTCTTTCTTTCTCCCACACCATTCTGTTCAGGAGTATATGGTGTAGTAGTCTCCCTCTTAATGCCAGCCTCCTTACAAAAGTCATGAAACTTGTTAGATTCATATTCAGTCCCATTATCAGTCCTTAAGATCTTGATCTTCTTTTCGGATTTCATGATCAAGGCTTGAGATGTGTCACAAGACATGACACCTAGCGGACTTCCCCTGACCTGATATAATGAATCAACTTGAAACCCAAGAGTGAAGGCATATTTAATATTGTTTTTCCATGCACGTACCTTGCCATCGATAAAAGCCACCTTGTAGCCTTTGTCTTCCATTGCTGAGATGAACACCAGTTCTTCTTGAGGTTAGGTACATATAATACATCCTGTAAGTGGATCATATTGCCTTGATTCAGTTTAAGAGAGACATTGCCTATACCTTTCACGGGATATTTCATATTATCTCCAAGGACAATTTCCAGGTTAGTTTCTTTCTCTATCAGATTATGGAGAACTTATTTGTAACTAGTGAAGTTCCTTGAGGCACCAATATCACTAAGCCAAATTCCCAGCAAGTCCGAAGGAGCAAAGGTATATAGAGCAGCTGATAGATAATATTCATCCTGCTTATTTTCAACAGTGTTAGATTCATACCTGGAATTTCTAGCCTTCTTGAATGGTTGTCCTCTTCCTTGATTTCTATCACTCCTTTTACCTCTGCTATTAGATTTTCCATTTCTTTGATTGCCATGAGAGGGATTTGATCATCGTCCCGGTGTGAGTCCCTTCTATCAGGGAACTCCCTTGCATAGTGACCTGCTTTATCACAAATGTAACATTGTCCTTTTCTTCCACCCTTAGGTCCATTTGTTCCTAGCAACAGCAGATGTATTTGATGGAGGCTCAGCAATTCCGCCTTTCACATGGTCCAACACTTCTTGTTCTTCCAATGTTAGATCGAGAGACATCTTCTTGTCATGGAGCTTGTCTTTAGCAGGGAAGTGTGTTGAGGACCCCATGAATTCATTTTGGATAGCCTACCAATCTTCTCCTCAGTGACTTCTCTTGCTCTTGCTTGGGCTTTGTCTTCACCTCAGCTTTGATACCATGTTAAGTTATGGTATGTTCTATGCTTAGAGCAATTTACTTCTTTTTCTTATTATTATCCACAGATTAGCAATCATATGTATGTTAAGTAAAGTGTAGTTAGAACATCAAACGATCAACAGAAAACAAGCCAAGACAAGAGACACAAGATGTGGTGGCTAGCTAGGGACAAACCCCAATATGGGGAAACCCTTTGATTAAATCTTCCTTTATCTTCAATAATTCAGCAAAGAGAAATAGTACATAAATCTGATTTACATCAGCAGAAGCAAACCCCAGATTAGCCCTAAACTAGGGCAGCAAACCATAGATCGAACTTGTCAAGTCTCCACTGGTGAGTTGTTCACCACGCACCAGTCCGAGACTTCGCCGTGCACCAGTCCAAGATTTGCCACGCACCAATCCAAGATTTCTCCGTGCACCAGTGCAATATTTCACAACGCACCAGTGAAATATTTCGCCATGCACTAGTGCAAGATTTCGCCGCACACTAGTCCAAGATTTCGTCGTGCACCAGTCCAAGATTTCGCCGCGCAACAGTGCAAGATTTCACCATGCACCAGTACAAGATTTCACCGTGCACCAGTGCAAGATTTCACCGCACACTAGTCCAAGATTTCACCGCGCACCATTCCAAGATTTCGCTGCACACCAGTCCAATATTTTGCCGCTCACCAGTGCAAGGTTTTTCCATGCACCAGTGCAAAATTTCGCCACGCACCAGTGCAAGATTTCACCGCACACCAGTGCAAGATTTCGTCGTGCACCAGTCCAAGATTTCACCACACACCAGTCCAAGATTTCACCGTGCACCAGTCCAAGATTTTGCCATGCACTAGTGAAAGATTTCGCCATGCACCTATGCAAGATTTCGCCGCACACCAGTGCAAGATTTCGCCCCTCACTAGTCCAAGATTTTGTCGTGCACCAGACAAAGAGAGAGAGATGTGATGAGATGAAAATGTAAAAATGAGGAAAAGACCTCCTGTATTTATACACAAATGTTGATGATGAATAAATGTGACTGTTGGGCTTCTGAGCCTACATGGTTTGCTCGTCAGCTTGATAATTATTCCATAATCAAAATAAATTCATATCTCCATAAATACTTATCAGAATCGGATGATCTTTAGATCAATCCTACACCTCTCGACGAGAGGAATTGAATAAAAATATTATCAACCATGAATAAGATGACCCACATGGACTTTGTCCCTAGTTGCCAATTTTAACAATCTTTGATGGAGAATCTTCTTGGATGTACCTTCTTGTAGATGCCTTTAGATGGAGGGATTTCTTCTTTTTAGTAAGAACTTTTTCCAGGATGGTATTTCTTCTTGATGAGAGGAAATAGTAATCCTTATTGCCTTTGATGGATCTTGAACCTTTGCTTGTAGATCTGATGCTTCAATTTTTTTGTTCCCTTTCTTCTTAATCCTGATGCTTCAATATTCTATATGTTCTTGAGATTCCCTTCCTTGATATGTCACTTTAGCTTTGATACCATGTTGTAGAATCTAGCACATCTAGGTTAGGATGAGATTCTTCTGACGATGATAACCATTTGTGAGGTACTTTTTACTTTTTCTTATTAGCACAATCTTCTCTTATTATTATTAGTGTGTGTTCTCTTACTTAATCAAACAGTTGTCAAAAACAAAAGAGACGGGAACACAAGATGTTGGCTCTCAGCCTAGGAAAAAGCCTCTCTCTCTCCTAGATAGGAAAACCCTTCTACAAATTTCTCTTATTAAAGCTTCAATTGACAAATTCCAAACCCTAGACCCTTTACAAGTAGATCTTCCAAGCACAAGACATAGTTTTGCTTTATTTTGTGTTTTAATTGATGCCTCCTTCTGTATTGCACCCTGTCCTCTTCCTACGCTCTTCTTTCGGCAACTGATGACACTTTCTGCAAAAACCCTAGGTCTCCTTAGAGACCTCTTTTTTGGTATCTTCCTTTCCTTCTCAACTTCGCTTGGTAGTCTTCCTTCTCCTTGATACTTAGACTAGAGAATGAGGCTTTTCTTTGGGTATATCTTCAAGTTAGAGGCTGATCCTCTTAACCTTACTACAACTTTGATTTATTCGCACATAATGTTGATCTAGGGCTTGAAATGGACCCTTTTACTTCCTCCCTTTATTTGATCTAGGTGGGACCTACTTCGCTTGAGATTGAGGCCTATTAGGAGCCTATTATTAGCCCAATCAAAATTTATTATGTTGTTGCACTTATGAATCTAATGTGAACACAAAAAACACCCTTCTTCCTTCGCACGTGTGACAAAATTTGGACCCAAAATAATCCTTCAAACACTTATATTCCTTTCTCTCCTTCTTCACTGGCCTAGAAGCACCTTCTTGCTCTTCTTCACATCTCCTTCTTAACTCTCTTTCTCGTTAATTTCAAAGATCACTTGATGGTCCTTTTGTGAGGTCAAATTGCCCTATATATAGGAGTTTTCCCTCCTATTTGGGACTACTTTAGCTAGTGAGGCTCACTTGACTTTAAGTGTGCCAAAAATAAAGCCGACATGAAGAGGAGACTTGTCTTTGCTTTGGAGGATCACCTTTGAAATATTTCTTTACTCTAGTACATAGATTTACATAGTGTGACATGCCCACATGGATCCTCAACAATTACATTGACTCTTTGACTTTCCTACAAGCATTTAAACATGTGCTTGATCTATCAAATGGGTAAAAAACCCATTATTAATAATTACAAAAATAATAATTCTTTTCTTTTACAAGTACATAGATCAAAATTACATTTATGAAGACCGAACCTAGTTACACTTTCTTCAACAATTACATCGAGTAAGTCTACACATTTATAGTTGTATTCCTAGGAAAGTGCCAAGGAAAACATAAATAATGGTGGGAAGTGACTCTTGATAAGTATATTTATTTGCGTACTATTTCTATCCATTTTTTATGAAAATACTTTCTTAAATTATGGTGGGAAGTAACTAATCGTAAATATCTTATTTACGTGAGTATGAGTTAATATTAGAGTTAAGATTAAGATGTAAGATTAGAGTTAAGATGTATATTTTTCTCTGAAATTAATTTTTTTAAGAAGGGTTTGGTTTTAATTCTTTGTTTAAAATTAGTTGTGTTAAGAGGTTTTTTATAATTTAGCGTATGGAGAGGTGTTTTATAATTGAGTGTATAGATATGTTCATGTTAAATCGTTAAATTTAAAATTAAACTAGCATAGTTATATAAATTAAATGGCTTACTAAATATCAAAACACCTATCTAATAATACATCTCATGTTGTCAATATTTAAAAAAAATCATAAAAATTAAGTAAACAAACCTCAATCCATCTTAACTCTAGATCTACCAAGCACCGAGAGATATGGAGTAGAAAGGGAGAGATGGAGAGAGATTTAGGAAGAGAGGAGAGGAGGGAAGATTGAGAGAGAAGGAACAAAGAGAGAGAGAGAGAGAGAGAGAGAAGAGAGAGAGAGAGAGAGGAGACATAGAGATGGAGGGAGGTGGTAGAGGAATGGAGAGAGATGAAGGAATAGATATAGGAATTGAGAGATAGAATAGAGGGAGGGGAGAGATATTTGGATTGGGAGAGAGAGGGAGGGAATAAGAAATACATATAGAGAGAAATCTACAAAGAGAGGGAGTGACAAGGTAGAAATGTTGAGTGATTGAAGGAGAGACAAGAGTGAGAGGGAAGAGAGAGGGGGGGGGGAGGGAGAGGGAGAGGAGAGAATATGGAGTGAGATAGAGAGACAAATAGAGATGGAGATAGAGTTTTATGTTTGGGGGTGAGATAGAGAGATAACGAAGGAGAGATAGAGGAGATTTAGATATAGTGAGAGGAGAGAGAGAGGGAATAAGAGAGAGAAAAAGTGTGGGAGGGAGGGTCAGAGAGATAGATATGGATAAATATAGCATGTGTGTTTGGGGGGTGAGATAGATATACAAAGGAGATATTGAAGGAGACATAGATATATATGGTAGGGAAGAGAGGGAAAACGAGAGGCAAATACAAGGAGGGAGAGAGAGAGAGAGAGAGAGAGAGAGAGAGAGAGAGAGAGAGAGAGAGAAATGGGGGGAGAGGGAGGAGGGGATATAGAGAGGGATGGGAGAGACAAGGAGGGGGATATACAAGGTTATTCACTAAAATAAGATGTATATTTTAATTACTATGGAATTATTGTTTTTAAGAAGGGTTTGGTTTTTATTCTTTGTTTAAAATTGTTTGTGTTAAGAAGTGTTTTCTAATTTAGTGTAGGGAGATGTTTATGTTATATTTTTATATTTAAAATTAAACTAGCATATTTATATAAAACATCATAGATCCATCTAAACCCCTAGATCTATCAAGCATGGAGAGAAATTAAATCTCTCTAGGTGCAAAACTTTCTTCAAGTTTTGCACTAAAATTTTAGTTGGAGTCTTCATGTAGGATGGAAAACTAGTAACCTACGACAACAGGAAGTTATAGGATAGGGAGAGGAGATATCATGTTCATGAGAAGGAGATAGCATCATTCATCCATTGTCATCAGGTGTGGAGGAATTATTTGATTTTGATATCTTCTTAAATTTTATAAACCTTTGTGAATCTTACTAGTGCCTAACATGCAAAGTAAAAAATGTTTAGTGATATTTTTGTAAAAATATTAAAATTTCTAATGATTTGATATAGTCTTTGTGTTGACATAGTGTTTTCATTGATGAAAACCAATGTCATTGTTATGAAACCAGCTCACAAAAAGATAGAAAAGATAGATCAACGCCTTAGAATTTAGCCTCTTTGAGGGGCAGCCTCTTTTTACACAAATGGACATACAAATTACAAAACCACAATTCTATATAGAAGTCTAAGGGGTCATAATATAATCAGAGCCAACATAACAATAATAATGTAAGGGCACAATAATAACAATAGTGGGCTTCTATGGGGCACAATAGTAACAATATGGGCACTACATGGGTACATCAATATAATAAGGGGGTTGTACTAATAACAATAAGGGGTTACACTAGTAATATAGGGGCCTAACATGCCCCTCTCCTTCAAAAAGTGTTGTCCTAAACCCTTGAGTAGTTCTTGATGCTTCTGTATAAAATTCTTGTCCTCCCATGTGGAATCTTCAACGGGTAAGTTCTTCCACTTGATGAGATACTCTGAAATTGATCGATTTGATAGCTGTCGGGTTCTTGTTTTTGTGACTGCTCCAAGTTCCAATATGATTTTTCCTTCCTCTTCAAGTTTTGGAAATATTGTTTGAATAAGGATCTTCTACAATTTTTGAAGGAGTACCCATACTTCTTCGTCCATCTTCCATTCATCCCTTGCTTCGTTTATCCTAATATGGATAATATAAAATAGCACAAAACAATGCTTCCACATCTTGATCCTTTCTTGAGAGTGCATCTGCAACAAAATTTTGCTTCCCTTTCTATAAATGATGTCAAAGTCATAACCCAACATATTTGTGACCCATTTTTTTGTTCTTCTAAAGATAATAGTTGTTCTAAAAAGTATTTAAGACTATTATGATCCATTTTTACCTTGAAGTGTCTTCCCATTCAGTAAGGTCACCATTTCTTAAGTGCATATAGTATTGCCAACATTTCCTTCTCATAAATAGCTTTCTTGAGATGTAGCAGTAAAAATACCCAATCACCTACATCAAAACATTTTTCACTACGATGTTGATCTACTTGTTGTTTCATTCGATTTTTCACCAAAGTGGTGTTATCCTTTAAAAGTTGGAGAACTTGTTGTTGATGCTCGATGTGATCTTTCATTGCTTGAACCTTTTTCTTCTTGATATGTCCTTCTATCATTAGAGTTTGAGGAGTGGTAATTTCTTCCAATCCTTTACAAGATATGGTCGGATTCATTTCTTGATGCTCGATGTGATCTTTCACATCTTGAACATTTTTCTTCTTGATATGCCCTTCTATCTTGATAGTTTGAGGAGTGGTAATTCCAACCAATGAATTACAAGATATGGCTGGATTCATTTCTTCTTTCTCGATGTGATCTTTCACTTCTTGCACCTTTTTGTTCTTGATATGTCCTTCTATCTTGAGAGTTTGAGCAGTGGTAATTCTTGCCAATGCTTTACAAGATATGGTCTGATTTATTTCTTCTTTCTCTGGGGTTGGGTCCTAGCGTATATCCTCTTATTTTGATGTTTCTTGATCCTTTTCTTCCTCCTCTTCATACTCTATGTAAAATAATTTCTTCTCAGCACACTTATGACCTTTAGTGCATTTGCTATCATAATTGTAACAAAGCCCTTTTTCTCTTTTTTCTACCAATTGTTGTGGTGTGACCCTTGTAGGTTGTGGAAGGCTAGGAGGAACAACACTTCCATCTTTATAGTGGTGAGGGGTAGACTTCCTTGTTGCCATAATTTTACTTTCCACTATGTAACAAAGCCCTTTTACTCATTCCAATTGTTGTGGTGTTGCTCTAAAGAAGGTGTTGCTCTTTGTAACCTCATAATGTGCTATCATTTCCTCCGTGAAAATTGACCACGTAACAAGTTGTTTACGAGAACAAAGCCCTTTATCCCATAAAAATTGATCCAGTTCTAAACATGAATATGCAATACATACCTTTTGTAACAGTGGTACACCATGTAGATCAAAATATTGCTCCATCTGAAGTATCCAATTTACGGGAACCTTGCCATCAAACTTCCTCATCTTGCTTTTTCTGGATTTTAGGAGCTTGATCTTGAAACGACTGTAACTCTGTACTTTCGGATCTTTAAGTTTTGAAATTGTGACCTACAGTAGCCCTCTATGTACTCTTTCTAATTCCACTAGTCTGATCCAAATTTGATTCTCCAAGGAAGAGTTATGCCAAATCTCCCACAGTGACCTGATTATAGACTAGTTCAGTAGAGTGAACTTGTACGACATGCCACATGTCACTGTTTCGACCTTTGGCTCTAAAAAATATATACAGGAAACTACAGTCTGTTCTCTTTCTGTACCTTCTTATGAAATTTCAATCCGATCCTCAGAGAGAAAGTTATGACGATCTTCCCTAGGTCACCTATTTGGAATGTAATTCAGGAGTCTGCAAAAAGACCAACTTCCTCAGATCATATCTCTGCAAATATAGCGCGAAAAGCTCTGAAATTCGGACCCGATGTTTAGTGCGATTTTGAACCAAATGGGTTTTTTTTTTCACTTTTGACCATCACAGAAAAAGTTATCCCGAAAATTCCACGATGACCTATTTGGAGTAGTGAAACCCTAGAATCCAAAGCTCTGATACCAAATGTTATGAAACCAGCTCACAAAATGATAGAAAAGATAGATCAACGCCTTAGAATTCAGCCTCTTTGAGGGGGAAACCTACTTTACATTACACAAATGAACAATTCTTGGATCATACAAATGAAAAGACCACCTTTCTATATAGGAGTCTAAGGGGTCATAATATAATCAGAGCTGACATAACAATAATAATGTAAGGGCAAAAAAATAACAATAGTGGGCTTCTATGGGGCACAATAGTAACAATATGGGCACTACATGGGTACATCAATATAATAAGGGGGTTGTACTAATAACAATAAGGGGTTACACTAGTAGTATAGCACATAGTAACCTACCACAACAGGAAGTTATAGGATAGGGAGAGGAGATATCATGTTCATGAGAAGGAGATAACATCATTCATCCATTGTCATCAGGTGTGGAGGAATTATTTGGTTTTGATATCTTCTTAAATTTTAGAAACCTTTGTGAATCTTACTAGTGCCTAACATGCAAAGTATAAAATGTTTGGTGATATTTTTGTAAAAATATTCAAATTTCTAATGATTTGATATAGCCTTTGTGTTGACATAGTGTTTTCGTTGATGAAAACCAATGTCATTCCATTGATGTAAAAAAAGTATAATGTCAAAAAGGGAGATTTTTGGACATAGCATGAAAGCCAATTTCATGTCATTGATGTCAAAGAAAGGAAATCGCTGGGCAGTAGTATTGTCATGTCAAAAGAGGTATGATTCCTTGGAAAATCATTAAGCATCTATTGACATATCGATGATGACAAAGGAGTTATGATAGCTTTCAATTTATTGATTCTTTTTTAAAGCTATGATAATCAAATGAGTATGTAGATGGTCTAGCTAGATACTCCTCTTTGAGACCTTTCCAATGATATATTAAAATTGGTCAAACTCAGCCAAAATGAAGAAACAAACAAGTTTGAAAGTGAAATGGTGGAAAAGGGTCAGAACGACAAATTTTTTAAAGTGCACGTTTAGGGAAAATCTATGAATTCATGCAATATATGTGGTTGTTGGCATACAAACATTTGTGTTGTTTAATGAGGTTAAATGTCACACAATTATGGGTGGATATGGCGGTTGTTGAAATAATGAAAGGCATATGGAGTGAAAACTTGCAAGACATTTAACAAAGGTCATGCCCTCTAACCTCAGCCATGTGGACTCGATCATATCATGGCAAATGGATTGATGTGGACCCTTTAGTGATAAGACATGTGGGTTGATCGCCCAGTAGATAGAGCCAATGGAATTTTGACATGTCAACAAGATGACACATGTGACACCAATGGCAAGTTGACAAGTGGCAACATGAGATGATGTGGATCTAGGATGGACAACATGATAGTATGATGTGGTAGTATGGTGGATGACATGATAGTTGATGTGGAAATACAATGGATGATGTGATAGCATGGTAGAGTGCCACATAGCATGTCCAATTAGTATTTTGGGTGGCCAATTGAGGCAAATATTAGTGAGAAGTGGCACCAATTAGAGGGTGCTATGTGGCATGATAAAATTATGTTGATGTCATCATCCAGTTGAACATAGACCCCTTAAGGACACTACAATAGAATAGGGAAATAATGCCTAAAATTGCACCAGAATTTAGTGTATTTTAGTTCACAAATTGGACACCTTTCCCGGTGCAAAAACAGGTGCTACCAGGTATGTTTATACTAGTGCCATATTTTGTGCCATAAATTACACCAGAAACAACATCATAAATAATGCTGGAAATAGCACCGAAGAAATAAAGCCATAAATAATGCCCGAAAAAGTGCTTGAAAGAGCACCCCGCACTTTTCCTGGAGTTGCACCGAAATTTGTGTCGAAAATAACGTCGTAATTAGTACGGAGAATAATGTCGTAAATAGCACCATTTAGCACCAGGACTTGCTTCGAATAAGGATCTTCGTTTGGCTTCTAGTTTAATAACCAATTTTTCTTCACATTTTTCTTCTTGTGTGTCTTCCAATTTTACTTCAAAATTTTCTTCTAATGTGGCTTCCAATTTTTCTTCTAGTTTTGCTTCTACTTTGGCTTCCAATTTTTCTTCCAGTGTGGCTTTCAATTTTTCTTCTAGTGTGCCTTCCAATTTTTCTTCTAGTGTGGCTTCCAATTTGGCTTCCATTTTTGCTTCTTTTTTTGCTTCCATCATAAGAAATAATGCAAGGTTTAGCTCCAACATAATTTCCGATTTGGCTTCCAGTTTTGCTTCTAGTGTGGCTTCCAATTTTGCTTCCAATTTTACTTCTATTGTTTCTTCTTTGTTTGCTTCGAAAAATTTATTTTTTTTTGAATACAGTTAAATTAATATGTTTTATTTCAATTTAATTAGTTAAATATATCATGTCTCTTAAATAATTTATATGATTATATATCATATGAATTCATTTAAAATATTTTATAGGATAACATTTATAAATAATTTTTAGGGAAACAAACATCCATTCAAATTAACAACATCATTATACTTATTAAATCTCCATCAAAATAGAATCTACGACATCCAATATATATAAAATAACAAGATAATTATTGTAACATGATAATCATCTATAATTAAAACAAGTGAATCAAATACCTATAATTCAAGTGAATTTCACAACATTCATCATGAGCAGTGAATCAAAACCATCATACATAATAAATATGCATCCAAATCATCAACCACTTTCAACATTAAAAAAAATGATGAGTCAATACTGACGAGATCATCATCATGCATGTATTTGGAGAATATCTCATTACATTTAAAAATGTATCAAATTGAATCATTGCAAGGACCCAAATATAAAATCAACTCTACAAAGAATCCAATTGATCATGGATAAATTTGGAATTTTGGAGTTCTATCATATCAAGAGAGAGAATAACACTTTGATGGATGATCAACCTAGTAAAGGTATCAATTTGGTTCAAGGCAAGTTGATGGAGGAGGGTGGCATAACAACTATATGTCGCATACCATGATTTCTCATAACTAAAGGATCACGAGATGCTTAAGGGTAATTAAGGAGGATAATTTGATTGAAAGGTTGCTTAAATTCAATAGTCATTTCATGGTACAAAATATCATAAGTGATCACTCTAGCTTATTGGTGATCGATCCAACAAAATGATGAGCCATTCATCCAACAGATGGTTAAACACAAGGATTAATGGTAAGAATGTGGCCAGGTGGAATGTCTTCAGCAAAGGATTTGATATGTTGTGGTTAAGGAAGAACATATCAGTTCGACCGTGCGTGTTTATGGTATAGACCAAGAAGCAATGAATTTGCAATTGTTAATGTGAACATCATTAAACTCGAAGGGACTCCCCCCGCCATCATTTTGGAGTTAAGTCTCACTATAATTAGATGGCTTTGTAGAATTAGTTCCTAGTGTCTCTTCATACATTCTTTCTGAGTTGAAGAGATCATGAATTCCTCGCCAAGCAATGGCACTGGTGGCTCCCTAGATGATATTGATTATGCGTTCAAGTAAGAAATCAAGGAGATGATCTCCAGGATAGGTGGGAAAATAAATTTTGAGGCTCAATCTCATTTCACCTTGGTAACGGGTCATTTGGAAGGTCTGAAAAAATATGTTGAAATTGTGCAAGTGATGGTGTAGGTAATTATATCCAAGATAGAAAATATTGATTACAAGGTGGGGAACTCTGAGTTCAACGTGGAGAATGTAGTTGTCTTAGTGTTAAAATAAATATTTGACCTCGATGACAGTGGTAAATAGGATATGACGATTGGTGAGGGAGGGACTCTCTCTCCAGTCTTTCCTGATCAATAGGAGTTGGAGAAAGAGTGGGGGCAACAAGGAGCAGCGGAACCATTCTAGCAGGAGGAGGCAGACATGGATACTACGAAGGAACTCAGACAAAATAATGTGGAGGGAATCGGGTAGTTAATTTTATAGTAATAGTTAGGTAGATTATGTTTTGTAGGTATGTAGGTGTTAATGGGGTATTTTTGACAAATTACAAGAAGAATGATGTAGTAAATATGGAAGAAACATTACTGTATACCCAAAGATATTGGTTAGAGAAATTTGGAAGACTCTAGAAATTTTGATGATTTTGAATGTAATGGCATTAGATAGATTCCAATTCAATTAATAGAAATATACATGTTCCATTTTAAAAAAATAACATGTTAAAGTGATGCATGTCCAATAGTCGACATAAGTCAAAATGATACATCATGCACAAATGATATAAATAAAAATAAAGAATTATGTAAGACAAAATGATACAAGTCAATACGATGCATCATTTCCAAATGAGATAAGTTGAAATGATACATGTCGAAAAGATACAACTCAATAATATGACACATGAGGTCGTGAAATTGATACATATAATAGTAACCATGAAAATGAACATCACCACAATATATAATAATGATCCATGATGCAGTCCATATGATAATGAATATCACTAGTTGCTACCAACAACTGCCTCATGATCATCATCGCCATTTTCATCATCATCATCATCATCTTCTGTATCTGCATCATCCTCGTTGTCATATGTTTCTGTGTCATCATGAGTATCATCTGCCATCTCAATATCAAATCCAATGTGATCTGGATCTATGTGATGAAGATCATTCACATCTTTGGGAAGATCCTTGTTCTACAAAAAAAAAACATTTAGAATGAAAATTTATTATTTATTTCATGCAATAATTAATTTCTTTGTTATATATCTAATATTACAACATATGAAATGAAACAACAATCATATTACATCATATCAAAGTTAACATACGATAATAAAATTTCAAATAAGTTATATGTAAGATGTTGTAATAGTAGATGTTGTAACAACAAATTCCATAACAACATGTCAATGTTAAACCTGCTGAAAAATAGATAACACCCATTATTATTGAAATGTCGAAACTGTTGTAAAAGATGATGCTATAAAAACTTCTACTATTGAAACTACTGAAATAGTGATCATTAGAGCACATGTTATAACAAAAAATGATGTAACAACGCATGTAACAACATATGTTGTAAAAATTTATGGGGTAGAAAACCATTTCATCTTACTTGTCAAAGCTTGAGAGTGGGAAAAACCAAGGAGGTGTTTCGGCCACCCAGCACTACACCAACACTTGTGCGATCAAGAAAACAAATTGAAAAGCACAAACATAGGTAAAAACAGATTGAGAAGCAAATATATGTTGTTACAGTAGATGTTGTAACAAAAAATTCCATAACATATGTTATAACAAAAGATGCCATGACAATGAATGTTGTAACAACAAGCCATTTCATCTTGACCTCAAAATCTTGAAAGTGGGAAGCTAACGAGGTGTTTCTTCCACCCAAAATTACACCATCAATTGGGGGATTAAGAAAACAAATTGAGAAGCATAAAATAGGTAACAACAGATTGAGAAGTAGATGTTGTAACACTGGATGTTGTAGTAGAATATGTTTTAAGAACAGATGCCATAACAACATGTCAATGTTAAACAAGCTGAAAATGTTGTAGAAGTTGATGTTGTAACACCCATTACTATTGAAAATGTTGAAACTTACGTGAAAGGTGATGTTATAACAACTGCTAGTATTGAAACTACTGAAATAGCAACCATTCATAGAGGATGTTGTAAGAATTTAGGGGGTAGAATCTACACCAACACTTGGGGGATCAAGAAAACAAATTCAGAAGCACAAACATAAGTAATAATGAATTGAGAAGTATATGGTGTAATTACAGATGTGTAACATCACTAAACTCCTCATACTATTAGAGGAATGGGGTAAAACATATTTATTTATTTTTTTCCTTCGAACTCTACTTGACTTCCCAACTCATCATAAGGGCCTCACAACTAGAGTTATTACTCTACATGCTTATATATATATATATATATATATATATATATATATATATATATATATATATATATCTATATCTATATCTATATATGTATATATAGATATATATGTATATGTATATATATAGATATGGATATATATATATATATATATATATATATATATATATATATATATATATATATATATATATATATATATACATATATATATACATACATCTATACACACACACACACACACACACACACACACACACACATATATATATATATATATATAATTCCTTGCTGAATGCAACGGCCTCCGCTCACCACATCAGCGCATCACCAACCTGTCAAGGGGGTCCACCCATGACCAATCAAAGAAATTTTGTGTTTGTGCATTAGACAGCTCATCCCGGTAAATCCCATAGCTGTGCCACACAATCCTCTTCGGTAATCTTCCAGGTTTGTACCTCTAGTACACACCATCACTTCCCCATCCAATTGTGTTAAAGGAAAAATTAGGTTGCGCCAATGAAGAGTCTCCATGGCTAGGGTTTGGTTTGGTGTAAGGTTTTTCCAAATTTTCATTATAAATTTAAGGCTTTCCCTCCTGTGTCACATCGAGCTTCCCTTCAATCTCTGCCATGGATCGAGTAAGGGATCTTCACCTTGCCTTAAGAAATGCATCAGATGGGGATCTTTACAACCATCATAAGAGAAAGTCTCAACTTGACCATAATTTCCTTGAGATGGTTATTTTGACCATGGCTCTGTCTTAGAGGTCCTGCAGACCTCCAGATCAATTCTACTAATCGGTGTCAAAATTGATGGCTTATTAAGGCTTTGTATAGTGCTAACCCTCTTCAGCTTAAGACAATCCAAATCCAAGGAGTTCTTGTCCCTTCTACATGCCCCGTTCTCTGACAAGGAATTCCAGGTATGGAGTCATAAATGTTCCTACAACCCTTACCTACCACTGGATGCATGTGAAATCCTAAAATATCTCCGCCTCCACTACCACATGCCAAAGGTTTCATGACTAAGATCAGGCATATAATAAACTCCATGGTGATATCCAAATACTTTTAGGGCCAATATAACTACACCTTCATGCAAGCAGAAGATATCTAGGCTACTTATAATTCAAGGTTGACAAATCCTTCCTACATGGTTTTCGACTATTCCTACACTTAAAGGGAGGATAACCCTTCCAGTGTTGAATCAATGGCTTTTGCATAGGTTAAAGGGATTATACCTTAGTTAGCGAACATCCATGTATATGTATAGACCCTACCAAGTGGGTGATTTCTTATGTACTTATTTTATGTTAATAAAAAAGGTCTTTGTGCCTAATGTTCCAAGTTTTTATTGCAAACCCTTATGGATCCTTCTAATGTCTGTGGCATTTCATGACATCTTTACATTACTTACATATGCATTGTTAATCATTATGAATGAGAATTTACCCCAATACAAGATTCAGGTTCAATAACATGACTCAAGTTAGTTTATTGTATAAAACATTACACATTCTGTTGTAGAGTATATGTTATGAACTATTGTAATGGAATCCAAACCATTTCAACTAGAAATGCATCATAAGTTCATTAATATTCTAGAAACACAAACAAATAGCTATCTTTAAAGTTGCATGGAAATTGAGTCCGGGACAAGGACTCTCCACCCAACCATAGACAGTTGCAACCACACTTGTAGCTATCACCCTCAAGACAAATTCCATATTCTAAGCGGGGTGTTTGCTTAACGGATTATAACACTAGCTGTCAACAAAAACAGGGAATATAGAGGGACTCTTCTTCAATCCCACCAATTGACATCTCCATCTTCTCAGAACAGGGAGTCCATAGGTTCTTGCCTCACCCCAAGTGCATACACATTGATTCAATCCCTTCCAGGGAGTCCAGGACCCACTGTAATAGTAATCTGGTAACCAAGGTCTTTAATCATGTCTTCTTTTGATGATGTTGTAGTATTATCCTCTTCCAACGCTGTCTATGGATCTATATCCTTCTATCTCAACCCACAGCCTCTAGGGGTTGAAGCTGTTACAGGACTCCACATATTACATCCCAACCCACAACCTCTAGGGACCCAAGTTGTTAGAGGGCTCTAGAGACTGTGTCAACCCACAACCCCTAGGGACCGAAGTTTTTACAGAGCTCCAAGGATCCTATCTCAAACCATAGCCTCTAGGGAACCCCAAACTATTACAAGTCTCGAGAGACTACCATCTCAACTCACAATATCTAGGGAAACTCAAAGAAAAACCCATTCTCTTCTCTCTAGTTTTGTGCTTCCTACTGATTGAACAATATTTCTTTGTTTTACTATTACTTGAATTGTGTCCCCTCTGTCCTTCTACATGAATTCAAACACCATGCCTTTCCTTATTTTCTTTTCTTGCATTTATTTCTTTGTCCTTGATTTCATACACTGTGCAGTTCCCCTCTTGGTTTCTTGTCCATTTTCCTTTTGAAGGTTCCCAAGTGCATGAGCTTGTGTAACCTCGTATTTCATTCAATTTTAAGAACCAATTCATTAATTCATGCACCAACCAGGTATTAATGGTTGTCCCAAACATTTCATATTTTCTCCAAAGAAATCATCCTCCCCAACTTTGGAATCCATGTCCCTTTGACTCAACCCCTTTTTCTTAATTTTACATATTTGTAAAAAAATAGTTACAATGTATTTTACGATAGAATAATGGGTGGGGTTATCACAAGATGTTGTAATAGCATATGTTATAACTAAAATTTCCATAAAAACCGCCAATGTTAAATATGCTAAAAATTCTCTAACAACCGATGCTGAAACACCCATTATTATTGAAAATGTTGAAACTATTGTAAAAGTTGATGCTATAACAACTGTTACTATTGAAACTACTAAAACAATGACCCTTATAGTGGATGTTGTAATAATAAATGCCATAACAAATGTCAATGTTGAAAATGTTGTAACAACTGATGTTGTAACACCCATTCAGATCAATTCAACCTAGTAGTATCACCACTTTTCAGCATTTTGAAGAAGTCTTTCTTAAAATATGGTGTTGTAGTTATTTTATCATCGTCTTTCAAAAAATAATATATATATATATATATATATATATATATATATATATATATATATATATATATATATATATATATATATATATATATATATATATATATATATATATATATATATATATAGATAGATACACACACACACACACACACACAAAGAAAAGGGAGATATAAGGACTCTTTCAGCCAAGATTTGTAAAATTTTGAGCTATATATACACTACATTTCTACACTCAAGTGAATGGATGGTCAATGTTTCCTTTCAATGTTGAGTAGCTAGATGTAGTAAAGGTGTTGAAGATGAAATGTGTTGGAAACTAGAACAATACTAAGAGGGGGGGTGAAATAGTATTGTAGCAATTTTTACCAATTAAAATTTCTTTTCTCTTTGTGTTAAAAATAATAAGATAGTAAAGAGAACTTTCAACAATCAAACAATTATTTCAGTCAACAATGGAGCATTCAAGGAACAAATAAGTCCAAACATTGCTTCTCAATTTTATTAATATGGCAAGCTACAACTTGCAAACAAAAATTTCTTTCTACAACTAGCAGGAAGCTCCAACCTCCTAATTTTTTAGCTGCAACTAAATGAAGTACCGACCAACTATTCTCTAGCACCTACTAGAAGGAGAACCAACCCTTGATCAACAAGCTACAACTTGCTTTGGTGCTCACTAATCCATTTTTCATCCACTTTCATACTAGGAACAATGATTGACTTCTCTACTTTGAAAAACAATTTATGCATCAACCACCACTCCAAAAACCACCGACAACAATCTTTGGTTACTGTAAAACACCATATCAACACTTCGCTACACCATGAACTCTGTCTAAAAAACAATCAATGATTTTTTTTTGAATAGGCCTACTTTTATACATTTTTCTTTTGTTATTTTTGGCTCTCAATTTTGTGCATGAAATATTATTTTTTCTCCTTTTTCATGCATATTTTGGTCTTCTAGACTTGTTCTCCAAGTCATCTCACCTTAAAAGCCTCTTTCTACAATTCAAACTGAGATTATTTTTTAAATCTATGCATTTTGGAATTTTCATAGATTCTAGCATACCAGTTGCTTACATTAGATGTGGTTATCTTTGGAATAGTTTCCAAATCCACTACCAAACTAACTGTTCTACCATTTTTACCTTTAGCTCCCTCTCCAGGCTCCTTTTCCTAGTTCTCCGCCATAGGATCGGTCTCTGTGACCATCAACTTAGGCCCTGGGTGCTAAGACTTTTTAAACTCTATCGGGGGCTTGTATTTCTTTGTTTGGTCATACCAAAAAATGATGTTTATCTTATTGAGTCCTAAACGAACAATTTCTTTTGTTATTGACTCCTTTTTCATTGGTCCCACCTCTATGCAATGTGACCAGGTACCAGCTAAAAGGCTAGCACTTAGTTGTGCTTAGTTAGGCCTATGTGGCTCTTTATACTTCGTGCTCGTAGTCCTCCAACCATTGCACGAGATTATGTGTGGGCGCGTAGTCCGTATCACCGTTATTCCCGGCACATTTGTTGGTGTGCCTTTGTAAACATGTCAAGATCTTCCCACTAGGTTCATGTTTCTCGTGGAGATTGCTTCATGTTCCCCCTACTGGATGTCGTTGTTGACTATTCAACCTCCGTGGCCTGGTCCTTTCAGCCTGGCACTGCCATGAAAACACACAAAATATAAACTTTTGAGATAATGGTCCTACAGGTTGAGTTGTCTTCATGGGGTCCTTTCGACCCTTCTTTGATTGTTCTATGACCTGTCCACCATGTCATCATCCAATGTGTATTGGCTTCCCTATATCTCGATCCTTGCACTTAGTGCACCTTTAATAAACCATCAGGCTCCAACCAGCGGGATGAAGTCACCATGACATCATTGTCATGATGTGTCGACCTTTGAGTGGTGACAAGTGTCACCCATAAAAGGGCCACTTGGGTGCCCAAAAACCCTAAATATGTTTTCCACATGTCCATGATGATGTCAGCTTCTAACGTCATTTGGTCTAGTTGCATCCTGGAGGAGAGAGAGTTTTTCCGGACCTTAGTTTTCCTCCAAATTCCTTTACGTTTCACTTTTTGCCTCACCGGCCTTTTCCTTTGTATTTCTTCATAAACACCTTCAGGCTAGATATTTACTATGTTTCCTTCTATTGTTCCTATCAGGATGAACTTCCAGGATTCACCATCTTCAGGTTGAGTTGGTAGAGTGGGCCTCCACTATTTATTTCCCATTCACTGTTCTTACTATGGTCGTGGCCTGGTGTTCTCAACTTGACGCTTAACCGTCTGCCTTCCAAAAAATATTTAGGAATTCTTTTATGGGCTTCCATTTGCTGGTGGCCTCCACCTACTCAATGTATCCCAATGCTTTACAATTTTCCAGGGTGAACCCCCTGGGGTATTACCTTGGGGCCATCCTGTACAGTGGACCCCACTTCCTTCTTACCATTGAACAATGCTAATTTGTCGTGTCTTGGTTCTTTCTCTTCCTATACCTTCCCTTTGTGCATCAAAGTATTAATGCTAGGGTGAACCTACCAAGGTAAGTCCATCGAGCCATCCTGTTAGGTGGGCTCCATCTCTAGCCAATGAATATCATCTCTGCTATTGTTGTGGCATAAATCTAAGCCCAATCACTTAGACATGCAATATAACACTATACTATCATAGTATATGCTCCGATGTATTACCTCTTGGTGGGTGTCGCCTGTCCAGCCTGCTCTAATGGGGCTACTTCTTGCTTCTGTTGTGGCTTCCAAATGAGCTTGGAGCTCTCACTTAGAGGCTTCACTATGTCTTTCCACTATCTTTTAGCCATGTGCAAAACTTGGCTATGCGCCAAAACTTCACTACACTCCTTTTAACTCTACTAAGTTGACTTTTGGGGTCCCTATATTTGACTGACTCTATATCACAAACTAGGAGACATTGTTGGGACTCCCATGTAGTATTTAAAAGTTACTTCTGAGCTATTTCCATCTATGGGGGTTTCACTTGCACCTGAGATGATCTGGTGCTCTAGAATTGGCTATAAATCATCTGCACCTTTTTGCTGCCATTTTGTCATAGTGCTCCATCATGTTGCCTTCTTTGACACCTATGCCACCTCTTGAATATTAGGAAACAGTCTATTTCCATCACCCTATTAGCATCATTAACGACATATCTCAACAATCTCCCCCTTTGACATTGATCGAAACAATAAAATCAAACAACACATCTTTCGTAAACACCTTTTTCTCTTTTTAAGTCTTTCAAGTTTTGTTTTTCTCCCCCTGAGATGGGACTCCTCCTTGTCCTTCAGTTTTTGTGGTACTGCTACTAGTTTTGTTTCCTTTCACACCCTTTTTGTTTGATCACCAGATCACTCCAAAACCTCTTATTATTTGATTTGATAATACTAGTTTGATTTTATCACTATCACTCCTATTTTGACATCAATGTAAAAAAACCCATAATGCTCCCCCTATCACCATGCTTCTCCTGTATTCAATCCTTTCTTTAGCCTTTTGATCCTTGTGGACCTATAAGCTTCACCATTATATGTTAAAAAATATACCAGCTTCCTTGCTTTATCTTGGAGGAGGATCTAGTGAAGGGAGGCAAAAGACATGACCCCCACTATTTTTCTAAAATATTCAAACTATTCTCTAGGGAGGGGATTTTTAAATATATCAACAACTTGTTCACTGTTGGTAACATACTAAAGCTTCACAATCTAGGTTGTAACTTACTCTTTCAAGAAATTATACTTGATGGGGATATGCTTGGTCTTAGAGTGAAATAATAGATTCTTCGACATGTTAATTGCACTTGTGTTGTCACAAATTATGGGGATTAATTGATCATAAAACACTTGTACATCTTGTAAAGTCTGCTTCATCCACAGAATTTGAGTACATCATGATGTTGCTGCAATGTATTCCACTTTTGTTGTTGATAAGGAAATAAAAGCTTGCTTCTTGCTCAACCATGAGACTAGATAGTTTCCAAGGAATAAAAATTGAAAGAAAAATTATGGCAATAAGGAGATCTACCACTCACAACTAGCAAGATGCAAGTATTGTCACTCCTAGCTTCCCGCAACCTACAAGGTTGACATTGTAACTGTTATCACAAAATCAGGTACTAAGGGCTGCCACTTAGCAAGATCTTATGTAACTATTTCAAACCAGGCTTTAGACTAAGGCTCAGCCTCCTTAGTCAGAGAGGGCTCTCTCACAGATTATGAATATGGATTAATGACAAGGAAAGATGGCTAACTCTTTAAACAACACATGAAAAATAAGCTGGTTGGACAAATATCAAATTAATCTCCATTGGGCTTATGGAGTCTCACACATCTCAGCAAACAAAAACACTATCTTGTCATGGAAATCAAGGCTATTTACATCAGATGTTCAAACATACTTTACATAAAACACAGCTTGCAAAGCATACAGGAAGTCAGAGCATTAAACATGAATTCTGAGTGATTATGCTGTAACAAGGTTGTAAAAGAACACTAAGAGAATAAACCACCATACATTTGAACAATAAGGTCTATTGAGAATCTTGAGAAGAAACAATAGCTGTTTGTATTACTGAAATCTGCTTTTTTACATAAACCAAAATAAACTTGTTCTTTATCAAAATCTCCAACCCCAATTACATCCAAGTCTGATCCATATATAGGAATACACTATTAACCACCTAGAGCGAGCTCGAAGGCTGCTATTAACTACTCCTATCTGCTGTTTAACTATTTCATTAATTACATAAGTGCTGAACTGTAATTACAAAAGATCCTAATTAATTCAAAACTCAAATCTGTCCTCCTCGTAGCATGATGACTTTCTGATCCTTGACACCTGTATATTTTCTGTTTTGGCTGAGATATGTTGGAGGAGAATACACTGAACAAGCTGGCTTTGGATACTGGTTGCGTAGATGGCTCATTAATTGACCAAGATAAGTGCCCTGCTTTCACGGTCCCTGTCTCCCATCATTCTTCACTACTTAAAGAACATGTTCCCAACTCTTTAATTCTTCACAAACAACGCATATCACCATACTCTCCAATGAGCTGGAAGCCTTATGAACTGAACAGGTGTACAAACAAACATCTCCGGTAACCTTAACTATAACCCTAACAATTCGGTCATAAAGTACCTTTAACGAGACTTTAGCAAAAAACAAAATATTTCACCTTTCCCAAAATGCACATCTGTCATTCTCTGAATAGCTAGGAGAGTCTTTTATGGTTTCCCTTATGTCCTTGAGGCTTTTCCTTCAAAAATCTGCTGACCCCATCATTAAACTCTTTGATTTTCTAATAAAACAGCACCTACAGCAGTTTCGTAGCGTGCTGCGAAACTGCTGTTTTTGCTAAAACAGAGTACATTTGCACTAAAGCATCTTTTGTTTGAACTTATGACTTTTCAAACCTCCTCTACAGGTGTCAAAGACTTAGATGACTTCAAAATAGTGGAACTTAAACAAAATTTACCAAAACTAAGAATATCACCTTTTCCTCAAATCAGTGAGCTAGTTGACCTAGCTGTGTCTTCAAATTTACAATCTCCTTCTTCAAAGCTTTGTTTTCAGCTCTCAGGGTCATGTTCATTTTCCTGATATGTTTAGCTTGTTTTAGGGCTGGAACCGTCCAGGTATATACATCAGCCACTGAATCTTCATGACTCCCCAGGCTTCTGCTACCCTTTAACACAACTTTTCTATAATTGGCATATCTGACTGCACGCTCCTTAATCACATTCTTTGTTTTGACAATTTCCTCTTTGGCAGCTCCCACTTGATTCTTTATGGCAATCACATTTCCTCCTTGGGTGATGATAACCTTTCTGTTCTTGTCTTTATGTTTGACCGCCTCCACCGTTTTGGTCAACACTTCAATTACCTCTGCTCTGGGTGACTTTACAGCTTTCTTTCCTTTATGCACTTTCTCCTTTACAGCTTCTTCTCCTTTATGCGCTTTCTCGGCCTCTTTAATTTGTTTCCTTGGTACTGGCCTTCTTGGCTTGAACATAAACTCATCACTAGGCTCATCAAACCTTAATTTCTTTGAGGCTTTTGATTTCTTAGTGCTCTTAGGAGAAGATTGGGTCAAATCAATATGCATGGGTTCAAGATGCACTAGTTCTTCCTGCTCAAATTCAATAGCCTCAAGTAGATCACTTAAGCTGGCCTTTGAAATTGGACTTTCCTCCACAGCTACTGATTTACCTTTCTCCTTGCTTAACTGACCTCGTGTTCTAACTCTTGATGCTTTTTCGGATCCAGTTGATCCCTGTACATCTTTCTTCTGCTTGACCTTCTCCTTTGATGATGACTGAGGTGGCTGAGGCGGTTCTTTAATAACCAAGGGCTTGACTGGTTTGTTCAACTGAGATTTAACCTTCTTTTTCCCCCTAGCCTCCTTTCTAAGCTCAGCAATAGTAGGTTCCTCCACTGATTCTTCTCTTTCTCTAAGTGGCTGTGGGGTGAGGCCTGTCTTACTCTGGAAACCGGCCATATAGATGAAAGAACTCCAATCCCTACCAATCTTCTGCAAACCATCTAGCACTAACAGTTTAACCAGGCCATGATGAAACAATGATGTCTCACAATCATCCTTCCTCAATTGGATTTTGTCACACATCTTGCTGAGGCTTCTAAACAAGTAAAATGGGAGGTCTATAGATGCTTTACCCGTGAAATGAAGCAACAACTTGAAATGATAGGAATAAACTTTGTTATATCTTCCCTCACAAGTTATAAACTTTTGAATACAAGTAAGAAGCATAGCATAACTCTCCTTAACATAACTTCTAGGTACAGCCTTGGTTAAATCTTCATTCACATAGGCTTCCTTCAAGAATACCTTACAGGGGCTCATATCAAACTTGAAATTTTTGAACCACTCCTGCCCTCCTCTAGGAATCTATGTTACCCTAGCAATAGCCTCTGGAGATACTGGGAACTCTAACATAGATAACTTGGAACCTAAGCCTGTAAAATTCAAAGAAAATTCTTTTGTTACCTGAGTGTGTCCTCCCTTTAACTTTTCACAAAAACTCCAGCAACCAGCGTCTTTGAAGGCCTTTTTAACACCTTCATCCCTCAATGTCAGGTCCAATCCTTCGGGTTCTGCCCTTTGACACCTTCCAGACCGATGCTCCTTCTTCTCCATTATGCTTTGAAAACTTTTGCACAGAGAAACACCGGCAGTCTCAACTCGAAAAGCAAATTCAAACTTTAGAACGCAGGCTCGCTTGCAATGCAGCTCTCTTGAAGAAGAAACTCGGGCTCTTTTCAATTTGAATATCTTAACATATAAGTTGGCCACTTCGTGTAATACTTAACAAAACATCATGACACAACTATGCATGACAAAAACATTTGAATGAACTTGATGTGCATGACTATGAACCTATTGGTGGAATGATGGCTCGTAAGTGCTTGGAAGGTACAATAACTGACAACAACCGACCGGACACAATGACTCATCCCCGGACATGACATTTCGAAGATCTGCGCTGCAAAATCCCCGAATCCGCGATTTCGTAGCGCAGACAGTTATAACCTAGAGACATGTGCTGCGAAATGGCTGGCGCTACGAAAAGGCTAAAACATTATTGCGCTTCAAAATCAGCCAATCAAACTGCGCTACGAAACTGCGAAAAGGACAAATGACATGCGCTACGAAACTGCGAAAAGGACAAATGACATATACGAGATAAGAAACATCTTAATCAATCATAATGGAGGATGATTAACAGTTTTGAAAATGATTCTCATTGATATCATTGAAAAACATGACCCCCTAAGTAGTTAATATAGGATAACAACCATTTGACATCCATTTTTAACAATGAAATTTTGGACTCAACTTATATACATATGACTGCAGTTCTCAGTGATAATAGTAACAACTGGAGGAAAAAAGAGAAAACATGATTTGCTATAGGTGTGATAGAAAATACACTAAAGGTCATAAGTGTGGTGATAATAACTTATTTTACATATATTGTGAAAAGGATAAAGAAAATAAATAAGAAACATCAAAAGAAGAAGATATAAAACAGGAACCAACCCTACAGGTTGAAAAACAAAAAATGAATCTAACCATATATTGTAATGCATTGGTCAGAATTACCACTCCTCAAACTCTTAAGATAGAAAGTATATCAAGAAGAGAAAGGTAATAGTGGTGATTGTTTCAGGTAGTTCTCATAGTTTTATTCATTGCAATATAACCAAGGATTTGAATTTCTTTATATATCCAATACCAAAGTGTCGTGATGGTTGAAAATGGAGGAACTATAAATTTCCCAGGGAATTGCCATAATATCAATATAACCATGGCGTAATATGTATTGAATAGACCAATTCTTTTCATTATAATGGGTGGTGTGGATTTTGTATTAGGATTCCAATGGTTACAATCTATGGGGACGATAGCTTTTAATTTTCAATAACATTTCTTTACCTTTTTATCAAAAGGAAAGGAAATTGAATTAAGGGGTATTGTAGGGAAGCCTGGGAAGATAATTAGTTCAAATGGAATGACAAATATTTTGAACAAGGAACAATGAGGGATAATTGCACAATTATGTTCACTAGATGTTCAAACATCTAAGTCATCCATTTCTTTAGATCTCGAAAGAGTCCTTGACAACTATTCCAAGTCATTTGAGACTCCCAAAGGTCTCCCACCTATTTTTTATCATGATCATGATATTCACTTGATTCCAGGAAGTGATCCTCCAAACATTACACCTTATAAATATCCTTATTCCTAGAAGAGTGAAATTGAATATATGGTTGCAAAAATTCCAGAGGTGGGTATGATTCAACCTAGCCAAAGTTATTTCTCTTCTTCAATCATATTAGTGCACAAGAAGGATGAATCATGGCGTATGTGTCTGAATTATAGAGAGATCAACAACCTCACTATTAAAGATAAGTTTCCCACTCCTATCATTGATTAATTGTTGGATGAACTACATGGAGCAATTTACTTCATAAAGCTAGATCTTCATTTAGGATATCATCAAAATAGAATGAAGATAGAAGACATTTTGAAAACAACAATTAGAACTCATGAAGGTCGTTATGCACCTTCCACATTTCAAGTTTTGAGTAATTCCACTTTCAAACCCTTCCATAAAAAAATTGTGTTAGTAATTTTTGATGATATACTAATCTATAGAAAGTTTTGGAAACATCATGTTCAACATGTTGACATGGTGCTCAAACTATTAGAGGAGAAACAATTATATGCAAATCCTCCAAATGTTTCTTTGGGTACAGGAAGTGGAATATTTGGGTCATATTGTATCTGATGAGGGTGTTAAGGCAGAGCCTAAGACAATTAAAGCCATCAAGGAATGGAAAATTCCCACAACCTTAAGGCATATTTGAGGGTTTCTTGGGTTAATGGAGTATTATTGCAAGTTTGTTAAGAATTATGGGAAGATAGCAACACCTTTAACAAAATCACTGAAGAAAGATGCATTTTTTTGGACTTTAGAAGCAACTAAGGCCTTTGAACATCTTAAAGAGGCAGCGTGTGAAGCTCTGATACATGACTCCAAAAAAATCTTTATTGTGCAATATGATGCCTCAAAAAATGGCATTGATTCTATTTTAATGCAGGAAGGAAGACTCATTGCTTTTGAAAGTCATCCAATCAAGAGAAATTATTTATAGAAACTTATTTATGAGAAGAAATTGCTGACAATACTACATGCACTGAAGAAATGGCATCCTTACCTAATGGGAAGAGACTTGAAGGTAAAAATAGATCATGACGGTCTTAAATACTTCTTGGAACAAATATATCTTCAGAAGAGTAGCAAAAATGGGTCACAAAGATGTTGGGTTATGAATTTGAGATCATCTACAAAAAAGGGTAGAAAAATGTCGTTGCATATGCACTCTCAAGAAGTGATGAGGATGTGGAACCATTGCTTTGTTCCATTTCTATTATCCAACTTGTTTGGATAACATAAGCAAGGGATGAATGGAAGAATGATGAAGAAGTATAGACACTCATTCAAAAGTTGTATCAAGATCCCAGTGCATCTGACTAATTTATTTGGAAAATTGATTCACTTTGGTACAAAGTTTGCTTATATCTATGTGAGAACTCCCAACTTAAACAAAAGGTTCTTTTGGAATTACACACCTCTCCTCTAGGAAGGCATTCAATATTTTTTAAAACTTACCATAGGGTCAAGAAGGAATTTTTTGGGATGGAATTAAATATGATATTCAAACTTTTCTGGTGGAACACTTGGTTTTCCAACAAAATAAAGTTGATACAATTAAGACCTTAGGTCTTTTACAACCATTAGTCATTCCATTTCAGCATTGGAAAGAGGTTTCAATTTATTTTATCATAGGTTTACCCAATTATGAAGTAAAGAGTGTCATCATGGTGATAGTTGATAGACTTATCAAGTATGCACATTTTTGTGCAATGCCCCATCCTTTCAAAGCTAGTACAGTTGCTATTGCATTTGTGGAAACAATTCAAAAGCTACATGGAAATCGAAAGATTATTGTAAGTGATAGAGATGCCATTTTCCTTGGAAATTTTTGGACAATTATTTTCTTGTCTTGGTAATCAATTAGCTCATAGCTCATCTTTTCATCCTAAATTTGATGGGAAAATTGAGATAGAGAGAAAATTATTGGAAGGATATCTTCATTTCATTATATATGATAAAAGACACAATGGATCAAGTTGTTATCCCTCAAAGAATGGTGGTATAACACTTCCTTCCATACTGCAGTAAAAATGACCCCATTTGTGGTGCTTTACGGATATCATACACCTTCCATCACATTGTGTTTAAGAGACAATTATAAGGTTCAAGTAGTGGAATATAACATCAAGCATCAACAACAAGGTCTCCAACTCTTAAAGGATATCTTGAGTCTAACAAAAAATCAAATGAACCAAAAGGTGGATCATCGTCGTAGAGAAATAAGTTTTGATGTGGGAGATTTGGTATTTTTATGACTACAACCATACAAACAAATGTTCGTCAAGAAAGCTAAGAAGGATAATATATCATCACCCAAGTACTATGGCCCTTACAAGGTGTTGCAAAATGATGATATTGTGGCATACAAATTGGAGTTGCCTACACCTTGGTGAGTACACCTAGTTTTCCATGTTTCATGCTTAAAGAAAGTTATCAGTGACAAGCTCCCAATTCAAACAATGTTTCTAGAACTTGATGAAGAAGTTAAAATAATATTGGAGCCTAAATAAATCATAAAAACAAGAATATAACAGTGTTAGATTAGTGGGACCTAACCCAGGTTCAGAGGTGATTGAGCCAAACAAATCCTGGTACTACTAGCCCTTTCGGCAATAGTCTGTGGAGCGCAGACTGAGGTCTCACCTGAAGTAGTATGGGAGGGTGCTAGAACCAGGTTTCTGCACCCTGGAGATGTTTGATGATTTTCAGTTGTCCATGATTCAACCCAGTGCACACATCACTATGTGCACTTACCTGTACCTCGCAGCCTGAGATGTTGCCATCGCGCAGCCCTACTCGGGGCCTGAACAATGTTATTACCCAAGTCCTTGATCACAACCTGATATTATGTGATTACCTGAGCTTATTTGTACTCTTTCAGTTATACTTAACAATATTCACAATTCATATAGGTTTGCATAGTAAATAAATGGTATAATTGCAAGTAATATCAAACATGTAATGACACAGAACAAATGCACATAATTGGTAACAAAGCTTCTATTTATTATTTTCTTCCTTCTATTATAGAATCAACTCTACCCTGCCCACTCAACTACAGGGGTCTGCGCACTTAGATGCGGGCTCTACTAGGCCTTTGTGCACTCAGCTAGAAATCCTTTTTCTACTACTATGACCCAAGACACTTTTACTCTTGCTCTATGCTTCGCTATCTATCAGATTCCATTCATTCCTTAACTACTTAAATACTTTACAACTTAGAGCCTCGCTCTATTTATACAATCCTATGGTCCCTGGACGATGGGTAGGCTGACTTTACATTCAAAACTTAGCATAAACAACCCTATGACTCTAACATACAATTCGTGGTCTGCACCTGCAATTCGTGGAGTCTTTACAACACTATTAATCAAAACTTGGGCTTTGAGCCACAAAACATGTTGTGGGGGATTCTATGCCCAACAATCCCCCAACACAAATGTTGTGACTCGCCCTCAAGTCACTCTATCGGCTCGGAGTCCCTCCACCTGATCCCAAACGGTCTTGATGTTTGCAGCACACTGAGTTGCTGCTTGCTGAACCTGCTGCATTCTCTCTTATGAGACCTTTGTTTCTGGCATGATGCACTGCATCTGTGCATGCATCCCCTGAATCTGCATGAGATTTCCTTCAATATCTACTGTGATTGTGAAGGCTTCATCGATCCATGGCTGGACACGTGCTTTGATAACTGCTTCCTTATGGCCCATCGTGTCCACCTACTCCTTTAACGCCTTGGATTGTTGCATCCTCGCAAGGTGTTGAGTGAGGACCACTATCTCCGTAGTCCCCATGATGTTGTCATACTAATGTTGGAGTTCGCGTGCCTCTATCTCCATTCGCTGGATATTGAGATCCCCTGCAAAGTCGTGAGGACCTCCAGTGCCTGTTCCAACATATTTGTATAGTCGCGCACTGCACCTCCAATATCTTCCAACCTGCTCTAATAGTGTTGGCACATTGTTCTCTGATCTCTTGGGGAGTGGAAAGCTGCATCTTCAACTTTAGCTCGCAATCTAAAGGTTTAGATCTAGTTGAACCTTTGTTGTCTCTTCTCTCACATCACAGACTCCACTTGCCAAACTATGGATCCGCACTTCTACCAGTAGATTTGCTGTGATAGCCAGCTATGGGACGCGTCGGCAAGCGTAATCTACCATCTGCACCAACCGTTGATTCTACGACACCAACTCGTCATCCTGCAAGCTGAGCTACTCCATATTGATCTTCTGTTCACTAAGAACTTGGATCGTACTACTCTCCCTAGCATGCAGCTCTATTTTTATTCCATCCTATAACAAATATAGTGTTTCTCGGGGAAGGGCAACTAGATTAAGGCCAAGGCCTTTCATCATGCTGACTAACAATCGATCCATCGCATCTGATGATACTAATGCTCCATCTGGCAACACTATTGTGTTGGCCATCCTCGTGCACAACATCTGCTCTGCTGCTGAAGTTCCTGTTGCGACGTGTGTGGAAAAGGTACCTTCCTTAGGGGGCCACACCTGTAAATCCTGCAGCTACGCCCTAAGGGCCCCCAACACAGTCTGGTGCTTCACTTATGACATTCCGAACCATTTCGTTGATGTCAAGGAGATCACCTTTGGTTAAGGTGAGCGGGTCAATAGCCAGCTTCGAGGCCTTGACCTTTGTTTAGTCAATTTAATGTCTTAAATTTCTCTACATAAATTATCAATCCGGGTATCGTAAACTAATGAAGTGTGGTGCACTATATGTGCTTAGTTAACCTTTCTCTTACTTCGTTGTTTTATAGTTTATGTTCAACTCTTCCTAACCTTCTGCTTTCAACATATAGTACTATGTTAAGCACGATTAGAAATAAGTCCCAAAAAGTAATCAAGCTCTAAGGTGACAAGTAAGAAAAACCACTTTAAAGACCAGTTATAATGTTCAACTCTTCCTAACTCCCTGCTTCAACATATAGTACTATGTTAAACACGATTAAGAAGTAGTTAGAAATAAGTCTAGAAAGTAATCAAACTTTAAACTTGCAAAGAAAGAGCTTGAAAGAAATAACTTGAAATGAAACTGAAAGCAAAGAACTTGAAATGACTTGAAAGTAAATGACCACATTCTAATGGCATTAGTCTCTATTCATATTGCTGCAAATAAAAGAAAACAAGAAAATCACTTCAAGGACTGATGATAATGGTTATCTCTTCCTAACTCCCTGCTTCTACCACATAGTATTGCGTAAAACACGATTAGGAAGTAGCTAAAGACAAATCCAAGAATTGATAAAAACTCTAAGTGACGAATTATAACACTACTATGCTTTGTCCATCATACTGCTTCTTGCATATGTGATTATGGGCAAATAAGAGGAAAAAATATTAGTGCTACAAGCCAAAGCTACTTAAAAACAAGCTGCAATCAATTAGTGTTCTGTTCTCTGAAAGATAAATTATTCATGATAAAGAGAACATAAATTTGTTAGCATCCAACTTGTAAAACTAAGCTAAGAACTAATCTAGAAAATAGAGCAAAAAGGGCAGCACTATGAATAAGACAACTGCAACTACCATTAGATATTAAAGCAAATACAACACACACAATCCCGGGAGAAAATAAAATGCAATAATTCAAACTGTATAAGGCAGGGGCCCCCTTCTACCTATGAAATCAAAGCAAAATTAAACACACTTGCATAAATTAAAATTTCATGAATGAAAATCTAATCTACCTTACATTCTACAAAGCAATATTTACAAAATGAAATCTAATCTACTTACATCCTAATATGCTCCATGACATCTACTTCACATCTCCTTCCATGTTGATAACATCAAAGCTTTATTCAATTTCTTCAAAAGTGCAAAGTACAACAAAGCTCTCCAAAGCTTTCAAAAGCCATGGGACTAACAAACTAAAAGGACTAAGAAAAGACTAAAGGAAAGACTAAAGAGAGACTAACTAATGAAGGAGAGAGACCTCCTATTTATACAAAAAGATGAGAGCCATCTCATTAATGATAATCCATGAATCTCTCCCTCTACCTCTAGAGTCCTAATCAAAATAGGAACTGATAAGACACATGTCTTTTAGAGTTACAATACAATTAGGAGATGTGACACATATCCTCATGATCCCATGATTCTTTCCAACCAAATTCGAATTTGGCCTTAGAGTGCCACATAAGGGTCTTCTAAAAGTCTCCTTTCAACCTACACATGTCAACAAACTCAACCCATTTGTTAGGTATAAGCATATGCACATTATTTTCTAATGTTTAACCACAAATTCACTTAAAAGGCTTAGAAATAATAAATATTGGAAAAACATAAAGGTAGCCCAATGATTATGAAAGTGGGATGAATGTGGTGACATAGTAGTGAAATGGAGGTGAAATAGAGGTGATATAATGGACATAATAGTGAAAGTGTAATGCAAATGAATGACATTTTCAAGACTCAACATACCCCCCAACTGAAGCTATTGCATGTCCTCATGCAACATATATTACATTGACTCTTTTGATTCTTGAGCTTTGGCTTAACTTTGCATGATATCATTTGATAACTTCATATTTCTGCAAGGTGTTTCACTTGAATTGCAACATGGTTGGTTCTTGTGTTACAACCATTTTTTTTTTTTTTTTTTTGTTGCTTTCTATTTTGATCTTTGAACTTTGCATAATGATATTTTGATTATTGTTGCAAAGTATATCTTTATTGGATTGCATGATGGTTGGTTCTTGTGTGACAACCATGATTTTGTTTGTATCCAATTTATCCTTTAAGCACTTTTTCAAAAGCCATTGTATGCTCATAATAGAAATGTAATAATTAATATATGTTGGAAGTATGTGAGCTCCTGAATATGTTATGGACATGGAAAGATATGAATATGAATGTATTCCCCCCCCCCGCCCCCCCAACTGATGGTATTGGCAATGTTATGTAATGAGGAAGAGAAATTTTTTTCCAACAATTATCATTCTAGCTTTTTATGGAATTCTATGGTTAAAAGTTAGAAAATGCCGTACTTTCACTTACCCTTTGGAATGGATGAGTTGTATGTGTGGTGGCTGAAAACTTCTGATCATATTCTTCTTCAAGTGGCTGATCAAGAGGAGTCATAGATAGAGAGATAAGATGGCTTTTTATTGCTTCTACTAAAACTTGTTGAATCTGCTCCAAAATGCTGAAAATAATAGTCTTCATGTCTTCAAAACTCATTGGCACAATTCCTACTATGTGAAAAGATGTTCTGATGTCGAACATAGTAGGAAATTGTTGGCTTAGTGGCCATTAATGGATGCCACTAGTCAACACGAGTACTCTCACCATTGATGTCAATGAGAGTCAAGATGCCCAAACACATCTTGCTAGGTACGAATGAATTTGCTGATGTCGAGTCACCTAGAAGATCTAACGAACAAGGGACATTAATGTATTCCCATTGTTTGTCAGCATGAGAACTTGCCATTAAGGCATGCAAGTCTCAAGGTGTTTTTACAAAGAACTTAGACTCAAAGGACTATGGACTCAATAATTTGCATTGAAGCAGGGCTTATTTGCGGAATGAAAATGACAAGGAATGGAAAGTGAAAATGGAAAATGGCAATGGAGAACAGAAATGACAATGGGAAATAAGCATGTGAATGAGCCTTTTTCTTTTATTGGTGGGTTATGAATGGACAAAAAGAGATGGAAAGTGTATGTGAATGAAAATGGAAAATATGGAGTGGAATGAGGTGAATGGTTTATTATGGAGTATGGATGTGATGGAGACAATAGTATCTGAAAGTTTTTCAAGTATTTGGATCTGATTTTGCATCAACATATTTCCTCTTTGTTGCTGATCATTCTCTTATGAAACAAATTGGTCTCTCAGAGAGACATCATTCCCTTGTAGTCATTTGTCCTTCCTCCTGGAACCTGCAAAAAAAACTAATACTTCTTCTGCAATGGAATGTAAGATTATCAAAGGAGAGAGGTGATGAATCTCTCTAGTTATGATATTTACACACAAAACTAAGAATTTGTATTAATGAAACAAGTTCTCAAAGGAAAAATCAAAGGAATTTATACCTGCTTTGGAATTAGTGCCTCAATTTGATGTTGCTTCTTTTCAGCAATTTATTTCATTATTTTCCATTTCAAACTCTAATGATATATTTCTCATTGTATAGATCTTTTTGAGATCTTTCCAATGGTACTTAAATCATCAAAATCTGATTCTGTATGAGAAAGATAGGCTGATTTGAACAATGAGGTTTTTCTGGCTGCGAAATTGAGGAACAGCTCTGTAGCTAAAAATCTTGAATAAAAAGTTAGCCATTCAATTTCATTATCAGTCCAAAATTAATCAATACCTTCAGAAAAGTGAGAAAATAACTTTTTCATTTCATTGATTCAAAATTATTATTTTTTCTTGACATGCAGCGACTTAGTGTGGCGACTCAGTGTGGCGACTTTGTTATAACACCCAATTTGACTTCCCTTTGACCGGGGTCTTTTTCAGCAAATTTGACCGAATGAATAGGACACCATCCATGTACTGACATTTCCCTAGCTACCCATGTGACCTGTTTTGCCTGATGACACCTACAACCTAGAGTTTAACAAAACAGCTGCGGGATTGTCAGATAGCTGCGGGATCAGGGCAGTTTCTGCAACTAAGTTGCAAAACCTTATTTGAACAAGATACAGTGTTTTGAAGACCACTACAAAGCATAACCAGACAATTTTGGACAATATGAACCTATCAAAGCACCTTAGTTTTATTTTTTCATTTTTTTTTTTTTCATTTTTTTTTTTATTGAATCAATTGAAGTGATGAAGTTTATTTTGTCTCCTATTTTTTTTTTTTTTTTTACAAATCTTTTTCTGATCCTCCAGATCACACAGAGTGCAAGAGGAGAGCACACTCAAGAATTATTATTTTGTCTTTTTTTACTTAACAATCCTTTTTCTGATCCTCCAGATCACACAAAGTGCAAGAGGAGAGCATACTCAAGGATTATTAATTTTTTTTCCAGATGTAAGAAATAAGGTCTCCTAATTACACTTCCCCGGCAATGGCGCCAAAATGTTTAGTCAATTTAATGTCTTAAATTTCTCTACATAAATTATCAATCCGGGTATCGTAAACTGATGAAGTGTGCTGCACTATATGTGCTTAGTTAACCTTTCTCTTACTTCGTTGTTTTATAGTTTATGTTCAACCCTTCCTAACCTTCTGCTTTCAACATATAGTACTATGTTAAGCACGATTAGAAATAAGTCCCAAAAAGTAATCAAGCTCTAAGGTGACAAGTAAGGAAAACCACTTTAAAGACCAGTTATAATGTTCAACTCTTCCTAACTCCCTGCTTCAACATATAGTACTATGTTAAACACGATTAAGAAGTAGTTAGAAATAAGTCTAGAAAGTAATCAAACTTTAAACTTGCAAAGAAAGAGCTTGAAAGAAATAACTTGAAATGAAACTGAAAGCAAAGAACTTGAAATGACTTGAAAGTAAATGACCACATTCTAATGGCATTAGTCTCTATTCATATTGCTGCAAATAAAAGAAAACAAGAAAATCACTTCAAGGACTGATGATAATGGTTATCTCTTCCTAACTCCCTGCTTCTACCACATAGTATTGCGTAAAACACGATTAGGAAGTAGCTAAAGACAAATCCAAGAATTGATAAAAACTTTAAGTGACGAATTATAACACTACTATGCTTTGTCCATCATACTGCTTCTTGCATATGTGATTATGGGCAAATAAGAGGAAAAAGTATTAGTGCTACAAGCCAAAGCTACTTAAAAACAAGCTGCAATCAATTAGTGTTCTGTTCTCTGAAAGATAAATTATTCATGATAAAGAGAACATAAATTTGTTAGCATCCAACTTGTAAAACTAAGCTAAGAACTAATCTAGAAAATAGAGCAAAAAGGGCAGCACTATGAATAAGACAACTGCAACTACCATTAGATATTAAAGCAAATACAACACACACAATCCCGGGAGAAAATAAAATGCAATAATTCAAACTGTACAAGGCAGGGGCCCCCTTCTACCTATGAAATCAAAGCAAAATTAAACACACTTGCATAAATTAAAATTGCATGAATGAAAATCTAATCTACCTTACATTCTACAAAGCAATATTTACAAAATGAAATCTAATCTACTTACATCCTAATATGCTCCATGACATCTACTTCACATCTCCTTCCATGTTGATAACATCAAAGCTTTATTCAATTTCTTCAAAAGTGCAAAGTACAACAAAGCTCTCCAAAGCTTTCAAAAGCCATGGGACTAACAAACTAAAAGGACTAAGAAAAGACTAAAGGAAAGACTAAAGAGAGACTAACTAATGAAGGAGAGAGACCTCCTATTTATACAAAAAGATGAGAGCCATCTCATTAATGATAATCCATGAATCTCTCCCTCTACCTCTAGAGTCCTAATCAAAATAGGAACTGATAAGACACATGTCTTTTAGAGTTACAATACAATTAGGAGATGTGACACATATCCTCATGATCCCATGATTCTTTCCAACCAAATTAGAATTTGGCCTTAGAGTGCCACATAAGGGTCTTCTAAAAGTCTCCTTTCAACCTACACATGTCAACAAACTCAACCCATTTGTTAGGTATAAGCATATGCACATTATTTTCTAATGTTTAACCACAAATTCACTTAAAAGGCTTAGAAATAATAAATATTGGAAAAACATAAAGGTAGCCCAATGATAATGAAAGTGGGATGAATGTGGTGACATAGTAGTGAAATGGAGGTGAAATAGAGGTGATATAATGGACATAATAGTGAAAGTGTAATGCAAATGAATGACATTTTCAAGACTTAACAACCTTCTTCCTTGGGCCTGATCTCTCTGTGATGCGTGGCCATTTGAGTTGTGTGGACGTAGTCCCTGGGTCCACGCTCCCTTTTGCTATTTCAGTGTCCTTTGCCTCTTGTCCTGGGGACATTTCTTGACCCTCCTCTTCCTGTACTGTTGTTGCCTCTGTTTTCTACGTTGTTGTTGTTGTTTCTGCAAACTTCTTTTACTCCGTATCTTTTTGTGCCGCTTCATGCACTGCCTGTTGAAGTCACCTTCACTAAGTGGGCCCGCAAGCTATTTTTGGCGCAAAGTCTATTTTTAGGCTATGTCTATTTTTAGACATATGGATCATGGTCTATGAGTTGCAAAATGCTATTTGTGGATGATTGGTCATGTTGGTAAAAATAGATGGACTTCTATTTTTAGACATATGGGCAGAGTCTATTTTTAGACTGCCAGTCAAAAAATAGAACAGTCGAATATTATTAGCTCTTAATAATATTTGGACTATAAACATTATCTTTTCCTCTTGGAGCACTTTAGTTCGAGCTATGGATGTGGCACATGCAACTTCCAGAAGGAAATACGCTTTTCTTATGGGTCAGTTGAGCTATTGCATGATGGAATTCAGTTAGAACTCAAGTGATTGAGTTTGGTGGAGTTGATTGAGGAGTTGATGGAGTTGTGTTCAGTTTGACTTAGTTGAACTAGTTGTATTTAGTCTAACTACCAAATACACTAGTGATGAGTGATGTGAATTAATTATTAATTAATTCACTAATTATTAACTCATAAATCAACTAAATAATACATCAGTTAACTCAGTGCATGGATAGTTCAGTGGAGACAAGTGTTAGAGGTGGAGACTACTATCAGTTGTGACTATAGTTGTGCATGAGATTTGCACAATCATTGATTGAGATCGCCAATGAGGATTGCGTAGTACAGAAGAAGGGAAGATGAGCTTGGATCATTCCAATTCTCAACTTGGATTGTGCAGTAGAGGCAGGAAAATAGTGGAGGAGATTTGAACCTATGACTTGATTCAGATCTGTGCTAGTTTGTGTGTAGCAGGTGGAGATAGTATTGAGTACTTGTGAGGAGTATTGTACTATGTATTGTTACATGTTATCTATCATTATAATATACAGATAGTTGGGGGTTTTTAGCTGTATGATTTCCCTAGTACATACTGTGTTGACATGTGTAATTGATGTTTCAATGTGCGAATGCGATTGTTTCTTAATTCTACAAAATTGATGATCAATGTAGAGGAGGTTATGTATTATGCATGCATTCCACAAATAGTGTATAATCGGGATAATGTCTGTGAATAAGTGTTATATTATTCAAAATTTCTACATGGTATCAGAGCGAAGTTGATCATCAGATCTATTATTCAGGAAGTGATTACATTTTATTTCTTCAGGCAGAGTCTGTAATCGGGCCAGGTAGCCTCTAGATTCATCCTTCTTTCAGAAGGTGAGATATCCATTGAATGCCCATACAGTCAATCTCTGTATAAGAAATACCTTGTTCTCACAAATTTTAGATCAAAATCAGTTGAGTTTTGAGCTGGTGGAATTTGAATTTGTAGTGGTGTTTTCTTGGTGTCGAAGTTGAAATGTATTTCAACGGATTGCGATTGGAGTATGCCCTTGAAGGCAGCTGAAATTATATTGCATGGAAGGATAGGATGGAGGCAGTGTTAGATGACAATGGGTTGAAGGAGTTCATAGATGCTGATGTCCCAAAGCCCACTGGTGCTACTCACGTTGAGGCTTGGCAAAAGAAGACAGCAAAGTGTCAAAGGATTTTGTTGGAGGGCATGAAGGATCACATTATATCCAGCCTGCATGGAAAGGCTTCTCCATACTTGATGTGGAAAGCATTGACAGATTTATTCCAAAGCAAGAGCGACCAGAGGAAGTTGGTGCTCAAGGATAAACTCAGAAACATTAAGTGTGAGAAAGGAGATAGTATGCCCAAGTATCTCACGAAGTTCACCCAATGTCGGGATGAACTAGGAAGTGTGGGGGTGACTGTAGATGATGAGGACTTGGTGAGCTTGGCTCTCCTTGGTCTTCCAAAGAGTTGGAATTCCTATCAGGACTCTGTCAATGGTCGAGAGAAATTTCCAGGATGGGAGAGACTTGGGTCAGATCTTGTGCAAGAGGAGATCAGGAGGAATACTAGGGACGGATCTTCATCAAAGGCATCTGATGAAGAAAATTGCGGTTTGGCTGCCAAAGCAAAGAGGGGGAAGAACAAGAAAGCTTCTCATTCTGATGTGAAAGGCAAGAAGCAGGACATGTCCAAGGTGAAGTGCTTTCACTGTCACCAGCATGGACATTATGCCACAAATTGTCTGCAGAAGAAGAAAAATAAGCAAGCTGCTGGATCTGCAATGGGAGAAGCCTTAGCCTCGCAGTTTGAGCTGGATTTTTTGCTGATCGCATGCTTGGTATCAAGTGTGATGGGATTGGTATGGTTCTTGGATAGTGGTGTGTCTTTTCACATGACAGGAGATCGAGATTTGTTTTCTGATCTGGATGAGAAAGATCTTGGAGTGCACATCGATATGGGCGATGATGGTAGATATAGTGCAACCGGTATCGGTACCATTTCCTTTGAGAGGGAGTCTACTAAACCCTTCGTATTGAAGGAAGTGATGCATGTTCCAGGATTGAAGAAGAATCTTATCTCTGTGGTGATGTTAGAAGACAAGGGATATGATGTTGTTATTAGCGAGGGAAATGCTTTCCTGCGCAGTAAGACAACTGGAGAAACCCGGAAGATAGGGGTTTGAGTCAGGAACCTTTATCAATTGCATGTAGATGGCTGCATAACAATGGCATGCAAGGTAGAAGGATTGGTGAGCCAGGATGATGGCAAGCTGTGGCACCGGAGATTGGGTCACCTTCACCATGGAGCCTTGAAGATACTGCAGCAGATTTATACTAGGCTTACTAAAGGCACTCTTGCACAGTCAAATCAGTGCAAGGGGTGTACTTTGGGAAAATTTGTGAAAGCCACCTTTCACGAGAAGGATAGTCGCGCCACAACGATCCCTGAGAGAATTCACACAGACATATGTGGATCTTTCTCAGTAGCTTCGACAACAAAGAACAGGTACTACGTGATCTTTGTTAATGATTTCTCTTGAAAGTGTTGGATCTTCTTCATGTAGAAGAAGAGCGAGACATATTCAAATTTCTGTGAGTTCAAAGCACTGGTCGAGAAGGAATCGGGGAAGAAGGTGAAGGCTCTTAGGAGCGACAATTGTGGTGAATTCATCTCTGGCGATTTCAAGGACTTCTTTAGTGCAGAAGGGATTCGAAGAGAGCTCATAGCTGCCCATAACCCATAGCAGAACGGGGTTGCTGAGTGAAAGAACAGAACAATCATGGGTGTTGCATGAGCGATGTTGCATGATCAGGGTCTACCCCTTCACTTGTGGGCGGAGGCATGCAATACTACAGTATATGTGCAGAACCATTGTCCTCACAAGGTACTTGGCATGAGTACACCCGAGGAGGCTTATTCTGGTAAGAGGCCTGATATTTCCCATTTGAGGATTTTTGGTTCTAATGTTTACATGCATGTGACGAAGGATGCCAGGAAGAAGCTGGAGCCGACTGCAGAGGTTGGGATATTTTTGGGCTACACTGATACGTCCCACAACTAGCGTGTGTATGTGCCAGACGGTCACAAGACTGTTGTGCGACGGGATATCAAATTTCAGGAGGAGAAAGCCATGAAGTGTTCGCTTGAGAGGGAGCCACACTTGCATGTAGATGAGGAGCTATTAGTTCCTAAGGATGAGCTTCAGGACATGGATCAGCCACAATATGAATTTCATGGAGTGGAAGAGACCACTCATGCAGCGTCAACCATCAGAGGGCGAAAGCAGACTACAGAAGCTAAGCGACTGGCTCAAGATGCAGAGAAGGTTGTAGGACCAACTATAGCACAACGCAAATAGAGATAGTCACCTAATCGGTACACTAGATACATGGATCTTGTGAGCAAATGTGTTGTGACTGAGCCATCCTCTTTTGAGGAAGTTGTGGAGGATCTCGCATGGGTAGATGCCATGGTGGAAGAGTATGATTTGATTGTCAGAAATAATGCATGGGAGATTGTCCCAAGACCAGAGGGGAAACCAGTGGTGGGTTTGAGATGGATCTACAAAGTGAAGCAGGCAGCTGATGGGAGTGTGGAGAAGTACAAGGCAAGATTTTTTTCCCGAGGCTTCTCACAGATAGAGGGGATCGATTATGTGGAGACCTTTGCACCTATCGCAAGGTATTCTTCCATACGAATGATTCTTGCTCTCTCAACGTAGATGGGGTAGCAAATTCATCAGATGGATGTGAAGACTGCATTCCTCAATGAAGTCATTGAGGAGGAGGTGTACATAGAGCAGCCCGAAGGTTTTGAGATCTTCAGCAGCAAGTTTCATGTATGCAGGCTCAAAAGAGCATTGTATGGGTTGAAACAAGCACCTCGTGCTTGGTACACACGGATAGACAGTTATTTCACCAGACTTGGATTCTCCAAGAGTGAGGTGGATCCTAACCTATACCAGATTGTGGTGGAGGGTAAGTTGCTTATCATTGTGCTTTATGTAGATGATTTGATTTTGACAGGAGATGAGCTGTTGATACTTTCATGCAAGAAGGATCTTGCTAGAGAGTTTGAGATGAAGGACTTGGGCCTCCTTCATTATTTCCTGGCATTGGAAATTTGGCAGCGCAGTGGTGGACTATTTGTTTCTCAGGGTAAGTATGCTCGGGAGATACTGGAGAAGTTCAACATGCATGGCTGCAAGCTTGTTGTTACTCCTCTTCCTGGAGGTTGGAGGAAGGAGGATGCTACTTCAGCAGAGGTAGTGGATGCCACTATTTATTGACAGTTGGTGGGGTCACTTATGTATCTGGTCAATACACGACCCGATATATGCTATGTTGTTAACCAACTTTCACAAGCTATGGTTAAGCCAACCAAGCTCTTCTGGAAGGCAGGCAAGCATGTATTGTGTTATCTTAGAGGCACATCGGGATATGGATTGTGGTATAGATAGGAGGATGAGGTGAAGCTATGTGGCTTCACGGATGCAGATTGGGCAGGGAGCCCAATGGACAGAAAGAGCACATCTCGAGGAATCTTCAGTATCAGGTCGACAACAATTTCTTGGTATAGCAGGAAGTAGAGATCTGTGGCACTCAGTTCAGCAGAGGTCGAGTATATGGCAACAAGTTTGGCTGCATGCGAGGCTATATGGATGAGGAAGATCTTGGTCGGGTTGTTCAGGTCACACTTGGAGCCTATTGTGATTTATTGTGATAACCAGAGTTACATTAAACTCTCGGCTAATCTAGTATTTCGTGATAGATCCAAGCATATCGACATCAGGTACAATCATATCAGAGATTGTGTGTAGCGGAGAGTCATGTTACTTTCATACATTCCAACGGAGGATCAGGATGCTGATATCTTGATGAAGGCGCTCACCAAGAGAAAATTTGAATACCACAGAGGCAGGATAGGGGTTGCAGATAATCCATATCTTGTTGAGAGGGGGTGTTGAAAATGCAACAAGATGATGTAGCTTAGTGAAAAGAAGTTGCCTTCACTAAGTGGGCTCGCAGGCTATTTTTGGCGCAAAGTCTATTTTTAAACTATGTCTATTTTTAGACATATGGATCATGGTCTATGAGTTGCAGGATGTTATTTGTGGATGATTGGTCATGTTGGTAAAAATAGATGGACTTCTATTTTTAGACATATGTGTGGGGTCTATTTTTAGACTGCCAGTCAAAAAATAGAATAGTTGAATATTATTAGCTCTTAATAATATTTGGACTATAAAGATTATCTTATCCTCTTGGAGCACTTCAGTTCAAGCTACGGATGTGGCACATGCAACTTCCAGAAGGAAATACACTTTTCTTATGGGTCAGTTGAGCTATTGCATGATGGACTTCAGTTAGAACTCAAGTGATTGAGTTTGGTGGAGTTGATTGAGGAGTTGATGGAGTTGTATTCAGTTTGACTTAGTTGAACTAGTTGTATTTAGTCTAACTGCCAAATACACTAGTGATGAGTGATGTGAATTAATTATTAATTAATTCACTAATTATTAACTCATAAATCAACTAAAGAATACATCAGTTAACTCAGTGCATGGACAGTTCAGTGGAGACAGGTGTTAGAGGTGGAGACTACTATCAGTTGTGACTATAGTTGTGCATGATATTTTCACAATCATTGATTGAGATTGCCAGTGAGGATTGCGGAGTACCTAAGAAGGGAAAACAATCTTGGATCATTCCAATTCTCAACTTGGATTGTGCAGTAGAGGCAGGAAAACAGTGGAGGAGATTTGAACCTATGACTTGATTCAGATCTGAGCTAGTTTGTGTGTAGCAGGTGGAGATAGTACTGAGTACTTGTGAGGAGTATTGTACTATGTATTGTTACATGTTCTCTATCATTATAATATACATATAGTTGGGGGTTTTCAGCTATATGCTTTCCTTAGTACATGTTGTGTTCATATGTGTGATTAATATTTCAATGTGCGCATACGATTGTTTCTTAATTATGCAAAATTGATGATCAACATAGAGGAGGTTATGTATTATGCATGCATTCCACAAATAGTGTATAATCAGGATAATCTTTGTGAATAAGTGTTATATTATTCAAAATTTCTACATTTCCCTTACCTCAACTACCGCTTTTTCGTTCCTCCTTCTCTCTGCTAATTGGGTGACGCATAGCTTAGCATCGTCATTTTTCTTCTGCGCCGTCACCTTCTCGAGTTCTGCCAGATCCGGGGCATGCCATTCGAGAGGCCATGTCTCTAATATAGTGAAGACTACGTCGTCAACGGTTACAAATGGTAGCCTTTTCCATTACTATGTTGGATCCTTTCGCGCCCCGATGTAAATGTTGTGCATGTCCTCCTTGAAGTCTACAAAACTCTGCAAACTATTATGCACCATAGGTGACAGGCGTGGCCTCTTGTTGATCCACATTTGGATGCTCACCTCCATGAGCACCCAAAAAATCTTTGTATTGTGAATCCATTTCACATCCTTGGTGGCCTAGAGTGAAGTGTACTTCATGGCCTCTAGTAAGTCTCTATCAATGTTCAGGAACTAACTATCCTCCGATAGTTCTCCCGCTACCAGAAATATGGACAAGAGAAACCACACGTAGTGGAAGTTCTTAACCTACTCCTGGGCTTCGCGACAGTTTAGAAAAAATTCCTCACAGAGGATTCTGGCCCAGTTGAACCAGACCCCCTCCGTGCAATACTTGGCCAATGTGACAACCAGTGCTGGTACCTCATCGACGCAACATTTTCCCATCACTTTACTGGCCAAGAGTTGGGTGGCTACGCGCATCCCTTTGTCCTTGATGCTGGAGATGGTGCAGCCCCTCTTCTTTTTCTCCAGCTTATACTTTGCCTTCATGGCTTCTGCGAGAGCCAAATCGCTACTTTTTCCGGCTATAGTCACGAGGTCCTTTCCCTTACAGGGGCACCGAGAAATATGGTGGATGAGGTTTGCCATGAAGGGAATAGGCTCCTCCAACCATAGGTACCCATCATGCACTAGGTAGATTAGCTACCTAATGATGAAAATGGTGATGGGCGCATAGTGGAAATGTGGTATCCATAACAAGTGCAACAACCTGATCTTTTCCACATCACGCAGCCATTTTCGTGGATCTAATGTTATCATCGCCCCCTCGGTATTCTGCTTCATCAAATTCACTGTCTCTAGGTGCGGGAATTTCTCGCTGTCTGTGATGTCCCTGTCTTCAAATTTCATGGTGCGGATGGGGCCTAGGTGCGAGCCCTCAAATACAATGCCATCAAGGAGGAGCGGGGTCTGGAGTGAACTCTTCATTGCATCTATATGCTTCGATACTTTGGTTTTCCCTTTCCATGGAGGGACATACGCAGGAAGTTTTGCTACAGAGCGCAATGGTTGGATATCCTCCTCCACCTCTTCTTCTTCTTCTTCTACAGTGGCGATCAGGGCTTGCAAGTCTTCCTCTTCCTCATTTGTTTCAATAGTGACTGCCTTCCCCTTTTCTTCCATTGATAATTTGTTGTGCCGCGGATTCCTTGGGGACATGCATACTGGACCCACTGCCTGTTTATCCTTCTTCGGCCGTGGCATCCGTGGTGATTTGGGGATTTATGTCACCACCCCAGCACCCTTGGGAACATCCTGTACCATGGGGGCCTGCACAGCCTCGCTGGCAGTTCCTTCTTCAATTCCCAACCCATCCTTAGTGGCCGTCATCATATCTACACTATATTCTGTCTTTCGTGAACTCAAGGGCTCTATTATCGCTCAGCTCTCAACACTCTGTGCTCTGCTCAACCGCTCAATTCTCAAATGACCAAGTGTTGTCCAGTGGCTAGCCCTTTGAGTTTTATAGAACCTTTTGAATTCAAATTCGACTATTGCCCCCAATTCTGGGCCATCAAGGCTTTCTTGGAGGTAGATTTTCCCAAATGGTCCCGACAACAAAACCATTTGTTGGCTTAGTGGGGCCTGATCCAGGTTCAAATGTGATTGAGCTAAACAAACCCCAATACTATTAGACCTTTCGACAATAGTCCACAGAGCGCAGACTGAGGTCTCACCCGAAGTAGTATGGGAGGGTGCTAGAACTACGTTTGCACACCCTGGAGATGTCTGATGATTTTCAGTGGTCTGCAGTTCGATCCAGCGTGCACGTTGATACATGCACTTACCCGTACCTCGCAGCCTGAGATGTTGCCACCGCGCAACACTACTCGGGGCCTGAACAGTGTTATTACCCAAGTCCTTATTCACAGCCTGATATTATGTGATTACCAAAGCTTATTTGTACTCTTTAAGTTATACTTAACAATATTCACAATTCATATAAGTGTGTGCAGTAAATAAACAATATAATTGCAAGTAATATCAAACATGTAATGACATAGAAAAAATACACAGAATTGGTAACAAAGCTTCTCTTTATTATTTTCTTCCTTCTATTACAAACTCAACTCTACCCTGCACACTCAGCTGCAGGGTTCTGCGCACTCAGTTGCGGACTCTACTAGGCCTCTGTGCACTCAGTTGCAGACCCTTATTCTACTACTACGGCCCAAGGCACTTTTACTCTTGCTCTATGCTTCGCTATCTATCAGACTCCATTCATTCCTTGACTGCTTAAATACTTTACAACTTAGAGCCTCGCTCTATTTATACAATCCCATGGTCCCCGAACCATGGGTAGGCCGACTTTACATTCAAAACTTAGGGCAGACAGCCCTATGACTCTAACATACAATTCGTGCTCCATGCCTGCAATTCGCAGAGTCTTTACAACAATATTACTCAAAACTTGGGCTTTAAGCCCCAAAACATGTTGTGGGGGGATTCCATGCCCAACAAAAAGCCATGAAACATATCAATTTTAAAGTATCTCATTACGTGGAAGAACTTACTATTGAAGACTCCACATGGGAGGATGAATATTTTATTCAGAATCATCCAAAACTACCCAAGCGTTGAGGACAACACCTTTTTGAAGGAGAGGGGCATGTTAGGTACCTATAATAGTGTAGCCCCATATTGTTATTGATGTGCCCCACATAAGCCCACTATTGTTATTTTTGTGCCTTTACATTATTATTGTTATGTAAGCCCTAATTATATTTTGACCCCTTAGACTCCTATATTTACCAAGGAGACCTTTTCATTTGAATAATCTAAGAATTGTTCATTTATGTGATGTAAAATGATGTTCCCCCTCAAAGAGGCTTATTTTCAAGTTGTTGAGATATCTTTTCTTCTATTTTTGTGATTTGGTTACATAACAAAAATTGTCAATGACATAACAAATTCGTTGCGAAAAATCAGTTGTCGTTGATCTATCAATGCTAATTGTTCCATCATTCGTTGAACTCTTATGCTTAGTGATGTTGGTAGAATGACTCCAACTTCTTTCAATATTCTGAGGACCCATTTCATCTAAATATGTGTGATTTTGGCGACTGACTAACCGTCGTTATAATCCATCATGAGACACCACATGACTCGTATATCCATTGATCTTCTGATGAAATGTCTCGTCGAAACATGTAGATTTTGGGAGTAGATCAACCACCCCTGCCGTCGATCATGAAACACTAGAAGAATGCCCCTTTTTCAATTTACCAACGATTGATAGACATCAAAATTATGACAAATTTGGAAAACTCTGATAATACAACTATACAAGGTTTCATTTTTAGTAAAACCTCCTTTTCTCCTTATAACGACAAAATTTCGTGGCAATAGAAACAAAAGGCCATTGAAAATTAGCTCATTTTTTATTAGTGACTAATAAGGAAAACATTAATACAATAATAGAAATGCAATAACTCAATATTCCAATATTAACAAGACATAGATATATTTGCATGCAACTTGTCCATGAACACACTTAATAGTCATAGACACACACATTTTTTCATACCCTTAAGATTGTTGGTATGAAGATAAAAACTTTCAAGCTTGATTAAAATGACAACCTCAAGTATGTTTCTTGTTAACATGTTTGAATAAAAAATTAGAAGGGTCAACTTGCCTAATTTTGTATTGCCTTTAAGGATACTATCAATTAGCATGTTTGAAGTAAGAAATTGTAAAAAGGAGACGAGCAGTTTCTTAGAGATAGAGGAATTTTATCCCAACATGTTTTCAAATATAGATAAAGGATTCTAAGTTCTATAGAAAGTCAAATTGAACTAGAGATATTCCACTTTATTTTTTTATAGAAAAATCAATACTTGATGACTAAGTGTAATTTCCTAGAGCTTGAAGGACGTGACCAACAAGATTGTTAAAATAAATTTCTAATATTTAGAGAGAGGTGCATTTTCTCAAAGAAGTTCAATACTTCAATTCATAAGACTAATGAATAAGGAGAGATATTCTAACTTGACTAGATGATGCAATTATCTTAGTCTAGTCTTTGTTGAATTTTTTTGAAAGAATGATTGGTTATTATAAATACCACCCTAAAGGTTATTATAACCAACACTTAAAAATCGTAATGATTGAAAAGATGCATAATGTTTAGGAAACTGGCCTATCAATTTATTTTCCCTTAAATATAGTGCTAGAAGTTTGGTGCAATTGGCGAAAGATGATGAAAGATTCCTAGAAAAACTATTGGAATGAGTAGAGAAAACCTACAAGAAAATTGGAAAGACTATGTTTAGGGGTCCGCCAAATTTGTTCTCATACATCTTGACACGACTTAACCATCTACAATTCTGTAAAGATGTGGGAATATTTCCATTCAACAAGTTTTTGGATAAATCTAACATTGATATATAGACACATTTGCCAATATTCTCAGGGATTTTTCCACTAAGCTTATTGTCGAACAATAACAAATCTGACATCATTATGCAATTCCCTAGAGATGTGAGAATCCTTCCATTCAAGTTGTTGGATGAAAGATGTAGGTTCAATAAGTTCTGCAACGAGCCCAATTATACTTCAATTCTTCCACTCGAGTTGTTGGATGACAAATCCAAACTCTCTAATTTCTACAACGAGCCCAATTCTCCTAGAATTATTCCATTCAAGTTATTGTATGACAAATCCAACCTCTATAAGTTCTACAGTGAGCCCAATTCTCATGGAATTCTTCCACTCAAGTTGTTGGATAAAAAATGTAGCATCCCTAAATTTTGCAAGGAGCCCAATTCTTCTGGAATTCTTTCACTTAAATTGTTGGATGACAAATTCAAACTCTCTAATTTCTATAGTGGGCCTAATTCTCCTGGAATTCTTCCACTCAAGTTGTTGGATAACAAATCCAACCTCTCTAAGTTCTGCAACGAGCCCAATTCTCTTGGAATTCTTCCACTCAAGTTGTTCAAATGTAGATCTAGTTGTTGTAAGTTCTGCAGCGAGTCCAATTCCACTGCAATTATTCCAATCAAGTGGTTGCCACCTAGAGATAGGTCCTCTAGGTTCTACAGCAAACCAAATTCCACTGGAATTATTCCGCTCAAGGAGTTGGAATAAAAGGAAAGATACAATAGTTGTGTACAACTGCGCAGAGCTAGAGGGATGTGACCAATCAACATGTTCTCGTAAATGACCAATTCTTGTAGGGATGTGAAATTGCTCATAGAAGTTGTGATACTTCCAGTGAAAGAATTCTAGGATAAATCAAAATATTTCAACTTGACTAGACGACCCAATTCCATTGGTATGGTCCCGGTCAAATCATTTTCTGAAATATCCAAAGTTCGCAGTAAGGAGAGGCTGCCAAGAGATGGAGATAGAGTACTGTTAAGACGATTGTTGTTGATATTAAGCATTTCCAGCGCTTTGACCTGCCCAAACTTGGGCGGAATTATTCCACTGAAAATATTATATGAAAGATCCAATGTATGCAATAAGGAAAGGTTTCCCAGAGTTGGCGAAAGAGTGCCCTCGAAGTATCGCCAAGGAAGTAATAGGGAAATAACTCTATTAGTGTTTTTCTGGAAAGGAACACCATTCCACGAGCATACCTTCATTGAATTCCCAGTTGTCCAGTTGGACAACTATCCTCCTGGATCCGATGTGATGGCCTTCTTAAATGACAAAATAAAGAATAAGAAGAGAAGAAGAAGCAGGAAGAAGAAGAGAGGCAAAGTGCAATAACATAAGAAACGATGCAGAAAAAAGCTGAAGAGAAAGAATAAAATTGACCACCAGCAGAGGAGGAGAGCGGAAAGATTCATGACAAGGAGCTTGCTCAACAGATTTAAGAGTTGATAGATATTATAGATATGGAAGAGGGACTAGAGCCATAAAATCAAGATGTCAATGTGAAGCCAAGTACACAATAGGTCACCATTCAATCTCTGCCACCGCCAACAACAGAGTTAGCTCCAAGTGAGGAAGACGAACTTTATCCTCTTGATGACAATTTGGTTATGGACACGTACAATATATTGTACAATGAACTTCAGAAGAATATTGTACATACTTATAACAAGCCTTTTTCCGGATGACGTCGTATCACTTGAATTCATTAGAGAAAAGGTGATAGTGGCAGACACCAAGAAGAATCTCGATGAAATTGTCATAGCCAAATTGGCCTTCGCGGGTGTAGCTAAGTCAATCCTGAGTATTTAGTGGTCGAGAATAAGCAATTGGAAATAAAATTGTGGGTTGTTAGGCAAGAGGTAAAACAGTTTCACGTTGCAGCCCAGAATGTAGCTTCTACATAGTTCCATCTGGAGGAAATGAAGGCAACGATACTTGTTAAAGTATCGACACTTGGAGAGACCATGTAGAACCTCTATGAGGACAAGCTTGTTACTATGCATATTGTAGCTGTTCACTTGCATGGATTGCAGTATAAATGTAAATAATTTTTCAAAACTATTAGGAATATAAAAGCTTCCATCATTGTCAGCCATGAATAGTCAATGTCATACAAAGGGTCATTTCTTGACTTGGGAAAGAAAAAAAAGAAACAATCAGAGCTGGAGAAATCAAGAGTATCAATGTTGATCCAGAACAAAAAACATCTTCCCTAGTTCATTGGTATCATTCAGGCCTCGTATTTATGGTTATACAACAGTCTGGATTTCTTGGTGAACTTAGACAGGATCCCATAAGTTGGCTCACTCACTAAAGCCAAACCCAAGAACTAGGTTAGGCAGGAGATTGAAGAATACTTGGAGCAGCTTAGACATATTTCCACGAAGAAATATTTGGAGGTGAATGGACAAAACACGCAGAACTACATTGGTGGCCTTGTCCAAGTGAGAACAATGTTGCTCCTGCTCTAGAAGGAAGTTCAAAATAGTTCCAAATCATTGTACCTATATTCCATGGAGGTTAAATTCTGCTTCCAGCCAGACATCATCACACAGTTTGGGGATGTCATGGCACAATACCATGCTTGGCACAGATACATGACCGAAAAACATCAAGTGGAAATTTTTGAGCTAGAATTTCTCCAAACTCAACCATGATAATAGTTTTTCTTGTTAGGTTGTCTACTTGGCTCTACCCTATTTTGTCTTATACGGGTATGAGTGTATTGTAATATTCTTTTGTAAATAATTTGTAAGTGAAATTACAAGTGTCAATTGCGGAATATGAAGAGTCATGATGTAATGTAATTGAATAGTCATTTGTAAAGAAGTTGAAGAGTCATGAATGAAGTTAAAGAGTCACCCCTTTTGTTATAAATACATCCATCCTCATAACTTATGTAAAGGGATTTTGGGGAGCCAAGCTCTTGGCTAGGCTTAGGCTTAGAATTAGGAGCTTGGGAGTTTTGTGAGAGCCTTGGCTTCTCCGTAGCATAGAGGGAGTATATTTCTTTGGTGGAGTAGGTGATCTTGACTTCACGTTCCACTATTGAGGCAAGTGGTCAGTCAATGGTATATGTGTGATTGGAACTTTCACTTTATAAAAGCTCAGAGGCTGCACATTTTCGTGCATCTGTTGTGAATATAGTAGGACTATTCATGTTGTATTTGCAATGTATGCTATTTAACTTAGGCTTATGCATATGAACTATTTCATTTGCATTGGTATGAATCTTGTTGAATGTTTGTTGTTGTATTATTTCATTACTATTAACTTGTGAGCTATTTCGCATATTAGCTTGTGATTTTTTTATCCTCATGTGTATTTTTTAAGTTGTGGATTATTATAAGCTTCCCTTCATGTGTTAGAACCTTCATCCATCGCACTTGAATCTGCGCAGGGTCAGACACTTGTTCTCACCAAAGTCACCATACATCATTCTATGCGTATTTGCAGCCAAGGCATATCATTAACAACCACCCCATCAGCAACCATGTTGTAATCCAAATGGTACTCCTACACCAAATGGTGTGAGGTCTAATTGGGACTTCATATTAGGGAGATCCCCTGAATGTTGGTGGATCCAACACCTTCAACAAGGCCCTATTCATATTTTGACCCCTTAGACTCCTATATATAAAAGGAGGTATTATCATTTGAATAATCCAAGAATTATTCATGTATGTGATGTAAAAGAAGGTTTCCCCCTCAAATACGATTATTTTCAAGTTGTTAATCTATATTTTCTTTTGCTTTTGTGATTCAGTTACATAACAAAAAGTGTCAATGACATAAAAAATTCATTGCGAAAAATCAGTTGTCATCGATTTATCGACGCTAATTGTTCCATCATTATTTATACTCCTATGGTCAGTGATGTTGGTAGAGTGGCTCCAACTTCTCGCAATATTCTGAGGACCCATTTCATTGAAGTATATATGCCTTTGGAAATTGACCAACCATCGTTATCATCCATCATGCAACACCACAGGACTCCTACATCCATTGGTATTCTAATGACATGTTTCATTGAAAACCGTATGCTTTCGACAGTAGACCGACCAACCCTATCGTTGATCATGCAACACCATAAGATCTTCCTTTCATTGGTTTACTAAAGAATGATAGACATCAGAATTACAAAACATTTGGAAAACTCTGATAATGCAACTATACCATGTTTCATGTTTAGCAAAACCTCATTTTGTCCTTATAGCAACAAAACTTCATGGAAATAACAACAAAAGGCCACTGAAAATTGGCTCAATTTTTATTAGTGACTAATATGTAAAGCATTAATATAATGATAGAAATTTAATAATTCAATATTTCATTCTTCAAAAGACATGGATATATTTTCATGCAACTCGTCCATGAACAAATGTAATAGGCATACACACACACATTTGTTGATACCCTTAATATTGTTGGTTTGAAGACACATACTTTCAAGCTTGATTAAAATGTGAATTACCTCAAGTATGTTGTTGGTTAACATGTATGAATAAAAGATTAGAAGGGTCAACTTGCCTAATTTTGTATTGGCTTTAAGGATACTATCATTTAGCAATTTCCTAGAGATAGAGGAATTTTAGCCCACCATGTTTTTGAATATAGATAAACGAGTCTAAAGTTATATAAAAAGTCCAATTCAACTAGAAATATTCCACTTTAATTGTTTATGGAAAAATCAATACTTGATGACTAAGTGTAATTCCATAGATTTGAAAGGACATGACCAACAATATTGTTAAAATAAATGTCCATTACTTATAGAGGTGCATTTTCTAAAAAAATTTCAATACTTCAACTCATAAGACCAATGAATAAGGAGAGATATTCTAACTTGACTAGATGGCCCAATTATATTGGTCTAGTTTTGTTTTAATATTTTTTGAAAGAATGATTGGTTAGATGTGTGTAAAATTACAAAATATTTTGTAGTATAGATCCTATTCAGAGAAAGTGTTTGGAGCACTTTCCAAATTATGGTGGAATTCTTCCTATCAAACATTTTTCTCAAAGCTGAAAAGTTCACAATAAGGAGAGGCTACCAAGAGATGGAGAGATACTACCTTCTAAATGTAATCCATAAAGGATTATTGCAAAGACTTTTAGTGTGTTTTTTGCAGGAAACAATCTTCCATGATTATGGCTTCTTTGAGTTCTCAGTTGTCTAGTTGTACAAAATACTCGTGGCTTTAATGTAATAACCTTTCTAAAATGAATTTTTTTCCTCGGTGTTCCTTTTATTCCTACATGATGTCAATTGACACATGAAATCCTCCAAATTGCATTGCATCCAAACAAAATTGTAGGGTTAATGTGAAGTACTTCCACTAGGTGTGGGGCCATAGAGATGATCATATTCCTTGTGAAATATCATAAGAAGAATAATATAATGATCTCCTTGAGAAATTAAATGTTATAATAGTTGGAATGTCCAATGATATTATTACTTCCATGATAACAAAGCCCAGAGGTTCCATGAATTATATATCACATTTTTATTGATTTAATAATTGATTGATAATAATTAAATTTATATGCAAAAGATATGTATTAAATTAACAATTGTGAGGTGTAGAACGATTATACAACTTGAGTGGGTCTAATGGTTAAGAGCATGTGTTTCCTCTTAAGAGGTTACATGTTCAAAACGAGAGGGGGGTAGAGTATGTATTTCTTTGTAGACATAGTAGTCAAATCACTGCATGGAGGTGGGTACCTGCTCCCACAAACAAGGGGGTCTCAAACACCAATGTGGTGTCTAGCTTGGCTCTGACCTTAAAATTGGATAATAATAATAATAATAATATATTTCCCTTTTAAGATTTGTTGAATTTTTCCATTTTACTTTTATTTTTAAATTTTCCATAATAATAAAGTAAACATCTTTTTATCTTCTCAATACAAATTTGTTAATATTTATCTTCAAAAATATTTTTCTCAATAAAATGAATTTTAATATTACAATATTCATTGAATTTTTTACACAAATTAAAATATGAACCTGAAGAATCATCAATTTCAATTCATAAGTAACCATAATTTATAAAATAAATTAAAAATGGCTTAATCAAATAACATATGAAAGGCATTTGGAAGGAGAGGAAAAGCATAAAGAAAAAAAATGTTAATTTTTCACAAAGATTCTCAACCCAGAATGTTTCTTTCTAAATGTATGAAAAAGCTCAAACATGAGAACCATATGTCACTTCATTGTGTACATTTTTCAAAATACTTAAAATATATATGTAAACAAGGAAGTAAAAAAATAAAAAAAAATTGAAAAAAATCACAATTAAGTGGAGATGGAAAACATAAATAGATAACATAATAACCACTGGCATTTTATTCATCAAAATATTAGCTATTATTTTAATTTCCAATACATATTTGATGAAAATAGTATTATGGTTGGATAAAAGATAAGTCATTTAGGGAATCGATACACTCCATAAAATGGTTTTATTTTTGGAGATACCATCCAATGCCATGCTTTATCCCACATAATTATTAATGTTACAACTCCAGCAAAGCCAAGTCCATAGCCTAACCCTAATGCAATTAATGAGATATGTTCATCCACACGATTCAACCATCCTTGGTCATCACTAACATTTTAAGAGACTCCATCTCCTTTTTTGGGGGTAGCTTTATTGCATGCTTGTAAAGGATACCCACATAGGCACTTGTTCCTTTGAAATGAAGCCACGCTAAAAGTGTCAATCTGCGTTCCTTTAGGGATTCGCCCAAACAATCTGTTAAATGATACATCCAGGTATGCCAACATAGTTAATTTAGAGAGTTCTTGAGGAATCTCTCCGCTCAAATTATTTTTAGACAAGTCTAATTGCTCTAGAGTAGATATCTCACTTAGAGATGCAATAATTTTTCCTTCCAAGTGATTTCTAGATAGATTCAACAGCCGCAAGTCACTCAAATTTGCCATGCTTGAGGGAATTTCTCCAATAAAATTATTTCTAGACAAATCCAAAATGGTATTTGTGAGCAACACATATTTTAGAGAATACTCATAACCTTTAATGTTCACTTGCACATCAGTGTAAAATGTACTACCAGTGAGCTGGGAAGATGAAGATATTTGAAATCCTAATAGTCTCCCTAAATTAAAAGGTATTCTCCCTGTAAAATTATTATTGGATAAATCCAACACCTGTAATTTAGGAAGATTTGTGATCCAATCAGAAATACCACCCTGAAGGTTATTATAACCCAAACTTAAAACTCGTAATGATTGAAAAGATGCATACTGTTTAGGAAGCTGGCCTATCAATTTATTTTTCCTTAAATCTAGTGCTATAAGTTGGGTGCAATTGGCTAAAGATGATGGAAGATTCCCAGAAAAACTGTTAGAATGAGCAGAGAAAACCTCCAAGGAAATTGGAAACACTATGTCTAGGGATCCACTAAGTTTGTTCTCGAACAGCTTGACACGATTTAAGTGTGCACAATTCTGTAAAGATGTGGGAATCTTTCCATTCAACATGTTTTTGGATAAATCTAATGTTGATAGAGAGCCACATTTGCCAATATTCTCATGGATTGTTCCACTAAGCATATTGTCGGACAACAACAAATCATGCAGGTATATGCAATTCCATAGAGATGCGGGAATTCTTCCACTCAAGTTGTTGGATGACAAATCCAAAGTCCATAAGCTCTGCAGTGAGCCCAATTCTCCTGGAATTCTTCCACTCAAGTTGTTGGATGACAAAAACAAATACCTTAAGCTCTGCAGTGAGCCCAATTCTCCTGGAATTCTTCCACTCAAGTTGTTGGATGACAAATACAAATCAATTAACTTCTGCAGCGAGCCCAATTCCCCTGGAATTCTTCCACTGAAGTTGTTGGATGTCAAATACAAACCAGTTAAGTTCTGCAACAAGCCCAATTCTCGTGGAATTCTTCCACTCAAGTTGTTGGATGACAAATCCAAACTCGATAAGAAGGAAAGGTTGCCCAGAGTTGGCGAGAGAGTACCTTTGAGACTTAGTGAATGAAGGTTTAGGGCAACGACTCTGTTAGTGCCGTCTATGCAGGAAACACCCTCCCAAGAGCATACGTTCGCCGAATTCTCAGCTGTCCAGTCCGACAGCGATCCTAGTGGATCCGATGTGATGGCCTTCTTGAACGATAGAAGCACCTCCACGTCCCTTTTATCCTCCATTTATGTGAGGGTGAATTCTTTTGAAACAAAATGATGATGATGATGTGGCTCCCTTAATGAATTGAACATGTGGCAGCCGCATTGTCCGACGCTGCCAACACTATCAAAAAGCAGAAAATCATGGCTTTATCCATGGCGCTCTCTCTCTGTGTGTCCACCGGAATTATTCTGCTCAAGGAGTTGGAATAAAAGGAAAGATACAATAGTTGTGTACAACTGCGCAGAGCTGGAGGGATGTGACCAATCAACTTGTTCTCGTAAATGACCAATTCTTGTAGGGATGTGAAATTTCTCATAGAAGTTGTGATACTTCCAGTGAAAGAATTCTAGGATAAATCAAAATATTTCAACTTGACTAGACGACCCAATTCCATTGGTATGGTCCCGGTCAAATCATTTTCTGAAATATCCAAAGTTCACAGTAAGGAGAGGCTACCAAGAGATGGAGATAGAGTACTGTTAAGACGATTGTTGTTGATATTAAGCATTTCCAGCGCTTTGACCTGCCCAAACTTGGGCAGAATTATTCCACTGAAAATATTATATGAAAGATCCAATGTATGCAATAAGGAAAGGTTGCCCAGAGTTGGCGAAGGAGTGCCCTCGAAGTATCGCCAAGGAAGTAATAGGGAAATAACTATAGTAGTGTTTTTCTGGAAAGGAACACCATTCCACGAGCATACCTTCATTGAATTCCCAGTTGTCCAATTGGATAACTATCCTCCTGGATCCGATGTGATGGCCTTCTTAAATGACAAAATAAAGAATAAGAAGAGAAGAAGAAGCAGGAAGAAGAAGAGAGGCAAAGCACAATAACATAAGAAACGATGTAGAAAAAAGCTGAAGAGAAAGAATAAAATTGACCACCAGCAGAGGAGGAGAGCGGAAAGATTCGTGACAAGGAGCTTGCTCAGCAGATTTAAGAGTTGATAGATATTATAGATATGGAAGAGGGACTAGAGCCATAAAATCAAGATGTCAACGTGAAGCCAAGTACAAAATAGGTCACCATTCAATCTCTGCCACCTCCAAAAACAGAGTTAGCTCCAAGTGAGGAAGACGAAGTTTCTCCTCTTGATGAAAATTTGGTTATGGACACGTACAATATATCGTACAACGAACTTCAGAAAAATATTGTACATGCTTATAAGAAGCCTTTTTCCAGATGACGTCGTATCACTTGAATTCATTAGAGAAAAGGTGATAGTGGCAGACACCAAGAAGAATCTCGATGAAATTGTCATAGCCAAATTGGCCTTCGCGGGTGTAGCTAAGTCAATCCTAAGTATTTAGTGGTCAAGAATAAGCAATTGGAAATAAAATTGTGGGTTGCTAGGCAAGAGGTAAAATAGTTTCACGTTGCAGCCCAGAATGTAGCTTCTACATAGTTCCATCTGGAGGAAATGAAGGCAGCGATACTTGCTAAAGTATCGACACTTGGAGAGACCATGTGGAACCTCTAAGAGGAGCTTGTTACTATGCATATTGTAGCTGTCCGCTTGCATGGATTGCAGTAGAAATGTAAAGAATTTTTCAAAACTATTAGGAATATAAAAGCTTCCATCATTGTCAGCCATGAATAGTCAATGTGATACAAAGGGTCATTTCTTGACTTGGGAAAGAAAACAAAGAAACAAGCAGAGCTGGAGAAATCCAGAGTATCAATGTTGATCCAGAACAAAAAACATCTTCCCTAGTTCATTGGTAGCATTCAGGCCTCGTATTTACGGTTATACAACAGTCTGGATTTCTTGGTGAACTTAGACAGGATCCCATAAGTTGGCTCACTCACTAAATCCAAACCCAGGAACTAGGTCAGGCAGGAGATTGAAGAATACTTGGAGTAGCTTAGACATATTTCCACAAAGAAATATTTGGAGGTGAATAGACAAAACATGCAGAACTACATTGGTGGCCTTGTCCAAGTTAGAACAATGTTGCTCCTGCTCTAGAAGGAAGTTCAAAATAGTTCCAAATCATTGTACCTATATTCCATGGAGGCTAAATTCTGCTTCCAGCCAGACATCATCACACAGTTTGGGGATGTCATGGCACAATACCATGCTTGGCACAGATACATGACCGAAAAACATCAAGTGGAAATTTTTGAGCTAGAATTTCTCCAAACTCAACCATGATAATAGTTTTTCTTGTTAGGTTGTCTACTTGGCTCTACCCTATTTTGTCTTATACGGGTATGAGTGTATTGTAATATTCTTTTGTAAATAATTTGTAAGTGAAATTACAAGTGTCAATTGCGGAATATGAAGAGTCATGACGTAATGTAATTGAATAGCCATTTGTAAAGAAGTTGAAGAGTCGTGAATGAAGTTAAAGAGTCACCCCTTTTGTTATAAATACATCCATCCTCATAACTTATGTAAAGGGATTTTGGGGAGCCAAGCTCTTGGCTAGGCTTAGGCTTAGAATTAGGAGCTTGGGAGTTTTGTGAGAGCCTTGGCTTCTCCGTAGCATAGAGGGAGTATATTTCTTTGGTGGAGTAGGTGATCTTGACTTCACGTTCCACTATTGAGGCAAGTGGTCAGTCAATGGTATATGTGTGATTGGAACTTTCACTTTATAAAAGCTCAGAGGCTGCACAATTTGGTGCATCTGTTGTGAATATAGTAGGACTATTCATGTTGTATTTGCAATGTATGCTATTTAACTTAGGCTTATGCAGATGAACTATTTCATTTGCATTGGTATGAATCTTGTTGAATGTATGTTGTTGTATTATTTCATTACGATTAACTTGTGAGCTATTTCACATATTAGCTTGTGATTTCTTTATCCTCATGTGTCTTTTTTAAGTTGTGGATTATTATAAGCTTCCCTTCATGTGTTAGAACCTTCATGCATCGCACTTGAATCTGTGCAGGGTCACACACTTGTTCTCACCAAAGTCACCATACATCACTCTATGCGTATTTGCAGCCAAGGCATATCATTAACAACCACTCCATCAGCAACCATGTTGTAATCCGTATGGGACTCCTACACCAAATGGTGTGAGGTCTAATTGGGACTTCATATTAGGGAGATCCCCTGAATGTTGGTGGATCCAACACCTTCAACAAGGCCCTATTCATATTTTGACCCCTTAGACTCCTATATATACAAGGAGGTATTATCATTTGAATAATCCAAGAATTATTCATTTATGTGATGTAAAAGAAGGTTTCCCCCTCAAATACGATTATTTTCAAGTTGTTGATCTATATTTTCTTTTGCTTTCGTGATTCAGTTACATAACAAAAAGTGTCGATGACATAACAAATTCGTTGCGAAAAATCAGTTGTCATCGATTTATCGACGCTAATTGTTCCATCATTATTTATACTCCTATGGTCAGTGATGTTGGTAGAGTGGCTCCAACTTCTCGCAATATTCTGAGGACCCATTTCATTGAAGTATATATGCCTTTGGCAATTGACCAACCATCATTATCATCCATCATGCAACACCACAAGACTCCTACATCCATTGGTATTCTGATGACATGATTCATTGAAAACCGTATGCTTTCGACGGTAGACCGACCAACCCTATCGTTGATCATGCAACACCATAAGATCTCCCTTTCATTGATTTACTGAAGAATGATAGACATGAGAATTACAAAAAATTTGGAAAACTCTTATAATGCAACTATACCATGTTTCATCTTTAGCAAAAACTCATTTTGTCCTTATAGCAACAAAACTTCATGGAAATAACAACAAAAGGCCACTGAAAATTGGCTCAATTTTTATTAGTGACTAATATGTAAAGCATTAATATAATGATAGAAATTTAATAATTCAATATTTCATTCTTAAAAAGACATGGATATATTTTCATGCAACTCGTCCATGAACAAATGTAATAGGCATACACAAACACATTTGTTGATACCCTTAATATTGTTGGTTTGGAGACACATACTTTCAAGCTTGACTAAAATGTGAATTACCTCAAGTGTGTTGTTGGTTAACATGTATGAATAAAAGATTAGAAGGGCCAACTTGCCTAATTTTGTATTGGCTTTAAGGATACTATCATTTAGCAATTTCCTAGTGATCCAGGTGGATATTGGTGGCCACCTGGCAAGTCCACCTAGACCCCCACCATTGTCTTTCTCAGCATTTTCAGTTTCCTTAATTGTAACACAACTTACTATTTTTAGCAGTTTTTCGGGTACTGAACTTCCGGAGCCGTTTTGAGGCCCTAAACGACGCTTTTTGGGGAATCCAAGGGAAACATGGGTCCATGGAATGGACCGATGTTGCCCATTCCAACAATAATAGTGCTCGGATAGATCTTTCTAACGAGCTATTGTACGCGTCAAACGGAGATCATATGCCAAAGTTACGACCCCGGGAAGTTGATGTACAAATTTACCCCAAACGGGGCCCACATTTTGGCGTTTCATCTCCTAGGGTTAGGTTTTGGAATGTTAAGGGTTTTCCATTACTTATCAACAATAAATAGGCCTTCGAGCCTCATTGTAACACAGTTCAGAGGCATGTAGCCATCACATCTCTACTCAGAGATAAGCTACCATTGCCCTAGCTGATTTATTTCCATTTCTGATTGTAAGCATATTTCAGTATTTTTCCATTAATGAAATGAAGTATTATTTCCGCTGCATCTTTTTGTATATGGTTATCTCTATAATTTGTTGCGTTCCTGTTTAAATCTGGATCAGTGGTATCAGAGCGGTCTGCTTTTTCTCTGTTTTTCTTTGCATGTCCCCAACAAGGTCGGGATATAAGGAGTTAGGGCTTGAACTGGTTGAACCTTTGCAAGACTAGCCTCGCAAATCCCGACGGCCTCCCATGGCAGACAAGAAGAAAGACGAGGGGGCAGGAGATCCCATCAAAATCTTGCTCAAAGAAGCCCTCGAGCGACAATGGAACGCGATGATGGATAGCTTTACCCAGATCCTTCAGCGGCTACCCAGAAGCGGTGCATCGGCTTCCAGCAGCTACTCTGGAAACGCCACGCCCTTTAAGGTACAAGTTAATTTTGAAATCCCCATATTCGAGGGTCAGATAGACGCAGATGCAATAGATAAATGGTTAAATCTGCTAGAGGGTTATTTTTCTGTTCATGAATTTTCGAGTCGGGAAAAGATTGTTTTTGATCTTCTCAAAGCAGCCCCCCACGTCAAGGACTGGTGGGAAACCTACTGCGAGCAGAAGGATGAAAGTACTGGGTCACTATTTTCAGCCGCACCCACCTGGGATTCGTTCCGGGATGCCATCAAGGAGAAATACTACCCTGTCGGAACCTATGAGGATGAATACATAAAGTGGACCACGCTGCGGCAAGGAAGGGACCAAGACGTGCCGGAGTTCACAAATATTTTCCATACCCTTCGCACAAATTTGGGTATCAAGGATTCGGAGCAACATTTGATACTCAAATACCGTGGCTGCCTGCACAAGTACATCCAGGAAGAAATACAATTCCTAAACATCCCCTCGCTCGGCGCAGCATACCGATATGCCATCAAGGTCGAGCAGAAGTTTAAACAAAAGAAGCGAGACTTTGGATCTGCGAATCCAAAGCAAGGGAAAGGTGCCCCTAAACCACAGAACAAAGGACAAAGCCAAGGCGGGACAGCCCAAGACAACCAGCCGAAGCTGCAAGCAAAGAACAGCGCCACGAAGCCGAGAAAGGACACTGGAAAATGGTGTGAGTTCCATAAGAGCTCCACTCACAACACAAGTGAGTGTCGGGCCAAACAGTCACTGGTGGCTGAGCTAAAGGTTTCAGAATCAGATGCATGTTCCGACTCTGAGTCAGAACCTGATAAGGGGTATGAAAAAGGGAAGCAGATCATTGATGCGGATCCCAGCGCCACTGTTGCTACCGCAAAGATCCAGAAAAATGAACCCGAAGATATAGAGGAGGAGGAGCGTCTCTTCCACTCCCAGATGTGGGTAAAGGGCTCCCCGATACAGTTCATTGTTGATAGCGGGAGTCAAAAGAACCTCATTTCGGCAGAGGTCGTGAAGCAGTTGGGCTTACCGACCACAACACATCCACAACCATACACCATTGGGTGGCTTCGCCAAGGACGAGATCTTCGCGTGAGCCAGCAGTGTCGCCTTCCATACAACATCAAGCCCTTCACGGATGAGGTATTGTGTGACATTGCTCCCCTTGAAGTTTGTGATGTATTACTAGGACAACCATGCTTGTGGAAGCGACAAGCTGTGTATGAATGAAGGCCCCGTGCTGTTATTATTACATTGGGAGAGAAGTTGTTCAGGATACCAGAGGTAGCACCACCTGCCGCCATCTCTTTGATTACTGCGAAACAATGCAGTAAGATCATTTCCAAAACCAGGAAATTTGTTTTCCTGATGATACGCCCTCAAGGAAAGAAGAAGACAGTGGTCGCGGCCTCCAAACGGGGTCCCTCTGCACGACAACTACAGATGGACAAGGTTGTGGAGGAGTACGAGGACATCTTCACCTCCCCGGCAGGGGTTCCTCTGCACTGTCAAGTCAAGCACTCCATCGATCTGACCCCAGGTGCGCTACCCAATGGACCAATTTATCGGCGCTCCATTCTGGAGAACGATGAAATCAAGAGGCAGATTCAGGAGCTCCTAAAGAAAGGTCACATCTGTCCGAGTTCATCGCCCTGTGGGAGCCCGATCGTGTTGGTACAGAAGAAGGATGGGACGTGGAGACTCTGTATTGACTATCGGGCGCTGAACAAGATCACTGTCCGTAATAGGTACCCGATCCCGCGGATTGACGACCTCCTGGACCAACTAAAGGGGGTGAAATATTTCAGCAAGATCGATCTGAAGTCAGGATATCACCAGGTACCAATCGAACCCTCCGATGTGTGGAAGACTGCCTTCAAATCCAAGGAGGGCCTCTTCGAATAGTTGGTCATGCCGTTCGGATTGACGAATGCTCCTGCAACCTTTATGAGGCTAATGGATGACATCTTGCGGCCATTCACCAACTCCTTTGTAGTAGTATACTTGGATGACATTATGATCTTCAGCCAGAATTGGGAAGAGCACCTCCACCACATCCGACAGGTTCTCCAAACACTGCGGCAACACAAGCTATGTGCCAATTTGGAGAAATGCACTTTTGGCATGACCCAGGTTTAGTATCTGGGATACATCATTGATGAACAGGGGGTGCATGTCGATCCAGCCAAGATCCAAGTCATTCGGGACTGGCCCTCTCCAACCACTCTAACAGAGCTCCGCAACTTTCTAGGTCTTTCCAACTTCTACCGCAGGTTTGTGTTGGGGTTTTCTCATATTTCGTGGCCCTTGAGTCAAGTCACCAAGGGCGGGGCGAAAGCAAAATTCTTTTGGTCTGAATCTCAATAGAAGGCATTCAAGGAGTTGAAGGATCGCCTCTGCACGGCACCAGTGCTCACGTTACCAGATTTACAACAACCATTTGAGGTCGAGACAGATGCCCCTGACTATGCTATTGGGGCAGTCCTTACTCAACATGGACATCCAGTGGCATATCACAGTGAAACACTTTCAGACACAGTCCGAAAGTACCCCACTTATGATAAAGAGATGTATTCCATTGTACAGGCCTGCCAACAATGGAAGCATTACATTTTGGGAAAGGAAACGGTCATCCACACAGACCATCGACCTTTGCAGTTCATACAGACCCAAGGGAAATTGCAGAATGATCGCCATCAGAAGTGGTCTACATACCTGCAACAGTTTCACTTGAATATCAAGTATAAAAAGGACAGTACCAATAATGTTGCAGATTGCCTCAGTCGACCACCGATCATGGCGCTAACCACCGTGCTCAACTCTTGTGGGCATGAGACTTCTGATTGGCCACTTCTCTACAAAAACGACCCAGAATTCGGCCACACATACCAGACACTCTTGGAGGGTCGGCATGTTGCAGATTTTCACCTCTAGGATGCCTTATTATGCCACCTCGGTCACCTTTGTGTTCCTTCAAGCGAGCGTGCCAAGATGATTTGGGAAGCACACTACAGTCGGGCTGCTGGGCATTTCGGGGTCGAGAAAACAGTGGCAGTACTGCAAAATTATTTCTATTGGCCGAATCTTCGACAGGATGTTGGGAAGTACATCCGATCATGTACTGCCTGTGCCATTGCCAAACCGGCCATTAAGAAGCACGACCTCTATACCCAGTTGCCTGCCCCTAGTCAACCGTGGGAATCCATCTCCATGGATTACATGTCAGGCCTTCCTTCCACTAAGCATGGAAATGACTGTGTTTTTGTGGTCGTCGACAGGTTCTCGAAGATGGCCATTATGATGGCCTACAAGAAGAATATCACAGTAGAAGCCACTACTAAACTCTTCTTTGAACGAGTGTGGGTGCACTTTGGGATCCCACAATCTATCATCTTCGATCGGGACAGTCGGTTTCTCAGCACATTTTGGTCCAGTCTCTGGTCAATGCTGGACACCAAACTCACGAATTCCACAGCCTTCCATCCTCAAACTGATGGCCAGACAGAGGTTGTCAATAGGATGATTGTGCACATTCTGCGCATGTATAACTCAAAGCATCCACGCACATGGGACGAGAGCCTCCCCTATTTTCAGCACAGCTACAACCGAGCTCTTCACAGCTCCACTGGCCATAGCCCTTTTCAGGTGGGTTTGGGATTCCAGCCACTATGCCCCATTGATGTGGCCATGCCACTTGCAGCTACTCACATGAATTCAGCTCATGTCCAGTCCGAAACAGATAAGGCCACCAGCTTCATTGAGCGCATCCAACATATTCGCCAGCAGTTCCATGACATTCTTGAGAGATCAAATGCCAAGTACAAGCAACGACATGATCAACATCGGGTGCCACACAAGTTTCAGGTGGGTGACAAAGTCTGGTTGCATTTGCAAAAGGAACGCCTTACTGGAGCCTATCGGAAATTGAGACCACTCCGATATGGTCCTTACACCATTACTAAGGCTATGGGAGACAATGCATTTGAGCTCAGCATTCCCCCATTCCTTGGCCTGCACCCAGTGTTCAATGTGGACCGCCTTCGGCCATACTTTCCACCATTGCTAGACACATCCGACATTGCAGAACAGCTCAAACCCATAGAATTAAATCCAGATTGCATGGAACAAGCTGCAACTGATCAGATCATGGACACACAGATCAAGAACACTCGCCAACAGAATATCCAACTGTATCGAGTTGTCAAAGCAGGCCAACTCCTTCAGCAGGGCAAGTGGCTCACCAGGGAACAAGTTCAACAGAAGTTTCCTCATCTCATGGAGGAGCTCAACGCAATGGGGACCATTGCTTCCTAAGGGGGGAGGAATGATCCAGGTGGATATTGGTGGCCACCTGCCAAGTCCACCTGGACCCCCACCATTGTCTTTCTCAGCATTTTCAGTTTCCTTAATTGTAGCACAACTTACTATTTTTAGCAGTTTTTCGGGTCCTGAACTTCCGGAGCCGTTTTGAGGCCCTAAACGACGTTTTTTGGGGAATCCAGGGGCAACATGGGTCCATGGAATGGACCGATGTTTCGTGTTCCAACAATGATAGTGCTCGGATAGATCTTTCTAACGAGCTATTGTACGCATCAAACGGAGATCATATGCCAAAGTTACGACCCCGGGAAGTTAATGTACCAATTTACCCCAAACGGGGCCCACATTTTGGCGTTTCATCTCCTAGGGTTAGGTTTTGGAATGTTAAGGGTTTTCCATTGTTTCTCAACAATAAATAGGCCTTTGAGCCTCATTGTAACACAGTTCAGAGGCATGTAGCCATCACATCTCTGCTCAGAGATAAGCTACCATCGCCCTAGTTGATTTATTTCCATTTCTGATTGTAAGCATATTTCAGTATTTTTCCATTAATGAAATGAAGTATTATTTCCACTGCATCTTTGTGTATATGGTTATCTCTGTAATTTGTTGCGTTCCTGTTTAAATCCGGATCACCTAGAGATAGAGGAATTTTAGCCCACCATGTTTTTGAATATAGGTAAACGAGTCTAAAGTTATATAAAAAGTCCAATTCAACTAGAAATATTCCACTTTAATTGTTTATGGAAAAATCAATACTTGATGACTAAGTGTAATTCCCTAGATTTGAAAGGACATGACCAACAATATTGTTAAAATAAATGTCCATTACTTATAGAGGTGCATTTTCTAAAAGAATTTCAATACTTCAACTCATAAGACCAATGAATAAGGAGAGATATTCTAACTTGACTAGATGGCCCAATTACCTTGGTCTAGTTTTGTTTTAATATTTTTGGAAAGAATGATTGGTTAGATGTGTGTACAATTACAAAATATTTTGTAGTATAGATCCTGTTCAGAGAAAGTGTTTGGAGCACTTTCCAAATTATGGTGGAATTCTTCCTATCAAACATTTTTCTCAAAGCTAAAAAGTTCACAATAAGGAGAGGCTACCAAGAGATGGAGAGATACTACCTTCTAAATGTAATCCATAAAGGATTATTGCAAAGATTTTTAGTGTGTTTTTTGCAGGTAACAATCTTCCATGATTATGGCTTCTTTGAGTTCTCAGTTGTCTAGTTGTACAAAATCCTTGTGGCTCTAATGTAATAACCTTTCTGAAATGAAATTTTTTCCTTGGTGTTCCTTTTATTCCTACATGATGTCAATTGACACATGAAATCCTCCAAAGTGCATTGCATCCAAACAAAATTGCAAGGTTAAAGTGAAGTACTTCCACTAGGTGTGGGGCCATAGAGATGATCATATTCCTTGTGAAATATCATAAGAAGAACAATATAATAATCTCCTTGAGAAATTAAATGTTATAATAGTTGGAATGTCCAATGATATTATTATTTCCATGATAACAAAGCCCAGAGGTTCCATGAATTATATATCACATTTTTATTGATTTAATAATTGATTGATAATAATTAAATTTATATGCAAAAAATATGTATTAAATTAACAATTGTGAGGTGTAGAACGATTATACAGCTTGAGTGGGTCTAATGGTTAAGAGCATGTGTTTCCTCTTAAGAGGTTACATGTTCAAAACGAGAGGGGGGTAGAGTATGTATGTCTTTGTAGACTTAGTAGTCAAATCGCTGCATGGAGGTGGGTACCTGCTCCCACAAACAAGGGGGTCTCAAACACCAATGTGGTGTCTAGCTTGGCTCTGACCTTAAAATTGGATAATAATAATAATATATTTCCCTTTTAAGATTTGTTGAATTTTTCCATTTTACTTTTATTTTTAAATTTTCCATAATAATAAAGTAAACATCTTTTTATCTTCTCAATACAAATTTGTTAATATTTATCTTCAAAAATATTTTTCTCAATAAAATGAATTTTAATATTACAATATTCATTGAATTTTTTACACAAATTAAAATATGAACCTGAAGAATCATCAATTTCAATTCATAAGTAACCATAATTTATAAAATAAATTAAAAATGGCTTGATCAAATAACATATGAAAGGCATTTGGAAGGAGAAGAAAATCATAAAGAAAAAAATGTTAATTTTTCACAAAGATTCTCAACCCAGAATGTTGATTTCTAAATGTATGAAAAAGCTCAGACATAAGAACCATATGTCACTTCATTGTGTACACTTTTCAAAATACTTAAAATATATATGTAAACTAGGAAGTAAAAAAATAAAAAAAATTGAAAAAAATCACAATTAAGTGGAGATGGAAAACATAAATAGATAACATAATAACCACTGGCATTTTATTCATCAAAATATTAGCTATTATTTTAATTTCCAATACATATTTGATGAAAATAGTATTATGGTTGGATAAAAGATAAGTCATTTAGGGAATCGATACACTCCATAAAATGGTTTTATTTTTGGAGGTACCATCCAATGCCATGCTTTATCCCACATAATTATTAATGTTACAACTCCACCAAAGCCAAGTCCATAGCCTAACCCTAATGCAATTAATGAGATATGTTCATCCACACGATTCAACCATCCTTGGTCATCACTGACATTTGGAGAGACTCCATCTCCTTTTTTGGGGGTAGCTTTATTGCATGCTTGTAAAGGATACCCACATAGGCACTTGTTCCTTTGAAATGAAGCCACGCTGAAAGTGTCCATCTGCGTTCCTTCAGGGATTCGCCCACACAATCTGTTAAATGATACATCTAGGTATGCCAACATAGTTAATTTAGAGAGTTTTTGAGGAATCTCTCCGCTCAAATTATTTTTAGACAAGTCTAATTGCTCTAGAGTAGATATCTCACTTAGAGATGCAAGAATTTTTCCTTCCAAGTGATTTCTAGATAGATTCAACAACCGCAAGTCACTCAAATTTGCCATGCTTGAGGGAATTTCTCCAATAAAATTATTGCTAGACAAATCCAAAATGGTATTTGTGAGCAACACATATTTTAGAGAATACTCATAACCTTTAATGTTCACTTGCACATCAGTGTAAAATGTACTACCAGTGAGCTGGGAAGACGAAGGTATTTGAAATCCTAATAGTCTCCCTAAATTAAAAGGTATTCTCCCTGTAAAATTATTATTGGATAAATCCAACACCTGTAATTCAGGAAGATTTGTGATCCAATCAGAAATACCACCCTGAAGGTTATTATAACCCAAACTTAAAACTCGTAATGATTGAAAAGATGCATACTGTTTAGGAAGCTGGCCTATCAATTTATTTTTCCTTAAATCTAGTGCTATAAGTTGGGTGCAATTGGCTAAAGATGATGGAAGATTCCCAGAAAAACTATTAGAATGAGCAGAGAAAACCTCCAAGGAAATTGGAAACACTATGTCTAGGGATCCACTAAGTTTGTTCTCGAACAGCTTGACACGTCTTAACTTTTTACAATTCTGTAAAGATGCAGGAATATTTCCATTCAACAAGTTTTTGGATAAATCTAAGGTGTCTAGATAGACACATTGGCCAATATTCTCAGGGATTGTTCCACTCAAGTTGTTGGATGACAAACCCAAATACAGTAAGATCTGCAGTGAGCCCAATTCTCCTGGAGTTCTTCCACTCAAGTTGTTGGATGACAAATCCAAAAACATTAAGCTCTGCAGTGAGCCCAATTCTCCTGGAATTCTTCCAATCAAGTGGTTGGATGACAGAGCCAACAATGTTAAATTCTGTAGCGAGCACAATCCTCCTGGAATTCTTCCACTCAAGTTGTTGGATGACAGATCCAACCACTTTAAATTCTGTAGTGTGCCCAATTCTCCTGGAATTTTTCCACTCAAGTTGTTGGATGACAAATCCAAATCCTCTAAGTTTTGAAGCGAGGCCAATTCTCCTGGAATTCTTCCACTCAAGTTGTTGGATGACAAATCCAAATCCTCTAAGTTCTGAAGCGAGGCCAATTCTCCGGGAATTCTTCCACTCAAGTCGTTGAATGACAGATGCAAATCCCTTAAGTTCTGTAGTGAGCCCAGTTCTCCTGGAATTCTTCCGCTCAAGTTGTTGGATGACAAATACAAATTCCCTAAGTTCTGTAGTGAGCCCAATTCTCCTGGAATTCTTCCGCTCAAGTTGTTGGATGACAAATACAAATTCCCTAAGTTCTGCAGTGAGCCCAATTCTCCTGGAATTCTTCCACTCAAGTTGTTGAATGACAGATCCAACCTCCATAAGCTCTGCAGTGAGCCCAATTCTCCTGGAATTCTTCCACTGAAATAATTTTCTGAAAAATCCAACACACGCAACAAGGAAAGGTTACCGAGAGTTGGCGAGAGAGTACCTTCTAGATCTAGTGAATGAAGGTTTAGGGCAGTGACTCTGTTAGTGCCGTTTATGCAGGAAACACCATTCCAGGAGCATAGGTTCGCCGAATTCTCAGCTGTCCAGTTGAACAACGATCCTCGTGGATCCGATGTGATGGCCTTCTTGAACGACAGAAGCACGTCCACGTCCCTTTTATCCTCCATTAATGTGAGGGTGCATTCTTTTGAAACAAGATGATGATGATGGGGCTCCCTTAATGAATTGAACGTTGTGGCAGCCGCATTGTCCAACGCTGCCAACACTATCAAAAAGCAGACAATCATGGCTTTATCCATGGCACTCTCTCTGTGTCGAATGCTTTGCCTATGAATTCACTGCATATACATATCCCTTTTATAGCAATTGCAAAGAGTCGTAGAAATTGGTTGGCGTGATGAGTGGGTGAACACATGGGTGGAACGCGTGGAATCAAATTCCGTGGAAGATATAATTTCAGGTATTGAGTGGAAGATAAGTCATGGATTTTCAAAATCATTATTTTGCTTTGACGAGTGCATCCCGATGTTTTTGGGTGTCTCCATCCCAACTTCAATTAAAAAGAAGTGGAAAATATTAATTGACACGGCTCCATTTTGCAATTTGACAATATCATGAATCAATAAATCAGACGGTGTAAAGAATTTTTAAATGAATACAACAGGGTTGCAATTCGACGATATCATGATTCATAAAATTAGGAAGAATAATTAAATCCTAAAAAGTAGGAATAATTTATATTCTAGTTTAAGAAATTGTTATATCCTAAAAAGTAGGATGAATTTTTAAATGAGTGGGGAACAGAGATGATTTCGGGAAATCAAATTCCGTGGAAAATTGGTGAAACGCGTGGAATCAAATTCCGTGGAAAATATGCCATGGTTTTTCAAAATCATTATTGTGCTTTGACCAGTGCTCTATTTTGAATTAATATATATTTTTCAATTCGACAATCATGATTTCATAAAACTAGGAAGAATTTATAAATCGATAAATCATAGTTTTGTTATATCCTAAAAAGTATGAAGAATTTCTAAATCAATAAATTATAGTTTTGTTCGAAATCTTGATTTTATTATAACTTTTAAAAAAAGGTAAATCTGTAAATCATGTTTTCCAGATCATGATTAATCCATTCTCAATCTATATTTCCTACCAATTTTCCTTGACGTCAAGGATTTTTGCAACCGCATTCATTTCCTTAATCGGCAGATGGAAACTACAAAGAACTTTTAATGGATTAATAGAATGGAGCTAGAATTACAATTTTACATTATTCGATTTGCATTTTTAATTGCAAAAATGCATTCAATGACCTCAAAAACCCTCCTAACGCCAAATTGTGCCATCTAAACGATTGAAAACTATAATTCTAATCTTTTGTAACTAGATTTTGCACAAAAATGATTGCAAAAACGTGACGATAAATGGTTGAATTTGTAGCACGTTTATATTATGCTATACTTCACCCATTTGGCCACTTTATCAAGTTTCTTCTCACTACATGGGATAACACTGACATGAAATTGAAAGCCATATTTTATAATTATGTTCATGTGTGGCATATAAATATAGTGACCTTGTGACAATGTTTCTCCTTATCAAAGATGGTTAGGATTTTGTTTTAACTACAGGTTTGCTAAAGTTGAGGTTCTAATTTTCTATACGTTTTTTTTTCAACATGTCTTGATGCTTTCAAGTACATTTAGCAATGTGTTTGGGAACATATATATTGTTTAGTGATGTGGGGTGTTCTTAGTTGGTTTTGCCTACTCTAACATCTTCCATTAGGGTTTGCATCCCAGGATGCAACAATGGGTTCGCATGGGTTTATGGAGGAGAAGTTTTGTCACCATATTCTCATGGTTTGGAGCAATTTAGTTCCATTTACTTCAGATTTATGTTATATTTGTAGTGGATTTTTCTTTGAGTTTTGTGTGTAGTGGATCTGTTTGTGATGGGAGTGTAGGAAAAGGATGATTATGGTTTCTAGTTTATGTTGTGTTGGGTTTTTATGTCCTTTTTGGTAATCCATTCAATCCATTAGATTCAAAATGTTAGTTTATGATGGTGGAGATGTGAATTGTGGTTTTGTGATGGTGGGTGCATTTGACGATTAATGTTATATTTTTATTACTGTGGATGCTTCGAGACTTAACTCAAAAGAAATAAACCACATATGCCTAAAATCCATATATATTTTTAATGGTTTTGTCTCTGTGTTTTGCCAAAAATGGAGATCTTTATGTTGGGAATGTAGGTTGAGCATATCTGTGAGTGTTGGTTTATGTTGCAATAGTTTTTTGTGCTCTTGTGGTCAACATTCTCCCTTCATTTCATCTTATAAACAAATTTTACTCTTAATTTGTTTGATAAAGGTTTCTCTCATGGGGTTGTCATGGTGAGTGTCTTAGATTTTCCTACTATGGTTTAGACATTTTTTTTATATCTGTGTTGGCTAACTCTACCAATGTTGACATCTTATGTGGGGATTTTGATTCAAGGACATAGTGGTGGGATGACTTGGTTTCCTAGAGGGGAATTTTCATTGTCATATTATAGTGGTTTCAAAGTAGTTTAATTATTTGTACATTAGGTTTAATTCTATATTGTCAATGGTTTTCGTCCTACCTATATGGTATTCTACTTGTAGTAGAGCTTTTTTCGTAAGGAATGTAGCATATGGGTGTTAGTTTTTTCTTTCTCATGGTCTAAAATACAATGGTTTATTGTTCATTTATATGGTGGATGTGCTTCTCGTGGTGTTTATGGTGGTGGTTGTTCTAGGTTTTGGATTTTGGGGTGGCATATTGTTCTTGGTGTTCCAGTGAGAATTTAGCTTTCTTGTGTGGTTCTAGGTGTTTCAAATTTGTTCTTTGGTCTTGGAAAAATAGAATGTGATGGAGGAGGTTTTGTGTGTTTTATTTGTTATGTGAACAATGATGAGAACTCATCATTTGACAAGATTCAATATTCTTTTAAATTTGTTTGTAATTTTCAAAACATTGTTGTAATTGGGTATTTTGAATGTCTCTCTATAAGAGCTTTTATAATTTCAGTTAGTAGCTAGTTGTTAGTGGAGATCTTGGTGCATTGTTTCGGATTTTCCTCCTTTTGTTGTGCTCCATTTATAGTTGGGTTATGGTGGACATGAGTGCCAAGGTTTTTATGTGTGATCATAGTAGGGAAATTTAGTGACTTTGTTGTGATGTTCCTCCCTATTATACATGATCTAATTATTTTTTTTAACTATATGAGCACTAAAGGGAAAGGTCTATTCTACTACAAGATTTTATTCACTTTGGCAACATGTTTAAGGGGTAGGAAAATACACTAAACATTTTGTGACATTTATCCATGGTCCAGTTTACATCCATTGGTGATGTTTCTTGGCGCTTTAAACTACATTTAATGATAAGATTGCATGCTTTTATGTTTTTTTTCAACATGGGGTCCTCTTCATTGGTTCTACTCATGCCAAGGTATTATATTGGGATTTGTGTACCATGATGTGGTAAGACATTCTTTGTCTTCTATATTATGCTATAGGGGCTTGGTGACATTTGACATTTTGTTTACATTTTTTGGTGTTCTAGATATGGAATTTGGTGTTTGGGTTGTATATATTGGTGGGTTGTGTGCCTATGATAGATAAGTTAGTTAAGTTTGGTATTGTATCTGTTGTTCTAGATTTCCAAGGTTTGGTATTTTTCCTTTGAACTCTTCAAAATATATAGTTTGGCTTGTTTGGTGGTTTGTTATGCAATAGTGTCACCATCATTATTAATTTACTTGGTGAGCATTATTGTGGTGTATTATGTGAAGGCTTAGATCTTTTGGAACCAATATACATCTCTCTTTCCTCTGCTTGTGAAGAATTAATAATACCTTGAGATTGTTGTTGCTAAACAATGTTTATTTCCTCATGTTCATTCGACACATTTTGTGGCCAAATAAATGGATTTTTCAAAGGTATATCTTCATCTGTTGTTGTTGAAATGATATCACTTTGATTATTGAAAAATGACTCCCACCAAACTGAATTAGCAATGTCAAAGTACTCCTATGTATATCTAATACATTTTTTAATTTCTTCCAGGTAATCAGAATAATTTATTACTCTATTTTGTCTGTGTGCATTCTGAACTTCACCAACTGATTGTAATAAAAATATTTTTGATGCAAATATTGGATGATCTGGAATGAACTTCAAAAATTTCAAACCAAATGATGGTGCCCATTCTGCAGTAGTTGAATACTTCTTGCCCCATATTAGTGTTTTCCCATCAATTTTTTTGATACGAAATTGATTTTGGAAGCTAATGTCATTAAGTTGTTCAATGCATTTCCCCTCACCATATGATCCAAGAATAAACCTTCGCATGTCAACAGTTTCTTCCAACACATCAAAAGTAGGCTCTGGAATGTATGGTTTCTTAATACATTCAATTAGTGATGGCAAGCTCCCAACTTCCTTCCTCCTCAATGTGAATGAAAAACGACTGAACATCTTATCAATATGGTCATGAGTGTGCCCAACAAGAAGGAATCCAACCTTTACCTTTTGAAAAATTCTCAATTCAACAAGCATGTTTAGATATCCAAAAACAACCTTATTTTTGTTTTCCCAGCAAGTGTTTTCCAATTGTAGATACAAAACTTCAAGAAGATTACCAGACCAATGAGAAATCACATCATGAATTATGGTTATGGTAAGATTTGCATCATTATGAATATTTGGAGCTGTGAAGTACACCCTTGGCAAAATTTTCCCATTGAAGACCATACAATTGACCAAGTGAAACTGAATAAAATTTTCCTCCTGTGTATTTTTGAGTGTGCAAACAAAATATGGTAATTTAAGTGTTTTCTTCTGGTCCATACCATCAATTATCAAACACAAATATTTATTCGGATTATCATACCACTTCTTTCGATGCTTGTACAACTTCTTCCTTTCGTTTGTTTGTTGTTCGTGATGCTCCTAAAGTTCTTTGACAATTAACTCTACACAACATAAAAGAAATTCATTAAGAAAAATGTTTTCATAGTTGATGACTATACAATTTTAAATCTTAAAGTTATGAATGCTTACCTCTTTCTAACCCTTCACATTTGTCCCTTTTTTATTTAAGAGAAGCACATGTACTGTAAATCCCCATCCTTGTCTTCTCAAGAATACAGACATTGTTGAATTCTTTCTTCCATTCCTTTACAAAATATTGATAAGTAATAAACCGGCCATGTCCCTCAGCACCTTCTGCATATTCTTTGTATAAGTTGTAGATTTCTCGTCTTGAAAAATTATCTGGAATATGCATTATCTCTCTATTTGGCATACACTCTTCATGCTTTGAAAAGAAATCTTTCATCCATGACATTGCAGTATTTGATAATGGACCAAACTGTCTTTTATGACATACTTCTGAATAAAATGTGGGATCCTTTTCCAAATTTTCTTGAATTCTCGAGAGACAAAAATTCCCAATCGAATGAAACTTTTTGAAAGCTCTTCTACAGATAAATAAAGTCCTAATATGATAATCATAACCTGACAATGTAGGTTGCACGCACCCAACTAAATATGATTTTTTCATGCTTTTATTCATTGACAAATATCTCTTCCTTCTTTCTAATGCAAATTTGAAATCCATATGTTTCAAGCAATCTTTGTGGCAACATTCACTTGAAATGAGAACGATGATAGAACTTCTTCTCGCCAGATATTATACTCTACCCCTTGTATAACTGGAACAACTTGCATTGATACGAAAAGGTCTACTCCTACCACCACAACAAAACCCTGTGATTAGCATAAGTTTTTTCTTCCTCTTTTGCGTCTAGAGCCCATTTTTGGTGTTATTTGTGTCCATTTATCAAATATGGTGCAAAACTTGATACAATGTTTGCACCGATTTTTTCACCAAGTCTTACACCAAGTTTAGCACCAGGTATTGTAATAGGCTTTGCACCAAGTTTTACACCAGGTTTTACGCCAGGTTTTATGCCAAGTTTTGTGCCATCCTTTGCACCATGTTTTGCATCAAGTTTGGAACCTAATTTTGTTTCACCAACTTTTGTATCCTTTATTGCATCCACTTTTTGCGCCTACACTTGCATCAAATTTTGCATCATCTCTTGCATCCTCTTTTGCATCATTTTTTAAATCATTTTTTGTATCCATTTCTACATCATTTTTTGCATCCCCTTTGCATCAAGTTTTGTGTCTTATATTGCATCTTCTTTTGCATCGAATTTTTTTGCATCAACTTTTGCATCCTATTTTTCATCCATTGTTAAACCCATGTTTACGTTCACTTTTGCATCCCTTTTTGCATCTTATTTTTCATCTTCATTTGCTTCCTTTTTTGCATCTATCATTACATCTACTTTTGTTGTGACACTATTTGTGCCATGTTTTGTACTTACTGTTGTACCCACGTTTGCTTCCAATTTTTCATCCATCTTCGCATCCACTTTTGCAAATAAATATTGCATTTATTTTTGCATCCACTTTTGCGTTCGATTTTGCATCTCATTTTGTATCTTCTTTTGCATCTACTTCCATTGCATCCATATTTTTTATCCAATTTTGTTTTTTTTGTTGCACCCATGTTTGCATCCACGTTTTCATCCCTTATTGCATCTTGTCTTGCATCCAAGTTTGCATCTTTTCTGTGTTTTTTATTACATCCACTTTCTCATCCACTTTTTTTGTGCCACAATTTGTACCATATCTTGTGCCTATTGTTGAAACCCACATTTTATTCCAGTTTTTCATCCACATTTTCATCCTCTTTTGTGTCCAAGTTTGCATCAAATATTTTTTATGTTTTTTGCATCCCATTTGCATCTACGTTTACATCCACTTCTGATGCGTCCAATTTTGCATCTAATTTTGTGTCCACTATTTCACCCATGTTTGGTCCATGTTTACATTCATTTTTGAATCCAAGTTTCCCTCCTTTTTGCATCCAAGTTTGTGTCTTTTTTTTGTTCATTGGTGTATCCACATTTATTTCACAACAATTCATGCTAAGTTTTATGCCTACTATTACACCCATGTTTTCTTCCACTTTTTCATCCATGTTTGCATCCTATTTTGTGTCCAAGTTTGCATCAACTATTGCATCTACTTTTTCATCAACTTTTGTGTCAATTTTTCTGTCTTGTTTTTCATCTACTTATGTTGTGTCCACTCTTCATCCAATTTTACGTCTATTGTTGCCCCCAATTTTTTTGACTTTTTCATCCATTTTCCAACACTCATATATTTTTTGCATTGATGATATCTCTTATGACATTAGCAATTATAAACAACTGATGACAATGTCAATAATTATGACAATGATGATAATGAAGATGATGACGATGACATGAATTGTGATTATTATGATAATCAAAATGATGATAAAGACGATGGGGGTTACAATGACAATGATGATGATGATGCTATTGACCTTGGACAATCTTCCCAATTTTGTAGGTTTTAACCCCGTACAGAAATTACCTGCATACGAATTCTAAAACACAAAAAATAAACAATGCGAGAGCATAACACATAAAACACATATACACAGAGATTTTCCCCTGGATCCCAAAACCGAGACTACCAGCTTGATTTTTCATTATATTCCTTTCAATGTTATAATACATATTTATACATGTCGAAGCATCCAATACCGTGGATCGAAAACCATCGCGTCCAAAAACATGTGCGAAAATCATGTGCAAAACCATAGGTGGGTCCGCCCATCCTAACATAGGGTCCCAAACCAAAAATTTTCAGGGCAGCGCATAAAGTGGGGTTACGAGTACGCCTCAAACCCCCTGTGACCCCCTCGCTACACAATCGGTGCAACAAAGGGGGGCTCCGCCCCCACTCTAACCCCCTGGTTAACTACGTGGGCTAGTAATGGAAAGAATATAACACAACCCAACATTCTCCCACTTGTTGTTTTCTTTCCACAGAGGACCACAAGAGAGCTTAGTCACTATTCCAGCCCTGAAACGCCCATTGTCTCTCTACACCAAGAGAACTTCTTAGAGCTCACATATTTTTTTAATGCATCTGTAGTATTCCTCAAAGTGTCCACCTTTACCAGCAACACCTTTTTGTCTTCTACCATATCCCTCACAAAGTGATACTGAACATCAAAGTGCTTTGTCTTTGAATGACACGTGGGGTTCTTTGCCAAGAAAATTGCACTTTGGCTGTCACAGTATATCCTTATAGCTCCCTGTACCAACCCCATACTTGAACACAATCTCTGCAACCAAACTGCTTCCTTGCTTGCATGAGTGGTTGCCATGTATTTTTGCCTCTGTAGTTGATAGTGCCACTACAGATTGTTTCTTACTCATCCAACTGACTACACCTCCAAATAGGTTAAACACATACCCACTTGTAGATCTTCTCTGATCCAGATCTCCAGCCCAGTCTGCATCAACAAAGCCACGAATATCCAACATTTTTTCCAATCCTGATCTTCCTTGGTAGCACAAACCATAATCACTAGTGCCACGCAAATACCTGAAAACCCGCTTCATTGCTGTCTAGTGCTCCTTCCCTAGTTTTGACATAAACCTGATTAATACTCCCACTACATGTGAAATGTTTGGTCTAGTATATACCATTGCATACATCAGGCTACCGACTGCACTTTCATATGGAACACGGGACATGTCCTCTTCCTCTTGTTGTGTCTTGGGACACTGTTCAGCAGATAACCTCACACCTACAGGAATAAGAACCTTCATCAGTTTACTTTCCTACATATTAAACCTCTGTAGTATTGTCTCAACATACTTCCTCTGGTTTAACCAGAGCTTCCTCTTTGCCCGATCTCTTTTAATTTCCATTCCAAAAATATAGTTTGCAGCACCAAGATCTTTCATGTCAAATTTGGAGGACAATTGGGTCTTTAAATCTTGGATAATTTCTTTGTCATTTCCAACCAGCAACATATCATCCACATACAAGACCAGATAAATAACACGGTCACCAACTAATTTAAAATCACACAGTGATCTGATTTGCTTCTGGTGAAGCCAAGTCTCTGTACAAATGTATCAAATTTCTAATACCACATCCTTGGTGACTGTTTTAACCCATACACAGACTTCTTTAACTTGCATACCAGTTCTTTTTTGCCCTTCACCACAAAGCCTTCAGGTTGCTTCATGTATATTTCCTCTTCTAGATCCCTGTGAAGAAATGTTGTCTTCACATCCATCTGTTCTACCTCAAAATTAAAAGCAACAACAACAGATAAAAGTAATCTAATAGAAGTTACATTGGCAGCAGGAGAAAAAATATCACCAATATCAATTCCCGACACCTGGGAATAACCTTTTGCTACCAACCGAGCTTTGTATTTCTCCACCTTTCCTTCTGCATTTGTCTTCTTCTTGAACACCCATTTGCTGCCAATGGGTTTCCTTCCAGCCGGCAACTCCACCAGATCCCAAGCCTCATTTTTGTGCAAAGATTCCATTTCATCAACCATGGCCTCTTTCCAGAGTTTTCCATCCTATAAATCTACTGCTTCCTTCACAGTTCTGAGATCATCGTCAGTAATAGATAAAGAAAAATTCGAACAAAAAGTAGATGGACTATACATTTCTGGCTACCTTCTTTCTCGAACTGATCTTCTCACACCGGGAGTTTGTGGCTCTTCATCTTCTAATTCCTCCTCTACTGTAGAGTCTGATTCTTCCTCCTTAACCTCAAACTATATCTTCTTTGGTTCGTTTAGTTGGAATTCATGTTTAATAACATCTTTTACCTCTCTAAACACCACATCTTAGCTATACACAACCTTCTGTGTGACTAGGTTCCAAAGCTTATAACCCTTTAGACCATCCTTATACCCAATAAAGATGCATTTTTCAGATTTACTATCCAACTTGGTTCATTGCTCCTTTGGAACATGTACATATGCATCACATCTAAATACCCTCAAATGTGAAAGAGAGGGTTTCTTATCAGTCCATACCTCTTGTGGAGTCTTATCCTCCAACGCTGATGAAGGTGACATGTTGACCAGGTAACATGCAGTATCCATCGCCTCTACTCAAAATTCTTGTCCTAACCTAGCACCACTGAGCATGCTTCTTGCCTTTTCCATCAACGTCTTATTCATTCTTTCTGCAACTCCATATTGTTGAGGTGTATATGGAGTAGTCTTCTGTCACGCTATACCACACTTCTTACAGAATTCTTTAAATTCCTTGCTGCAAACTCCCCACCATTATCTATCCTTAGCACCTTTATCTTCTTCTCTGTCTGATTTTCGACTAGAGCCTTAAATTCTTTAAACCTGTCAAAGGATTTAGATTTCTTCTTAAGGAAACATATCCATGTATTCCTTGAGAAGTCATCTATAAATGATACATAGTACATAGACTTACCCAGTGATGGAACCTTCACAAGTCCAAACACATCATTGTGCACAAGTTATAATATTTGTTTCACCCTCTTACTACTAGAGGGGAAACTCACCCGATTCGGCTTCCCATATACACAATTTTCACAGAAATCAAAATCTAGAGAGCTATTACTCATACCTTTTACCATACCTTTACCATGAAGTATTCAAAGGCCCTTCTCTCTAATATGTCCAAGCCTTTGATGCCACAACATGGTCTTCTCTCCAGAGACCACTATATTTTCTACTCCACTTTCAGGAACCACAGAACTATTGCACCCATCAATAACAATGCTACCTTGCAACTTGCACAGAGTTCCAATTCGAACTCCCCGCATCAATACCATTGCTCCCCGAACCATTTTGCAGGTATCCTTCTCGAACATTGTTTTCACACCTGCATCATCCAGCTTTCTTACAGAAATTAGATTTCTGGCCAATGCAGGAATATGCATAACACCCGGAAGTGTTCTAACCCTTCCACCTTGCAACTTCAACTTTACGTTTCCACAACCAATGATTCTAGCCTTCCTATCATCTCCTAAGAAGACATCACCACCATCGTATTTCTCATACTCGTAGACATAGAAAATTTTAGGGGCGAATGTTTGCCCTTTGGCGAAATTAAGGGGTTTTAAATTTTTAGTGGGCGAATATTTTGTATCATAGTACATTTTTACAAATCACCTCAAATAGGCCACCTTATTTTAAGGGAGAGGGTAAAAAAGGTAAATTTAGCCCTTGAAATTAGGAGTTACAACCTTCCATTTGCCCAATTTCAAGAATAGGTTTTATTTAAGTGAATCCATTCACCCATTTTCAAGAATAGGTTTTATTGAAGTGAATCCTATGGGCCAAAGGCCCAAATACCATATTTATAAAAGAGGTATGGTAAATTAATAAAAATATAAATAAATGAGAGGTATGGTAAATAAATAAAACATTTTTTTATATTTACTCCATAAGTCACCTTATATACATGCAAGGGTGTAAACAAATAAAAATATAACTAAAGTGGAGGTATGGTAAATAAATAAAACGTCTTTTTATACTTACTCAAAAGGTATGGTAAATAAATAAAAATATAAATAAACTAGACGCATGGTAAATAAATAAAACCTCTTTTTATATTTATTCCATAACCCTCATTCTATTTGTGACGGCTCAAGAAAGAGGTTTTATTTAAGTGAATCCTATGGGTCAAATACCATATTTGTAAAAGAGGTATGGTAAATTAATAAAAATATAAATAAACGAGAGGTATGGTAAACAAATAAAACATTTTTTTTATATTTACTCCATAAGTCACCTTATATTTACGAACACTCAAAAAATGCATTATATTTAGGTGAAACCTATGGGTAAAATACTATGCGACAAATACCATGGACTAGATTGTTATTAATACCATGCAACATTATTAACCCTAATATTAGTATTAATAAAAATAAAAATGGCACATGGTATTGACCCATGGTATTCACCAAAATGGCACATGGTATTGACCCATGGTATTCACCTGGAATGTAGCCTATTTAAATGGGGTAATTAAACCAGCATAGATCCATCTTTACTTTGGATCTACTAACCCCCGAGAGGTATCAAATATCGTGATATGCAAACTAGCATAGAGTGAAAAAATATTTGATCCGATCAAGAGTAAAAATGGATGTTGTAATTTAATGTATGTTAAACATTTTAGCTTGGTTAAAATAAAAAATAAAATAAAAATCAACTATTAATTTTATTAATTTTTATAAATTACTAATAGTAATTTTTAAGCTCCAGGTTTATGATAACCCATGGTAATACCATGGTATTCATGTGAGAACAGACTATTTAAAGGGAAAATTCTATCATCTTAGATCCATCTTAATTCTGGGTCTACCAAGTGTGCTCAGAGGGATAAATAGATTTCGTCCCCCTAAGAGTGGTAGATGTGGAGTTAAGATGGATATAGGTTGGTTTTTATGATAATGAAGATATTAAATAGACTTAGGAAATTATATTGTAAAAACATCTTAAGGTGAATGGTTAAAGCATAGAAATTGGACAAGTATATTTGTATACTTCTGTTTTAAACTTAAACAAATCCAGGGCTAAAAGGAATGGATTGATTGCACTAGTCATCCTTCTATAACTTTCCAACATATGCCGGAGTAAACAGATTGTAATTTGGGTAATTTTTCTAATTGCAAACAGGAACATACTTGTGTATTGGCATGGTGGTTACGAGGTCCCTAGAAGTGATGAATTTGAATTTTTCTTGGTTTTATATATAGTATTAGGTTTTTTCTCATGTTTTCTGTGAATGGCACGGGTGAATTTTATCCTACACCCACTAGGTTATCGATATGTAATTTCGGTAATTTTGATTTCAAAAGATATTTTAAAGAAATGAAATGAATTTGTGTATTCAATAAACACAAGATTTTATAATTGCGTAAAATATTCACCATGCCTGGTGAGAGATTCGCCAAGAAATTATATATACATATCATATTATTGATAAAATCGCCTTCCATTTTTCCTATATACCATGGAGATTCGCCCATTTATTATACATGTAAATTTAGGGGGGGTTCTTAAAATTTTCCCTGCTCATAGAACCACTCTCTGTGGGGAGTGAAGTGAAAGGATGCACCTGAGTCAATAAACCATACCTCGTGACCTACATGTGTACTTGAAGAAGCCAAGTACACATCCCCACCTTCATCTGAGGTGGTTTTTTCCTCTACAGAAGGAGCATCATCAGATCCCTTTCCTTTATCAGGAGCTTTAGATTTACAATCCCTTTTGTAGTGCCCTTCCTTTCCGCATTTCCAGCACACCACCTTTACAGGCTTTCCCGGAGATTTATAACTCCCTCTAGATTTAGATCTCCCACTCGATGACTTATTTTTGTTTCTATTCTGGGACCATCCTCGTACAGACAAGGCATCACCTTTCTGGCTCTCTGTTAACTACGTTAGCTATTCATGGAAAGAATATAACACAACCCAACAAATTTTTAAATGTTTTCATGGTCATAATCATAATAATTATCTTTGGATTCATCTTCCAAGTCATCATCATTTGATCATCATTATAATTATTTTCATCTCAGTAATCATCAACAAAAATAGTGGCATGAATGATGATTAGGATGTTCATGACGAAGTTGACAACAATGATGATGGGGATGATGAAAATTATAATGACGATGATAATGGTAGTGATGATGATGATCATCAATCATCTCTAAAAAATAAAGTTGTCATTTCTCTTTCATATATCATGTGTCCTAATAACCCTTTTTGAGCACTCGTAATATTTTTTGGGTTGATGATATTTCTTACAACACCTATAATTATGAACAATTGAAGACAATGTCCATAATGATGATGATGATGATGATGATGATGACAACATGAATGGTGATTATGACGATAATGCAATGATGAGATTGATGGTGGTGATGATGATGATAATGAAGATGATGACACTCCCTCTAAACTAGGGAGGTACTCATAATGAGACAAAAAAGTTCTCTCAAGTTGAAATATTCATATAAGAAGGGATCTAGATTGATAAGCATCAATGATGATTTACATCATCATAGCCAACATTGTCAAAATAGAAATGCCTTGACTAACAAGTTCTATCTCTCCATTAGATCATAGCACAATGTTGGGAGGCATAAATTTGGACACCACTACCCCTTTAGGCACTTACCCCACTAGGATGTTCATCAAGCATTTCCTCACATGATCATGTCCTAATCCACTGTCATAATATTTGACACTAGGAAATGTCTATCCTCATGACTATTCTTATCTTGGATTAATGTACTTGACTTATGGCGGTTAGTCCTAGTCAAATCACAAATTCTCAAATAATATTGGTCCCAGATGTTTATCTAATCCACCATTCTCCCTACTGGTGTCCTTAGTAGGCTTATGAATGTTAGTCTCGGCCCTAGTACATGTCAAATGGATAATATGGTGTCAACGCTCACTCCCTCTCAACTAGGGAGGAGACATCCACAAGCATAAGCGTTTCTCATGAATAGCTATCATTTTCATAGAGAATAACATCAATAATTTGTTTTCATTGCATGATGCCTTTATGATTAAGCATTCATAGATTTGTGGCAAAATATTCCCCCTTTTTTCATTTGTGATGAAATAAAATCAAAAAGTGAAAGCCAAAATCATTAAAGATACACTATAATTATTTATCGAAGTCTAAACTCTAAGATTGAAGTGAAAAAAGATGTAAATATTATGAGTTGTTCAAAACTTATGAAAACCTTATTCCCTAAGTCCTATAGATAAGAAAAATCAATAGAAAGAAAAATAAGGCCTAATGAATGGTAACTCATGTATTCACATCCTCTTTGGAAAACATATGAATATATACACTCCTAGGCACACTTGATCACATGCTTGTGATGGTTAAATCATGAAGTCCTCTTTTCCCATTTCATTTTCATTTCATCATTTAATCACCTAATTGAGGATCTAGGGGATTTTTCTTGCCTAAGGGTTTCATGTGTATTGTTGGTCTACTTATGTCACACTATGGTCAATTATGTGACGGAGTGAAATACTTAAGTTTGTGGAGTTATTAGAACATTGTGTTAAGTTAGTCACCACACACACATGTATTACATCTCATTGATCCACATGTGTGGGTTGGAGACTCATTGATTGAGAACTTTAATGGATAATACTTTAGGGCTTTGATGGTATATCTTACATAATCTCTTGGTAAACATTGTGATTCATCATTTCTTTTCCTCGAGACACTTGATAATATTGAAGTCACTCCCAATAATCCATGGAGATGGGGAGTATAAATTACTTGTGCTGGAAATGGAATTGAGAAATAGAGGTTTTTCATTTGCGATATTGGAGTCATAGACATTGGATACATGGTAGTAGTCCTCGATGTCAATTAACTAAAATTATACTGTCATAATGTGAAAAGAGGTAAACATATTGGTAACCTTGATGTCCTGATCATTCCAAATAATAGTCATTCCACCCGAGTATATCTAGTCATCAATCACTACTACTTGGAAATTCCTCCCCCATTTGCTAAATATATGAGGTAGAACCTCACTTGATATTTTTATTTCTTATATAAACATTATTGATGGGTGATTTGTGTACCTTTTTTCTTTTAGGAGTATTTGTTTTCCTTACTATTGAGGCCCCTCAAGTTCTATGAGACTATTTTCATGGAGAATTTACACAGAAAGGAAGTATAATGTGATTAAAAAAACATGTTCCAAGATTTAAGTTCTTGGACAATGCCACTTCATGACTCCTATATTTCCTTAACCTGGGACTGAATGGTGAACTTGATAGCCTTAAGGGAAATTAACCAATGAAAATCTCAAAAAGAGGTGACTTTTGACTTTATCACATACCAGTTAATATACTAAATGAAATATCCATAAAAATTTCATCAATCAATAAATTTTTAAAAAAATATCCAAAACAATTTCATCAAGAAATGAATCATTACATTCTAAATTACAATCTATAAACTTTTTGGGAAATTTTTGCTAAACCATGTTCAAAACCAACATATTTAATATTAATATTTAGCAATAATATGGACAATAACAAATTTTCATAAATTAAATAACATGTTACCAATCCTAAGAAATGTCACTAACATAAAATTAAAAAGCATGCAACTAATGGGAGTGACCACTCAAGGCCACCATAAGACAATTAATCTATTAAGACAAGGATTAATGGGGAAAAAATCTACAAAGGGCAGAGGAAAACCTATTTTAACTTTATTTTTTTATTAGGTGCAAGTTGAACATCTCAAGATATAATGGAGAGCAGAATTAATTTTATTGCATTAAGAAAACCCAAGCACATTCTATAACTTAGCAAGGAAGAGATGTATAATACCCATCTCAGATGATGATGATGATGAGGATGGTGATGGCGATGGTGATGATTATGTGGATGATATTATCATGATGGTCAGGATGATGATCATGGAAATGATCATGAGGATGAGCTTGATTATGATTTTCGTGGTGCTAGCTAGCCATGAGTTATTTTTTATATTTATTTGGATGGCTTAATATGGTAATCATACATTTAAATTTTAGTTAATTTGAATAATGATGATGATATTATCGATACTATATTGTTACCTTATGAATATGTTGAAGAATGTTTACAATTTTTTTATGAAGAATTAGTGTATGATGAGACTCCTATTTTTTTATGGATGTTGTGAATTTACCTTAGCGTAATGATATCTATGAAACATTTTTATTTGGTAATCATACATTAACTTTTAGTTGATTTGATTAAATATGATGATGATATTATCATTTCTATCTTGTTATTTTATGTATATATTGAAAATTATCAACATTATTTTAATGGAGAATTATTATGTATGATGATATTACTATCGTTTGATGGATGTTGTGAATTTACCTTAGAATAATGGTGTTCATGAAATATTTTGATATGATAATCACACATTTGAATCTTAGTTGATTTGATTAAAGATGATGAGGATATTATTATTATTATCTTTAAGGAATTTAGACTTCTGTGATCCATAACATTTATTAGAAAATCTTCGGCAAAATCACATAATCAAAATTTTGTCGACGCGTTTCGAACCAACCAGTGTGGTTCATCGTCAGGACAAGTTGAAGAACCAAACTGGCAAAGCGTGAATAAATAGAGCGTGCAGAGACTCCAACAGCTATCAAGCTAACGGCTAGTTTGACCTAAAGCACCTGCCAAAAGCAAGCTAACGGATAGCTAGAAGCAAAAATGGCATAAGGATAGATGCAAAAACTGGCACAAACTGAATGAAAAAAAGGCACTAAATCAGATGCAAAAGATGGTGTAAAACTCGATGCAAATTACAACACAAAAATAGAAGCAAAGAATGGCAAAAAACATGAAGCAAAAAATGATGCAAAAATAGATGAAAAAAATGGCACAAAACTAGAAGCAAAACCTGTTGTAAAACCAAATGCAAATATTGGTGCAAATCATGATGTAGAATTTGGCATAAAAAAAGATGCAAAATTTGGCGCAAAAAAGGACACTTTAAAAATTGTACAATAGAGCCAGATTTAGCACCAAGTTGCTCATCCCAATGGAGAGAAAAATACACTAAAATCTGGTGTAAATTTGGCATAAATTGCTTGTTTTGTTGTAGTGCTCCTCGGTACAATATTTCTTGGCAACATCTCCATCATTCGATCATCATTTGTATAAGGATTTTCATCATCATTAAGAGGAATGTTATCCACACTATGATCAGCTCTGCTTTTCAAATATTGATTTGGAGGATATTCTTCATCTTCCCCTTCTTCAGTGCTACTGTCATAGTCCTTAGAATTCGGACTGAATGGAAAATCTGACTCGATGTTTAATGGATATTCTTCCTCATGTGCATTGTCAGTGCTACTCTCATAGTCCATAGAATTAGGACTACATCGAAAATGTGATTGTTTACTTATTGAAGATGCTACATCCTGTCCTTTGTCACTGCTACCTTTATACTCATTAGAATTAGGACTAAGTGCATCATCCTGTCCTTCATCACTGCTGCTCTCATAGTCCTTAGAATTAGGACTAAGAGGACACTGTGACACTCCATTCTTTTGAAATTCATCATCATGCTCTTCATAATTGTTGCTCTCATAGTCCTTAGAATTAGGACTAAGTGGACACCGTGACACTCCAATCTTTTGAAATTCATCATCCCGCTCTTCATCACTGCTGCTCTCATAGTCCTTAGAATTAGGACTAATTGGACACCGTGACACTCCATACTTTTGAAATTCATCATCATGCTCTTCATCACTACTGCTCTCATAGTCCTTAGAATTAGGACTAAGTGGACACTTTGACACTCCATTCTTTTGAAATTCGTTATCACACTCTTCATCACTGCTGCTCTCATAGTCCTTAGAATTAGGACTAAGTGGACACCGTGACACTCCATTCTTTTGAAATTCGCCATCATGCTCCTCAAAATTGTTGCTCTTATAGTCCTCAGAATTAGGACTAAGTGGACACCGTGACACTCCATTCTTTTGAACTTCACCATCATGCTTTTCAAAATTGTTGCTCTCATAGTCCTCAGAATTAGGACTAAGTGGACACTGTGACACTCCATTCTTTTGAACTTCACCATCATGCTTTTCAAAATTGTTGCTCTCATAGTCCTCAGAATTAGGACTAAGTGGACACTATGACACTCCATTCTTTTGAACTTCACCATCATGCTCTTCATCACTATTGCTCTCATAGTCCTTAGAATTAGGATTAAGTGGACACCATGACAATCCATTATTTTGAAATTTGTCATCAAGCTCATCATCACTATTGCTTTCATAGTCCTTAGAATTAGGACTAAGTGGAATATATGACTCTTTATTTATTTGAAATTCTCCATCCCCTCTTTCATCAGTGCTGCTCTCATAGCCTTAGAATCAAGACTAAGTGGAGGAATTGACTTTCTATTCATAGTGGAAGAATTCCTGCTATATTCATCAATATGAATAGAGTTGTTACACGATGAAGATGTTGATGGTGTGTAAATCGAAACTTCCCTATCAGAACAATCCATCCCTTTAAAATAGAAGATGTTGAATGATATAAATGGAGAGTCTCCTAAAGATGGTATATAGCTTAGAGAATGAAATTTTCCCTCCAAAAAAATTCGCGAAAATATTTCCCTCCAAAAATTTTCGCAAAAATATTTCCCTCCAAAAAGTTTGTTAGATTAATTTACCTTCATTATTTTATTCTACAATTTATTGAAAAATGTAAAATAAATTTTTTTATGAAATAAATCATTAAAATTAAAATTGTAAACTACAACTTCTACATTAATTATTTTAATAGTTAAAGTATATAATATTTACTAAACAATTAAATATATTTTTTTAATTTTTATAATATATTCTAAAAGAAATTTATCCCACATTCAATCTGCTGTAAAACAATTCCACAATATTTGTTTTATAATATTTTAAAACAAATTATCCCACATTAACCGTACGGTAAAACATATCCGTAATTTCACTTATATACTGATTTTCATTATCACTATTACTTACATCACATATAGGTTTTCTGAAGTTCGTTGAAAGACTTCTGAATTTGTGGAGCAGCTACATTGCTATCAACAACATATTCAACGAAGAATTTTAGCAATTGAAAGGTAAGTTAATTTTTTTTCCTTAAAAATTTTCATATTAAATTAGTTTAATGAAGAAGTTTTTTTTTTTTTTTTTAATTAATAATTTTTTTAAGCCAAAATAACAATTAAGTCCGTCGCGAGCATGGTGGGCTAGACCAAACTCAATCGCCCAACAGCCGTGGGTGGGCCACCATGGTGTCGCGGGGTGGGCAGGGAGGGCGGACGGGTGGGTTGGGTGTGAGGGCGCGGGTGGGGCAATAGGGGGTGTGGGGGCGGGTGGGCCTACGACGCCCACCCCGGCGGCCCGCCCGCCTGCCGCGGGCGTTTTGCAATTCTAAGAATCACCCAACCCCCGCAGTAGGTGGGCAGGCCACCGGGGTGGGCGCTGCAGTGCCACTTGCCCCCACACCCCCTACCACCCCCGCGCCCCCCACCCCACCCCCCCGAATCGCCTAACCCCCACGGCGGGCGGGCAGGCCGCTGGGGTGGGCACCGCAGCCCCACCCGCCCACACACCCCCTACAACCCCCCCGGTACCCCTCCCCGCCCCCCACACCCTCACCCCCTCCACCCACACAATTTCCTAACCCCCGCGGCGGGCAGGTTGGGCGCCGGGTGGGCGACGCTGCGCGACCCAGCCCCACACCCACTACCGCCCCTCACGCCCTTGCCCCCCCCCCACATCCTCACCCCCTCCACCCACACCCTGCCCCTTGCCCCACCCCCCTGACACTCACTCTCTGCCCCCACCCTCAATCACACCCACCCACCCCCCCTCACACACACCCTCCCCCCCCCAACACACCCACCCACCCCTCTTTCCCACTCCCTCACACACACACCCACCCCCACTCACACACCCACCCACCCACCCTCCTGCCCCCTCACACGCCACCCACCCCCACCCTACCACCGCCCTCCCCCACCCCCTCACCCGCCGTCTGCGCCCACACCCGCGACCTCACCCGCACGCCCTTTGCACCCCCTCACCCTCCCTCCCCGCCCACACCTGCCCCCTCACCCGCCCTCATCCGCCCTCCCTGCCCACGCCCGCCCCACCCGCTGCACGCCCGTCCCACCTGCCCAACCTGCTCCACGCCCTACACGCCCCGCCCTCCCCACCCGCCCTCGCCCACACCCACACTCGCCCCACCCCCTCACCCTTCCCCTCACCCGCCCTCCCCGCCCATGCCCATGCCTGGGGCGCGCCACCTCGGCGGCTAGCCCACCCGCCCGCCTAATGGCTAGGAAATTCTGGGAATCACCCAGCCACCAGCAAGGTGGCTAGGCGGGTCGCCAGGGTGACACCAGCCCTGGCCGCACCACCCTGGTAGCCCGCTCGCCCGCCTGGCTGGTGGCTGGGCGATTTTGGAAATCACCCAACCACCAGCCAGGCGAGCGGGCGGGCCGTCGGGGTGGCGCCAACTAGGGCTGGCGCCACCCCGGCAGGTGGGTGGGTCACCGAGGTGGCGCGGCCAGGCCGGCACAACCCCGGCAACCTGCCTGCCCGCCCGCCCGGCTGGTGGCTGGGCGATTCTCGGAATCGCCCAGCTACTAGTTGGGCGGGCCACTGGGCCGCTAGGGTGGTGCAGCCAGGGCTGGCGCCACCCCGGCGGCCTCCCCGCCCAACTGGTGGTTGGGCGATTCCCAGAATCGCCCAGCCACTAGCTGGGCAGGCGAGCGGGTAGCCTGGGTGGCGCGGCCAGGGCTGGCGCCACCCCAGCGGCCCACCCGCCCGCCTGGTTGGTGGCTGGGCGATTCTGGGCCCACCCGGTTGGTGGCTGGGCGATTCCCAGAATTGCCCTGCCACCAACCGAGCTGGCACCAGCCCCGGCTGGTGGCTAGACGATTCCTAGAATCGCCCAGCCACCTCTCGAGTGGGCGGGCGGGTCGCCGGGGTGGCGCTAGCCTGCCCGGGTGGGTGGGCCGCTGGGGTGGCGCTGCCTAGGCCGTGCCACCCCTGTCGCCCACCCGTCCACCCACCTGCGGGGGTTGGCCGATTCCCACCCACCCACCCAGCCTCCCCCTCCCCGCCCTCCCACTCCGCCCAGCCTGCCCACCCGGCCTCCCCCTCCCCGCCCTCCCACTCCGCCCAGCCCGCCCGCCCGCTCACCCACTCTGCCCTCCCCACTAGGCCTCCCCCTCCCCGCTTGCCCACCCCGCCCTACCTCCCCCTTCCCAGCCATCGACCCACTCCGCACGCCCTCCCTCCATCCCACTCCCCACTCGCCCACCCACTCCAACCGCCCTCCCTCTCGCTCGCCCACCCACTCCGCCCGCCCCACTCGGCCTCCCCCTACCTACCTTCCCTGCTCGCCTACCCACCACGCTCGCCCAAGCCTGCCTGCCTACCCACCCACACCCGCCCACCCACCCTCACCCGCCCCGCCCACCCGCCCTCACCCGCTTGCCCACCCTCACTTGGCCCACCCCACCCCGCCCACCTTCACCCCGCCCGCCCACCCGCTCGCCTGCACACTTGCCCTTGCCCGCTCGTCTGGCCACTCACCCTTGCTCGCCTGCCCACCCATCTGCCTCGCACGCACCCGCCCTCACCCAGCCCACCCCGCTCACCCACCCGCCCTTCCCTGCCCAACCCGCCCCACCCTCGGCCACCCGCCCGCTCACCCATCCTCACCTAGCTCGCCCTGCCCACCCGCCCACGCCTGCCGTTGCCCGCCCACGCCCGCCCTTGCCCGCCCACCCGCACCCGCGTGGCCCGCCCCGCCTGCCCACCCATCCACCCGCCCGACCCGCCCCGCCCGCCCACCCATCCACCCGCCCACCCCACCCCGCCCTCGCCCGCCTACCCACCCACCCGCCCTCGCCCACCCCACCCTCACCCTCGCCCACCCACCCTCGCTCGCCGACTCGCCCTCACCTGGCCTGCACCACTGACCCACCCAACCGCCCTCGCCCGCCTGACATGCCCGGCCCGCCCTCACCCACCCGTCCTCGCTCACCCGCACTCGCCCACGCCTGATCACCCATGCCCGACCGCCCACTCGTGCCCGCCCGACCCGCCCATCCTCACCTGGCCCACCCTCGCCTGCCCCACTCGCCCTGCTCTCACCCACCCTCGCCTGGCCCACCCCGCCCGACACCCTCGCCCAAACCGCCTCGGCCTCGCCACCCTTGCCCTTGCCCACTCGCCCGCCCACGCCCGTCCACCCACACCCACCCTCCCACGCCTACCCACGGCCACCCTCCCACGCTCGCCACGCCTGCCCGCCCGCCCGCCCAACCCAACCCGCCCTCGCCCACGCCATCCCACCCTCACTCGGCCTGCCTTGCCCACCCACCTACCTGCCCTCGCCTGCCCACGCCCGCCCGCGCCCGCCCGCCCACAAATAAAAAATTTACGATATATTTTCTTTGTTAATTTAAGTTAATATGTTTTCTTTATTTACTGATTTATGTGTTTCTATTTTTCAGGGAAATGGCATCAAAGAAGATTTCTGTGAATCTTTCTGGACCAAAGACTCTTAAAGGTGCATCTTCAAGAAACATTGGTGAACGAACTCCACCTGAGCTCATGGCTACAAATCTTTCAAGTGCCTCAAGTGATAAGAAGATGATTTCAGATTGGAAGAATTCAAAAGAGATAAAATTTCCATCAAGAATCTGGTATGTGAAAGAAAGAGAAAGCAAAAATGTCAATATATATCTATATATTGATATACAGAATGATAATGGAATTTTTGAGGTGATGGGAAGAGTCATAGATATGTGTTCGGTACCAGACACTGAAGTTGTTTACATACTTACTGTTAGCCTCCTGCTGCAGCAGGTTTCATTTTTCATGATTGACTTTTTTACATGCCAAATATGTCATACTTTGCAAGCTGCAGTGTTCCATATTTCAAAGAAGATGCCATGAAGTGTGCTGGTCCAAATGCACTTCTGTTTTCCAATTTTGATGAGTTGTTCCAGTTTTGAAGAATTTTCATTTAAGGGTGGTCCAAACAGTTTAATCTTGGTCTCCCTAGGTTTCAATTTCCTGTTGTAGAATATAGAGAATGATATCTGTCCAAACAGTTTAATCTTGGCAGATTTGTAGATAGGTAGAGAATCAAAGGGACCCAACTGCTTAATCTAGGCCCTGGCAGAAATAAGTGTAGATCTAGATAGGAAAAATTCAAAAGAAAAATTGTGAATCTGGGTCTACAAGTCTAAGTGCACCCAAATCAGAAAAGAAGAAAAAATGTTAGGTGAGTAGGCTGGGTAGGTAGCTGTGGTTGCAGAAAAGTGATTGATGATCAATTTTGTGTTTCAAACTGTTTTATCTTTTCAGATCACAGTGCAGGAAGTTTTGCATTCAGAAGGACTCAAAGCTGGACATCACTGACTCCCCCTTCTGCTAATTCCCCAAGTCACTTACTAATTCCCCAAAGAGGTCAAGGTCTGCTTGATTCCTCTTAGTTTCACCATCATCCATATCAGTTGCCTTGGTGAAGATCTGCTTCACTCAAGGATTTCATTTCTTCACAAGCTCCTTTCCCCAAAATTAGCCTGAGGTCCCTGACCTTAGCGCTTGCTGGTCACCTTCATATTAACCACTAACAGTATTATATAACTCCCTATAAGTTTTCCCCCTTCCCCTATTAAAACCATGTATATAAAACTCCCCTATGTAAATAGCCCCTCCCTGGCAATATAGCCATATTTCTATAAGTCCGGGAAAAAATGGTCTATCTAGGGCTGTTTTTAGCCCATCCGAGTCATAAAGGGATTAATCTGACACCTGTTCAGACTAATAACCTCTTCCCTAACCCCTAAAACCCTCAAAAACCCACCTATTTCGCCCCCAACCAAAGTTTTGTGCATAAAATATTAAATTACGTTCATTTTAAACCCAAAAACCCCCTTTCCCTAAGTCTAAACCCACCCGCACGCATTATTAAATTTAGAATATTCCTTGTATATTCCCCTGCCGTATCTCCCCGTCGTATTATCTTTGCCGCAAGTCGTTGGATCATCCACCCCGCAGATCAACGGCTGGCGGGCCATCCCATCTCCGAACCGCCTAAGCTTTAGCATCCGGGAGATGGGCAGTATTACACGCCGTACTCCCGCCATGCGTCAGCTCCTGGGCTATGGCGGAGCCCCCCTGAGGAAACCACCCTTCCCCAAAGGCGGTGCGCCACAAAACCACTTACGGCCTCCTGCTCGGTGACGTCACCGCTTATGTCATCACCTTGCCCAGTGACCGCGACACGTCATCCGCCTGCGTGGCCTCCTGCCACTGTACCGCCGAGTCACCTACCACGTGTCCTGCCACCGAGTACCTGCCGCCGTACATGCCACATCACCGTCCGTACATGATGACGTCATCCCGCCATGTCATCATGCTGATGTCATCGCTGACATCACCCGTCATACAACGTCACGTCATGCTGATGTCATCAGCACCTTTTGGGCGCGAAAGCGCAAAATTGTAGCTTCGGAGCCCCGGAATCAGATTCTGAGGCAGTTTTTGATCGCTGGATTTTTTAGGCCAAAGTGGGGAATCTTTTCATTATGCAGCCCCCAGGAAGCCCGAGAAGCGCCGAAATGACCCGTTTTCTTCACGAAGCATCAGAAAGGAGCCGAAGACAGTTTTTGAGGAAGAAAGAGAGCCGAACAGCAGCCATTGAATGCTAATTTAGTGCACAGCACATCAGAGCAGCATCCCGATTTATTGCCAAAGAGTATCAGCGAAAATCTTTTAGGGGCTCGAGGTACTTGTACATTAATGAGCCCTCAGAAAGGTCAAGTCAGGAGGCGTAAGCCTATCCTTGCCCTCAAATCACAGTTAAAGCTTTAAATGTAGGCAGGCAACAAAGGAGCAGAAACCCATACACATTTATTTCATAAGCACCTGCACCAAGCCACTAAGAACAACATAAGTTATTCAGTTTTGATACGGCCGCCCTCAGCGCAGCCCGAGTTATTTCATGCATTTATTTCTGGTAGATTTAGGTCAATAAATTATTCTTTATGACCTGATTAGGTCAAGATGTAGTAAAGAAACTCTGTAGATAGTTTTTCTCTATATATACTGCCCTCTACATTGTTTCAAGGGTGGTCAATTGAGAATTTTCACTAGAGACTCACATTGTATACCTGAGTTTTTCTATAATCAAAGATTGCCGAAAGCTTGGAGAGCGAATTGTCTGTTGTAAATGAATGTTTTGGAGACTGAAGATGGAATTCTTGTGCTGTAGCCTGAAGCAATAAGTGTATCTCACCTCTGTTTTATTGTTTCCCACTATCTGAATAGCAGGAAGAAAGAATAGCCTAGAATTAGTTTAAATACTCTCTATGCTCAATTTCTGCTATTTCTTTATGTTTTCCTTTGAATGAATTGGTTATGAATATGAATTCCTTCTGGCTCATGTTTAACCCAATTCACCTGTGTTAGCCAATTATCTAGGGATTCTTTACTGCCCCTAGGTACCGCTCTGTTATCTCCCCCTGTTAAGCATGATTGAGAGATTCTTAGCTGCCTCTCATTACTTAGCATTTATTTCCATCACTTAAACCTGAAACGATTGCTTCTTGTTCAGCTATCTTGCTCCATTTTACCTCACTGTTATTAAAGAAACGCACCAGCAGTCTTTCTCCTCGACTCGACGCCCAATGGTTTGAAAACCTCAGACTATGCTCTACCTCCCTACCTGAAAACATCAATTTTCCCACCAAAAACAAAACAAAAACCCTCTGAACGCAAGACCTAGCCTAAAATCCTTTTCAACAAAGCTAAATCTAAAAGAGAGAGCCCTCTCTGATTGCCGGTGGGCTAGAACCTGCAATCCAAAGTTGGTCTGTGGTTACCTCGGCCGTATCCTTTTCCGGAGCTTAAGGAAAACCTGAGTGATAACATAATGGCAACTTCGCTAGGGATTTCCTCAGATAATTTCACGAAGAAGGTAAGAAAGCTCCGCTGAGACCATAAATCAACCTTTCCCAATTGCTGTTTATTTCTTAAAACTATAGATGAAGCCTGAATGTCAGCCAGGAAGCCTTTGAAACTGGTTTTGTTTTACATTAACATAAGTAAATAAAAGCTACTTCAGTCAATATTCATGCTAGTTTTAAGATATACACAACCATTCCAAAATCTAATCTGTCCCTTGTTAATACAAAAAATATTCCCATAAAAATACCCAAAAAAAAAAACATTCGGAAGCTGGCTCCCAAGAGGAATTCACGATATACCAGATCAAACCCAGATCCAGATCCTCCAGTTGTTTTTGAAAACCCTAACATAATCCCAAAAATCCTTAGGAAGCAAGAAAGACAGGAAAATTTTGCTGATTTGAGTCCTGAAACAGCTTACCCTAGCTCTGTTCCAAATCCTGTCAAGGTTTTATTCTGGTCTACCCCTGCTTCCCCTATTTCATCATCCACATCTCAAAGCACTCCTTCCACTCCTTCAATCACTGCACATATTCCCATTACCACTACTGTTGTTTCCAGCGTTCCAGTTTCTCCTGTTATCCCAGTTGTTCCAGTCGTTCCATTTATCCCCGTTGTTCTTGTAATCCCTGTGAATATGGCTAATAGATATGCACCCCTGCAATGACCTGCTAATGTTGGGGCTTTACCCCAAGATTACCAATCGAAAATTACATATTTTGGTTCCACTGGTCCTTTCACAGCCATTCACATACCAAAAAGATGCAAGATCACTTTGAAAACTACGAAATAGATGATGATAGTGTGAGGATGAGAATGTTTGTTCAGAGTCTGACAGGTGATGTAAGAACTTGGTTCAGATCACTTGCTGCAAATTCTATAACTACCCCCAATGAGCTTTACCAATCCTTTACCAACAGATGGGAGAAAAAGAAAGATCCCTTGCACATACTAGCTGAATACGATACAATTAAATGAGGTCCTCAAGAGACTGTTTTGGAGTATTGTGCAAGATTCAACAATGTCTACAATGCAATACCACAGAACTTAAGACCCCCACCTGACCTTGCCTTATACAAATTTCTGGATGGTTTTAACCCTGATATGGCATACCAGTTAAAAGAACGAGCCCCTGCAACTCTTGCAGAAGCAAAAAATGTTGTTGTTACCGTAGAAGCTAACCTAATTGCTATGAGAAACAGAGATAGAGCCAAAAGAAGAACTATCTTTAAGGAAGAACCCTCAGCCTTTGACCAGAAGCTCGATGCTATCATTAATGGCCTGCAAAGACTGGGAGAAAGAGTAGAAAATGTGAAGAGAAAAGCATCATGGGAAGGACAACAGTCCAACACCATAAGAAACCCAAACTTTAGAAAAACGCAGAACACAAATGCTGGTAGGTCTAACCAAGACCATGATATAATACCCCCTTTCCAAGATAACTATGTTGAAGGTTCCACGTCTAGTCAACCCACAGAGGACGCCCACATGAATCTAATGGATCTAAAGGGTGAGCATCAGACTTTCTTGACACAAGAAGACCAAAATGAGCATGATTGTAGTCAATTTCAGACCAAAACTGGTGAGTCCTTTGATTTTAAACAAGGTTATGATATTGTCGTGTATGAAGTGCACAGACAATATAAACTGAGAACTAGGACCATTGACATCTCTAAGCCTAGCAAAACAAAGGATAGCCAACATCCCAACAAGATTAAAAACAAAGATGTTGTAACAGAACCAGCTGATATACCTGTCCCAAACCCACAACAAGTGACTGTAGAAGACATAACAGACAATCAGCCTTTTGTTGATTAGCCTTTGCCATTGTCTTCCTCTAAAGAAAACTCAAATAGCGTCCCAATAAGCACTCCTGAAAATCTAAAACCGCAAGCTAAAAATTCCCATAACGCTGAAAAACAAGAGCAGATCACTAACAACTCGAATGAAAAAGAAAAAACTGCCATTAGTAACACCAAGACTCCATTGGAAAAGCCATTCAACTTAGAGGCAGAGATTGGGAAACTCAAGATATCTGTCCCTCTCTCAGAACTCGCCAAACATGATGTATATAGACAAGAAATTCAAATGTCACTTCAAATTCCAGAAAACAAAGATGATGTAAATGTTTTGGATGATTCCCCTAAACTGTTATTTGGCCCAGAGGTTAACAGCAAATCAACACAAGGACCGGTCCCACCCTTTTATATCAGCTTACATATACACGACAAAGTTCTGCACAACGCTATGTTTGACTCAGGGGCATCGCACAATCTTATGCCCAAAGCAGTTATGGAAAAACTGAACCTTGACATTACAAGACCTTACAAAGATTTATGCTCATTTGATTCAAGTCAAGTGAAATGTTTAGGCCTCATCAAAGAATTGTGTGTCTCCTTAGTCCAATATCCCAACAAGACTATCCTCATGGATGTAGTGGTGGCTGACATCCCACCAAAGTACGATATGCTCCTATCAAGATCATGGGGATCAAAGCTTCAAGGATCCCTCCAATTAGACCTTTCCTACGCTACTATTTCAGTCTTTGGGCAACCAAAGAGACTGTATAGAGAAACGCTCATGAAATATGTGGTGAGTAGTGAGAACAAGCCTGAAAATTTTCCCATTTATTCAATCCATTCCGATATGGATTCATTTATTTTGTTTAATGATGATACAAATGTTTCAATTAATAATGAGCTCTTCTCTCTACAGCAACAAGCACACATCAATGAAGATTTGGTTGCACATACCCATGAAACTGTCACAACAGTTAATACAACCAGCCTACCAAAGGAAATTCCCCAAACAGAAATTTTAAATCTGCCCAATCCTAAAACAACTTAATCTCTTGATGCTGACCATAAGCAAGAAATCACTTGGTATTTAGAGTTTGATGGCTCTGTTAACAAGTTAGGAGTAGGGGCAGGTGTATGGATTCACAACACATATAACAACCATGTAGAAGGACATGCCTATAGACTGAATTTCAAATGCACAAATAATATGGCAGAGTATGAGGCTCTGCTGTTAGGCCTTAAACTCCTCAAAGCTATATGAGTTGTAAAAGTGTCTATCCTAGGTGACTCTGATTTAGTTATACAACAGATGAAAGGTAATTTTGTAACCAATGACAACAGAATGAGAGCCTATAGGACTGTTGCTACTAATATACTCCAGGCATTCACTGAATTCAAGCTTGACAAGATTTCAAGAAATCACAACATTCATGCACACAGCCTAGCCACTTTTGCAAGTACATGTAAGCTTCCTTTCGACCCAAACCATCACTTCACAGCTGAAATAAAACATAGGCCGACTGTCCCAAATAACATTAGAGATTGGCAAGTATTCGAAAACGACGCACAGATAAACAATTTCCTTACCCTTGAGCATGAGCTTTCAGGTATCAACATTGACATTGATGCTATGGCAGATTCCCAACAGAAAACAAATGAAAATCAGTAGACTGTAACAGCTGCAACAGCCAAGCAGATCCTGAAGCCAACTATTTTTGACAATGAAAACATTGAACAGCTGAAACAAACACAGGTAGAAGAGATAGACAAAACAGAGGCAGAAATCATTGAGTTGAAAGACAACTTTCTGCCTGCTGGTCTGACCCCACTAGAAGACATGTTTGACGCCAATGATGTTCCTAGAAAACCGAAATTGCAGCCCATAAACACTGATATTGAAGAACATAACATTTGGACAGCAGAAAATCCAAAAATGATCAAACTGTCCAAAAATTTTCCACCTGACCAAAAGCCCAAGTACATTGAGTTATTCAAAGAATTCCAAGACGTATTTGCTTGGAGCTATGAAGATTTGAAATCATATGACACCTCGGTGATCCAACACACAATTCCATTGAAGCCCAACCAGAAACCCTTCAAGCAGAAACTTAGAAGAATTAACCCTATGCTTCTTCCCCCGATTGAAAAAGAAGTAAAGAGGATGTTTGAAGCAGGCATTATAGCACCCATCAGATTTTCTGAATGGGTGTCCAATCTTGTTCCCACGAGAAAAAAGATAGGTGAAATTAGACTTTGCGTAGATCTCATAAATTTAAACCAAGTCTCCTTAAAAGACCACTATCCTTTGCCCAAAATGGACCACATACTGCGGAGAGTAGTGGGGTCATCTAGAATCTCCTTGCTAGATGGATTTTCAGGTTTCAACCAAATACTTTTTCACCCAGACGATCAAGACAAAACAGCTTTTACCACACCGTGGGGAACATTTAAGTATGTAAAGATGCCATTCGGTCTTAAAAACACTGGTGCTACCTTTCAACGAGCAATGGATATTTCATTTGCTAAAGAAATACATGACTTCCTAGTTGTCTACCTTGATGACTTAACCCCATTTTCCAAATCTGATGAAGAACACCTCAAGCATCTTAGGAAAATTTTCATGACTTGTAGGAAATATGGCATTTCCTTGAATCCAAAGAAATCTATATTTGGCCTCGAAGAAGGCAAATCACTTGGCCACATCATATCAAAAGATGGGATTAGAGTTGATCCTGAAAGAATACAAGCCATCCTCCAAATCCCATATCCGAGAAACATAAAAGAGCTACAAGCATTCCTTGGAAAAATAAACTTTTTAAGAAGGTTTATTCCAAATCTAGCTGAACTGATATGACTGTTAAGCAACATGCTAAAGAAGGATGCCAAGGTAAGATGGTCTCTTGAAACCAAGAAAGCATTTGAAAGTATCAAAACTGCATTAACCCAAACCCCTGTTCTAACCAGCCCACAGTTTGACAAAGATTTTATCATTTTCTCATTTGCATCTGATCACACAATAGCTGCCGTCCTGCTGCAAAAGGATGAGCAGGGAGCTGAAAAGCCAATTGCATTTTTCAGCCGAGCCTTAAGAGACACCCCTTTGAAGTACCCAATCATGGAAAAATAGGCCTACACCTTAGTTAAAGCGATCAAGGATTTTAGAGTGTACATACTGTATTCACATGTGACTGCCTATGTCCCACACGCTGCTGTAAAAGATATATTGACCCAAGACGGATTAGAAGGCAAAAGAGGTAAATGGATTGCAAGCATCCTTGAATATGACATAAAATAAAACCAACCAATCTGATAAAACCAACCAATCTGATAAAGGGACAAGGTTTAGCTAAACTGATGTCTGAAACAAACTTTCAAGCCTTAGACATTAACCAGCCGGACAATGAACCGGAGCTGGCGACTCCACAGATCAGTGAAATATTTCTGCAATGCCCTTGGTACACTGATATATGCTTTGTATTGTTAAACCTGTGTGCTCCACCAGGATTGTCCAGGACAAAGAAAATATTTTTGAAAATGAAGGCTTTGAAATTTTGTGTTATAGATGGTGCATTATTTTGGAGAAATCATGAAGGTATATTGCTTAACTGTTTAACCATGAATGAGACTAACAATGTCATAAAAGAATTTCATGCAGGTGATTGTGGAGGACATCTCTACTTGAAGTCCACAGCTGATAAAATTTTAAGGGTTGGTTTCTATTGGCCCACTTTTTTGCAAATGTAAAAAATTTTTCCATATCATGTCACAAGTGCCAAATTTTTGAGGGCAAGAGAAAGTTATTACCCCTGCCCCTGAAACCAATCTCCATAGAAAAACCTTTTCAACAATGGGGTCTTGACTTCATTGGAGAAATCCATCCCGCTTCCTCAGGCCAACGCAAATGGTTCCTAACAGCCACCGACTATTTCACCAAGTGGGTTGAAGCCATTCCCTGCAGACAAGCCAATGACACCATCATTATCCAATTCCTTGAGTGCAATATCCTTGCCAGATTTGGCTGCCCCGAGAAAATTATCACTGACAATGCCGCTACCTTTAAGTCCAAAAAGATGATCAATTTCTGTCACAATTTTCATATCACCCTGGGCCACTCTACAACATATTACCCTCAAGGTAATGGATTGGCCGAATCATCTAACAAAAGCCTCATCAACATCATAAATAAGGTGCTAGAAGAAAACAAGAAGAACTGGCACAAAAAGCTGGTAAGTGCCCTGTGGGCAGACAAACTTTCAAGCAAAAGATCCATTGGAATGAGCCCTTATGAGCTAGTGTATGGTATGGAGGCCAGATTTCCTTCATCCCTGGGCATTCCTACTATCAAACTATTACAGGAGATTCAGGCTGAACCAAATGACATTCAGAGAAGAGTTAATCAAACCATTCATCTTCAGCAAACCAGAGAACAAGTTTATGACATAGCACAAATTTTGCAAGAAAAGCTCAAAAAAATGTTTGATAAGAGGGCTAAGGCTGAAGATTTCAATATTGGTGACAAAGTTTTAAGGTGGGACTCAAGAAGAGAAGACAAGGGCAAACATGCAAAGTTTGATTTTCTGTGGAAAGGTCCATTTGTAGTTTCTGTTGTTCAGGGAAACAACACTTATTTTCTCATATCTATAGAGGACAGCACTGTTGAAGAAGGCCCTGTGAATGGCAGGATGTTGAAACATTACCATGATCCTTGTTGTTGAAACATTGCAAGTCCTGTAAATACCTTTTGTACATTATTATTTGTAAATATCAGTGCTCAGTTTTTATTTTGTATAAACAGGCCGATTGTTTGACGATAGCAGTAAATTTGGTGAGGATGCAGCCGATGCAAATTTTCCAGTCTCAAAAGCATCAAAACAGAGAAAAATTTGCAGTTCATATCAACATCTTGCTCTAAGAAAAAGCGAGGCAAACACAACATTATGGTCCTTGTTCTGAAATTGTTTTCAAAGGCACAATGCTCAAACAGTGTTGTATATAATTATCAAGCACGCAAAAGAAAGCAGGCGATGCTGTAAAGTTCATAATAGCTCAGTTGAGGAGGAGGTTGTTCATAGTTCAAAGTTTCATATTTTTAATAGCCAGAACAAAGAAGTCTTTTCAGTCTACAGCAGCCAATAAAATATCAAGGCAGTTTGACCTACTGTTCTTGACTTTTCACAAGGAAAAGCCATCCCCAAGTGGAGCCACTGTTAGCCTCCTGCTGCAGCAGGTTTCATTTTTCATGATTGACTTTTTTACATGCCAAATATGTCATACTTTGCAAGCTGCAGTGTTCCATATTTCAAAGAAGATGCCATGAAGTGTGCTGGTCCAAATGCACTGCTGTTTTCCAATTTTGATGAGTTGTTCCAGTTTTGAATAATTTTCATTTAAGGGAGGTCCAAACAGTTTAATCTTGGTCTCCATAGGTTTCAATTTCCTGTTGTAGAATATAGAGAATGATATCTGTCCAAACAGTTTAATCTTGGCAGATTTGTAGATAGGTAGAGAATCAAATGGACCCAACTGCTTAATCTGGGCCCTGGCAGAAATAAGTGTAGATCTAGATAGGAAAAATTCAAAAGAAAAATTGTGAATCTGGGTCTGCAAGTCTAAGTGCACCCAAATCAGAAAAGAAGAAAAAATGTTAGGTGAGTAGGCTGGGTAGGTAGTTATGGTTGCAGAAAAGTGATTGATGATCAATTTTGTGTTTCAAACTGTTTTATCTTTTCATATCACAGTGCAGGCAATTTTGCATTCAGAAGGACACAAAGCTGGACATCACTGACTCCCCCTTCTGCTAATTCCCCAAGTCACTTACTAAATCCCCAAAGAGGTCAAGATCTGCTTGATTCCTCTTAGTTTCACCATCATCCATATCAGTTGCCTTGGTGAAGATCTGCTTCACTCAAGGATTTCATTTCTTCACAAGCTCCTTCCCCAAAATTAGCTTGAGGTCCCTGACCTTAGCGCTTGCTGGTCACCTTCATATTAACCACTAACAGTATTATATAAATCCCTATAAGTTTTCCCCCTTCCCCTATTAAAACCATGTATATAAAACTCCCCTATGTAAATAGCCCCTCCCTGGTAATATAGCCATATTTCTATAAGTCCGGGAAAAAATGGTCTATCTGGGGCTGCTTTTAGCCCATCCGAGTCATAAAGGGATTAATCTGACACCTGGTCAGACTAATAACCTCTTCCCTAACCCCTAAAACCCTCAAAAACCCACCTATTTCGCCCCCAACCAAAGTTTTGTGCATAAAATATTAAATCGCGTTCATTTTAAACCCACAAACCCCCTTTCCCTAAGTCTAAACCCACCCGCACGCATTATTAAATTTAGAATATTCCTTGTATATTCCCCCACCGTATCTCCCCGTTGTATTATCTTTGTCGCCAGTCGTTGGATCATCCGCCCCGCAAATCAACAGCTGGCGGGCCGTCCCATCTCCGAACCGCCCGAGCTTTAGCATCCGGGAGATGGGCAGCATTACATGCTGTACTCCCGCCACGCATTAGCTCTTGGGCTGTGGCGGAGCCCCCCCTGACAAAACCACCCTTCCCCAAAGGCGGTGCGCCACAAAACTACTTACCGCCTCCTGCCCGGTGACGTCATTGCTTACGTCACCCCCTTGCCCAGTCACCGCGACACGTCATCCGCCTGCATGGCCTCCTGCCACTGTACCGCCGAGTCACCTGCCACGTGTCTTGCCACCGAGTACCTGCCGCCGTACATGCCACGTCACCATCTGTACATGATGATGTCATGTTGACGTCATCCCACCACATCATCATGATGACGTCATCGTTGACATCACCCGCCGTACAACGTCACGTCATGTTGACGTCATCAGCACCTTTTGGGCGCGAAAGCGCAAAATCACAGCTTCAGAGCCCCAGAATCAGATTCTGAGGCAGTTTTTGATGCACTGGATTTTTTATGCCAAAGTGTGGAATCTTTAGGGAATATTTTCATTATGCAACCCCCAGGAAGCCGGAGAAGCGCCGAAATGACCCGTTTTCTTCACGAAGCATCAGAAAGGAGCCGAAGACAGTTTTTGAGGAAGAAAGAGAGTCAAACAACGGCCATTGAATGCTAATTTAATGCACAGCACATCAGAGCAGCATCCTGATTTATTGCCAAAGAGTATCATAGGAAGAATAACAGCCAAAGAGTATCAGCGAAAATCGTTTAGGGGCTCGAGGCACTTGTACATTAATGAGCCCTCAAAAAGGTCAAGTCAGGAGGTATAAGCCCATCCTTGCCCTCAAATCATAGTTAAAGCTTTAAATGCAGGCAGGCAGCAAAGGAGCAGAAACCCATACACATTTATTTCATAAGCACCTGCACCAAGCCACCAAGGACAACATAAGTTATTCAATTTTGATACGGCCGCCCTCAGCGCAGCCCGAGTTATTTCATGAATTTATTTCTGGTAGAGTTAGGTCAATAAATTATTCTTTATGACCTGATTAGGTCAAGATGTAATAAAGAAACTCTGTAGATATTTTTTCCCTATATATACCGCCCTCTACATTGTTTCAAGGGTTGGTCAATTGAGAATTTTCACTAGAGACTCACATTGTATACCTGAGTTTTTCTATAATCAAAGATTTTCGAAAGCTTGGAGACCGAATTGTCTGTTGTAAATGAATGTTTTGGAGACTGAAGATGGAATTCTTGTGCTGCAGCCTGAAGCAATAAGTGTATCTCACCTTTGTTTTATTGTTTCCCACTCTCTGAATAGCAGGAAGAAAGGATAGCCTAAAATTAGTTTAAATACTCTCTATGCTCAATTTCTGCTATTTCTTTATGTTTTCCTTTGAATGAATTGGTTATGAATATGAATTCCTTCTGGCTCGTGTTTACCCCAATTCACCTGTGTTAGCCAATTATCTAGAGATTCTTTACTGCCCCTAGGTAGTGCTCCGTTATCTCCCCCTGTTAAGCATGATTGAGAGATTCTTAGCTACCTCTCATTACTTAGAATTTCTTTCCATCACTTAAACTTGAAACAATTGCTTCTTGTTCAGCTATCTTGCTCCATTTTCCCTCACTGTTATTAAAGAAACGCACCAGCAGTCTTTCTCCTTGACTCCACGCCCAATGGTTTGAAAACCTCAGACTATGCTCTGCCTCCCTACCTGAAAACATCAATTTTCCCACCAAAAACAAAACAAAAACCCTCTGAACGCAAGACCTAGCCTAAAATCCTTTTTAACAAAGCTAAATCTAAAAGAGAGAGCCCTCTCCGATTGCAGGTGGGCTAGAACCTGCAATCCAAAGTTGGTCTCTAGTTACCTCGGCCGTATCCTTTTCCGGAGCTTAAGGACAACCTGAGTGATAACACTTACAAAAGCTCCGAAGTCACATGAAAGGATTAAATACCGACTATCATATTCATTGTATGACACGAGAGAGGTATCTACAAAGTTGTGTAAACAAATCATAAATGAGATGACACAAAACATCATAAGTATTTTTATTTATATTTTTATTTTGCGTTCTTGAAAGTGTCTCACTATATTTTTTTAACTTTGTTTTTATTGACATATAATATTTTGTTTGGCAGAATTTTGTTGAAAGTTGTTCAATTAGGTTGGAAGACATTCATTTCATAGAGCATGATATTATGAAAGTTGTTAGCGGTTTTTACTCAGTGTCAGAAGAAGATATGGAAAACAAGCAAAATGTAGTAATTGATGATGCTACAAAACTACATCCAAAGAATCAGAAAAAAAATGCCTCTGGTGGATAAATCTAGTAAGGGTAAACAAATTACTTTTGAGGACGATGAAGTTGAAACTGACAGTGAAGCATATGTTGCCATTACTGAAGATGACATTGGAATTGAGAAGAGCCGTAAAAGACCAAAAGTAACAATGCCCAAGAATAAATCTGTTGGGAATGTTATGATGAAGAAAATTAAAGTTGAAGATTTTGAAGTAGTCATTACCAGTAGTCAAAAACCTAGTGAAACTTAAAAAGAAAGCAGAGAAATCATTACACTAGGAGCTGATTTAGAGGATGGCCTTATCAAAACAAAACAAAATGTCATTCGACAGAATTTGACAAAGAGAAACTTAATTGATGGTGGTCGTACTTTTCAACTTAATGTTAGACAAACCTATAAGGCAAGTGAAGGACAATGTCAATATCAAGTCAGAAAGCCACATCATCTACACGTTCACAACTTGAAGATATTGATGAGGTACAATCCATATGCTCATGTGGTTAGCTATGTGCTTCTTGTTGATCCACTTCAAGTTCCCAACAAAGAAGCATTTGATAAGTCAAAATGTTTTGAATACAATTATTATGTGCTTGGGGGGGAACCATTATGTAGAAGCTCAAAGACAATTGATGGAAGAATATCCTAATAACCCACATTTTGAAACAATGAAATGTATCATTTATGCTGGTTTATCAGATACAGGAGAAAAGTTAGTGGCATGGGATCATAATTTAGATAGTGAATATAGGATGTATATGACTTTCATCCAAAGGGTTAGATTTATTCATGGTGAATTTCAAGAAAAATGTGGTGGAGATAGGATAAATGTTACTGCAAATTTCCGAAAGGAATGTTGTATGGAAATAGGCTATCAAATTGAAGATAAAACCAATTCAAAAGGTGGAAAAGGCAACAAAAATAGTGATTTATTCAGAGGTGTTGATAACATTTTCCAATTCACATTTAAAACTAGAGATGTTTGGAAGTTGATTGATGAAACTTTTAGCATGTGGGAAGACATTGGAATTAAAAACCAGAGGGTCAAAAAGTCTAAGCCATTGATATGTAGCAACAGTAAATCAGCTCCTGAAATGAAGCAGCTTCTAGACGATATGACTATCACACCTTGGAGGGTGATGCAAGGAGTGAAAGATGAAAAAATAGTCAAAACAATATTATCTTGTGTGAGGTCAGGGGAATTATCATTGGAGGAAATGTCTGAAGAATTTCAAAAGTAAGTTTGTTGAATTATTTTTATTTATTTCTAGATTATAATTATATTTTAAATAAAACATGTTGTTCTTAGTAGTATTTGTTATACATATCATTATATTAACTTTTTGTTACTTTATCTATGCAATCACAAAGTTTACATGAAAATTCAAGAACAAATGGTTAGATTTTTGAATGAAGATAGTTGGGATGATGTTGTATGCAACTATCCAGATTCAAGTTCTACATCAACATTAAAAGATTTTTATCTTGCATTTAAAAAGGTATCTTGATTTATATATTCATTTTTATTCATATGTGTACTATTTTTAATTTATAACTTACACATATATTTGTTTATTTTATAAAAGATGAGGAAGGATGATAATGGAGCGCCAGATAGTTTCAAAACCTTTATTGAAAAAATAAAGATCGAAAGACTGAGGAAGAAATGTATTAAGAATGTTGAACTTGATCCAACTCTTAATCATTTCATTTGGAATGGGCTAGACACTATTCAATATCAAGTAATACAAGGCGACTATGAAGACATTGTTAAACTCATACCTAAAAGGAATTATGCCCTAGTCATTGCAGATATTCCCCATGGTTTCAATATTCCAAACATTGACTATGATAGTGACCCTTATAATTATCGAGCTCTTAGTAAAGTGGTTGCAGGATTTGTAGTCACATCATCACCATTATGGAGATTTGTGACATTTCATTCAAACACACAATTGGCAATGATATTGTTAAGCATCAAGGGGAAAACAAATTCAAGGATGCAGCTTACATGGTAAGACGTTTAAAATGTATATTTGATTAATGTTGAAAAATTCATTTATGTACAAGTTAATTGAACTTTTACTATTTCATGTTACAGGCAAAGTCAAATCTTCTTAACAATGAAGATCAACAATTGATAAATGATTGTGAGTTCATTCATATTGATAGTTGGGCAAAAGATGATAGCCATATGTCTATGATTTTTAATTGGGTAGATGGAAAGAGTCATAGCCAAATATTGACTTATGATGCTGTTATGAGAAAACTAACATATGAAAACAAAGAAGCAAAAGGAGAGATAGTTAACATTTATCAAAAACCACAATTATTGATTAACTATCTTCTAGACATATGTTCAAATGAAGGAGATTGGGTTCTGGATTTATTTTCTGGCTCAGGTAAGTTTTATTATATGGAATTGAATTTCAATATGCTATTTTTTAATTAATATGTCATTGTACTAATTTAGTTCATTATTTCTTTTGTGCTTGATAATTAGGTACAACACTAAAATGTTGCCTTCAAAAAGGAAGAAATTGCATTGCAATTGAAAAAGATCCAGTACAGTGCAATTTCATTCAGCAAAGAATTAATGCTCTTCAATTTCTTCCAAATGCAATGCAAGAAATTGGGTTGAACAAAGGGGACTTTAGTGAATCACGTCTGGAAAAAAAGGCAAAGGAACCCCAACCACCATTACATGGAATGTTTGGAAAGACATACATTGGGAGATTCGCAACAATTAAAGATCCATTAGAAGAGGAAAATGAGCAAAAGGAAGCAGAAAATGTTGTGGAAGAAGACAATGATGAAACTCTAGAGGACGAAGAGTTTGGATTACGAGACATTATTGATTAAATTTAAGTTATGCTTGGAAATCAAGCTTTGCAATGTTTTGACTTTGACATTTTATGAAAAGAATAAACACTCAATTAAGGTTGTTATGCGTTCAATATTTGTAATATGTGATTTTCGCATTGATTTTTAAGTTAATCATTATTTTTTGAAAAAAAAGAAGTGATTATAATTATTTTTTTGACATCAAATTCATAAAAAAAACTATTATTTAACCATTTTTAGTTAAAATTTTCGTATAAAAATTGTCATTTTGACATGTCAATTCTAGAAAAAAGTTATCAAAATGTGTAGTTTTTTAGTTATATTTATGTTAAAAATGGTTATTTTTATGTACATTGTTAAAAAATATTGTTTTTTAGAAACAATTATTTCATGTGGATTGAAAAATTAATTAAGGATGTATAAATATGTAGAATATCGAAAATTCAAAATATTGACCTTCTAATTTACAAATGCAAACAATAAAAGCCTCACTACAAAAAAATTAAAATTAAAATAAAAAACAAGAAAATATGAAGAAAACGACCACTTCAAAAATGATCAAATTTACAAAATAATTATCTACATTTCATACATTAGAGAATTTAAATCCAAAAAGTAGGTCTTTTAAAAAAAGGGTTTGATGCAGAATACCCACTTTTTTAAATCAGCATGAAAATCACTACCATTCTAAAACGTAATGTACATAAAAAAATTAAAGTGCCAAAAACTATGCTCTAAAAAAAACATGTGTGTTCTGCATCACCCCTTTTCAAAATCAAGTCACTTTTTTGCGATCTCTACGAAATGGGTAACAATATCAGTTCCAGTTTCAAAGTTTACATTGTTACCTATGGATCCTCCCACTCTACAAAAATAGGTTTACACAAAAAAAAAATTGACCTTTGAACCAATGGATTTGAATATTGTTTTTTGAATTTTATTTTTATTTTCCAACAGGTTTGTGGTTGGAGATTTTGTTCACTCATAGTTCTTTTAGAATTGTTTTCACTTTCAATCTTTGAGGATTTCATTATAGTGAGCTTGTTTGGAGACATACATAATTTGAGGTGAATAGGGCATGGTGTGTGGACTCAAAGGATTATGTTTGGCCTCACTTAGAACACTAGTAGAGTTTAAATAAAACTTTTAAGTCAAGCATATTAGCTCTCAAGTCTATAGTTCTATAGCTTCAAATCATGACTATGTACATCTCTAAACTAAATTTTGATCTGTGTGTGTAGACTATGTGGAAGTAACCTCCAATAGATACTCTATAATTCGTTGATGCTCTCTCCTATTTTATTTGATGTATAATTTATAGAAACCAGTAAAAAATGCATTTTTTTGTCTCTTAGAACTAATGAAATCATGGATCCTTTGGCATAACTCCACCATCATGGAAATCTTTAAATTACATAGGTGTGGGCATGGGGAAGTTTTCTTTAGCATCCTCCCACGTCAACAAGTGTCTTTCATAAAATCTCTTAGCTTTTTAATTATAAAGAAACAAATATATTATTAATTAGTTCATTATAGATTGAGTCAGAACCTCAATATAGCTCAAATTGTGGTATGTGTTTGCTCAAATAGTGATCATACACCTCATATCTAGGTGGTTTTTCCCTCTTAATTACAATATTTATGCCTTTGCTTACGTTTGAATCATTTCATGATTCAAAAAATATGGAACTCAAAATGTGTAACAGCCCCAGGTTGATTTTCCATGTAAATAAAATAAGACCAACATGTATTCCACGCTGAATGGTGGGAAAAAATTACAGTGGGAATCACTTACGGTTTATTAATGGATATGGAAATTGGCAAAGGCGTTTGCAAAGGAAACGAGGCAATAATTGGCATTTAATAAAGGAAATAAAGGAAAATAGGAGAAAAGGAATATGAAGAGACACAAATATGCATGCAAGGGAAACTAGTGAGAAAATGAAGGAAAAGGAAAGAAAAGGGAAAAGGAAAGCAAAGGAAAGAAAATAGAAAGAAAAGGAAAGCAAAGGACAAGCAAATGAAAGCAAAGGGAAACCAAAGGAAAGAAAGGGAGCACAAGGAGAAAGTTGGATCAATAGCTTTAACAGGAAGATTTTGCATGTAGCAAGTTGCATGTGTAATTTCCTTGTTCGGATGTGAATTCATGATACATGCATTTGATTATTCAATGGCATGGGTTTTTCCTGGATTGATAGTGGTTTCATTCTTGCCTTACCATTTCCTGGATAGCCATGATGTGATGGGATTCATTCTTGGTTGAAATTTAGATTTCCAACAGGTTTTGGATCCAGCTGAGGTGGTCTCAAGAAAATCCCAAGGGTTGGGGTTGGAGATGGTTTTGTCTGGGAAGATATAGATAGGTGGGTGGAGATAGGAAAATTCCTCTCGGTATGGTGAACGAATTCTAAACGATTTAATCTTGTTTTGGTTTTGTGATCTCAGGACCAGTTTAGGTGAGATCATGGTAGCTTGAGGGTGGAGATGGTTTAACTTCTAGATTCTCTATTTGATTATGTATTGGTTTATCACAAGAGATACCTTATTCATGCTTGGAAGATATCATGGAGATGGTCGGGTGGTACATGGAAGTCCTTGAATTAGTTCTCTTTTTCATATGTCATTATAAGATATTTTCCCTATTGAGATTTATGAGCACATGTACTGGTTATCATGTGATCTTATGGCTGATTTTTCATGGTTTCTATTACTGGTTATATGTTAGTTAAATGTAAGGTTATATGATGTGCTCTAGTAATGGCTCTTGTTCATGATTTGATAAGTTATTGAATCATTGATGTGTTGTCACTCACTGCATTGTGGGTTTCAATTGGTCAAGGTTTCCTAAGAACAGGGAAGTTTGGAGCCACTTTCCTAGGCCACAGAAGCTCTCAATGCCAATCTAGTTCCACTCCATTACATAGTGCCCAAAACGAGCTTTCCCACGATATATACAAGTCCCAAAATGGATTTCTGGATCAGAAGATATGACTTGTTGAAGATCAGGAGTTCTCTTGCCCTGAAATTAAGGAAAAGAGTTTATCAGAGGACCCCAGGCATAGCAATTCAAGCATATTGGGAACCCCGCAATCCCGCATCCCACGATCCCGTACTCCTGCATGGCCCCTGCAAAATCAATGGGCCATTCTTAAAGAATTGCGGGGGGGGGGGGGATGCACTGATAATATTAATAGTGGGGGAGGGGCCAATTTCAGTTTACAAAGGAAATGCACGCAAAGACAGAGACGGGCCAGCCATTTCTCTCTCCTCCACGTGGTGGTACGGTGGTACGGCATGTCGACAATAGGAAATCGCGCATTATCGGTGATCGAAGGAATAAAGGGGATATGTCCCCAAAAACATTGTGGGGTTACGATATTGCGATTTAGTGAAAAATCATCGGGGAAGGCCGAATTTCATTACCAAAGGAGATGTCTATGGAAACAGGCCAGGCAGGCCTTTTTCTCTATCCTATAGGGGGCCATGTGGCGGCATATGATTGGTCCTCAGAGCTGACAGGGCAGCTAGCATTATAAATGATGTGGTAGTATGAAGGAAATGTGGTAGTATAGATGTTGACGTGGCAGATGACACATGTGCCTCAGTTTCAACGTTTTCAGGGGACCTATGGGACCATTTTCGGGTGACGTGTGTCACCACTCACGTGGCAACGATGACGTCACCCCACATATCAGTGATCGCACAAAGTGTAAGTTATTTCCCTCATGGATACTCCTTCCTAGCCTGCGACTGTGATATGCTGGAAACCCTCAAGGATGCGATATGTTTTAGTGGTTCTACTTGAGGAGGATTTCGCATCTAGACTATCGGCCCTTACTATGGAAAAAGGTAAAAGTCCCCCTCTGTTGCAATGCGATTTTGATGTCCTAGGTGGGCCCGATCCCATAGATTGGTGATAGTAGTTGTCTAGGGAAGAAGCTTAAGGTAAAGCACAGTAAAGTGCCGATATGCGGGATTTTGTGTTACAAAGGAAATAAGCCCCCAGACACAGGTTTGAAGGCCTTAACGCCTGAAAGGTTAAGCCCCTGGTCCAAGCCTGTGATTATATTAAGAAAATAGAGATAATGGCGCTACAGCAAATGGGAGCTCAAAGGGAAGTCACAACACACTTGTTTCGTGTTATTCCTGTGTTAAAGGCCTGCATTCGAAGGACTCCCAGGTACATCATAATACATGACACTAGGTTTTTCAAAGCTCCGATAGTGTCTAGCAGAGTTTTAATGGGCAGATGGGCTGGTAACTAAAGACTTAAATGGAGCATGGCGTAACATTAGAGCAGTACACGGGACTCAGGAGGATTAATGGCTTAGCATGGAGCCCCATCCCTCCACACAACAAAAGACTGCAAATACGAGAACTTACAGCTGACCCAACCCCTACTTCATAGAACAAGGCATCCGAGTAGTAAAGGCAGAAGCGACGGGGTCAATTGAGCAGCACAGGAGGCCATACCATGAGAAAATTACAGCCTGAGGCAGAGGCTATCACAGGATGGGCACAAAGACTTTTTCATTTACTTTTCTATTTGGTTATTTACTTATTTTTGTCCTGTAACATGCCTTCCTTTCAATGAGGCTTTTAATTATGTAATGTTTTGGACCACATAGCCATCTCTGACTGAGACAACTAGTCGACCCAACAACTGAGACTAGGCCAGAGATATTTTACTATAATGAATGTTCTTACTCCCCTCTCTAGATAAATAGTGGAAGGCAAGACTTAGAAAAGGTTCAGAATTTCTATAGAAAAGACTACATGCCATTTTCAGACTATTTTTCTTTGTAACTCATATCTTTTTCAGAATATCAAGGATATGGTGGTGATTACCCCTTCAAGTATTACAGTATGTGTTCCTTCTGTTAAACTCATTTTATGTTCATCTTTCCTCTTTGTATTCATGCAAATTATAGTTGCTAGAAATGTTTCAGTCTTCCTCATAGATTTATTTGTATTGATATGTGAATTCAAGTGCATGTAATTATATCACAGATTCACTTGTCTCAATACTGTTGATGCATATACCTATGTGGACTATTCAAATCATATATTTAAATTTGCAACACATGAATCATAGCATCTAGCCCCTCCTTGATCCATTATTTCTTCTTGTAACTCAAATAAGTATAGAAATCCTTAATGCCTCGAGTTTTATGTGTTAAGTGTAGAACTCTTGAAGCCTTATGCTCAATGTGATCATTTCCTCCCTCTCTTTGTCCTCTCTCATCTACTCTGCAAAATCTTCTTAAGCTGTAAGCCCTTGAATTATTCGGCCTCCATTATTTTCATGCATATTTCTGAGATTTGAACTTGTGAGGAAGTACCAGAAATTCATGTTTTATTTCTTTGGATAAATGAACCAACCCATTTCCTATACATATATATGTATTTATAAAACATAAGTGATGTCTCTAGTTTCCTGTAAATCATTTGAGACACACCAATTTATATTTTCCCAGGCACTAGTCTTGTAAGCAATCTAAGGCTGTCTTTGGGATCCACAACATATTTTGGCGTCGTTGCCAGGGAACGTATTGAAGGAATTTTCCCCTAGGATACGACAAATTGAACACTCTTTGTGTAGGTGAGAAAAGTTTGTTCTGATTGCATTCACATCACCTTGGTGACTCCACACCCCCCTCATTATCATTCATAACCCTAGATTTTAAAAGGCCTCATACTCACTCAGATACATCTCAACAGAAAGCCCCATTCGTATCTGACCCATAAAAGTTAATTTCCAAGAAAATATGGAAAGAGAAAACTCCCTCTGACTGTGCTACCAACTCACCAGCCTTTGAAGTTCCCTCATCTAGCTCTCAGCCTGCTACTGCTCACTATACAAGTGTTACTCCTAAGGTCCTGACATACCCTCCTTCCCCTCCAAACACTGTGGTCTTGACCCCAGTTCCTGAAGCAAATCTTAATACCCCTCCACTAATCTAGATGGCTCTTCCAGGAGTTTTACTAAAAAAGTATGCACCTCTTGATCTACCTCATCCCTTAAGTCTCATGCCCCAAGATTGCCTAAATATTCTTCCTAGATTCAATGGGGAAGATAACAACACGACACAGAGGCACATAGAAACCTTCTCTGCCTTTGATGGGAACCTGCATATGGAACAACTGGATGTGGTCATAAGACTTTTTGTACAAAGTCTTGATGGAGAAGCCAGAAAGTGGTTCAAAGGCCTACCAAATTCCCCCACCACTACCTGGGAGGAGTTGGAAAATGCTTTCACCCAGAAATGGGGAGAAAAGAGGAATCATGAGTACATCCTCATTGATTTTAATTCCATAAGAAAAATACCAAAGAAGGATACTTTAGAATTTATCAAAAGATTCAATAAGAAGTACAATAACCTTCCAGTCAAAATAAAGCCTCCTCTAGTTGTGGCTCGTGTGGTTTTATTGGGATATTTTGAGTCCGATGTTGGTTTTACCTTGAGAGAAAGGAAGTCTCTCACTATATACCAACTTTAGATCGATGCCCTTGAAGTTGAAGAAAATCTGGCCTCGACAGGGAAGTCAAGGGTAAAGAAAGAACCTACTAAACCCAAAATAGGGAAAGAAGAGGCATCCTCCTCTGGTCAAGATATAGAATCATCAAACTCGAAGTGGGATGATCTGGAGAAACTCATTAGGAGTTTATCACAAAAGGTTGGAAAGCTTGAAATTGAGAACAAGAACCTCACCAGACAGAATGCTCAAGTCAACAACTGGGGCTATAACCCGCAATATAGAAGGCCTTCACTACAAATACTTCCAAGGGAAAGAAAGGAACAACTTGTTCAGATCCCTTATCCCTTATACTTGGAAGATGGCCCCGACGAGCAATCGTCACATACACAAGAGATGCAGGGAAATATATATTCTACTTTTGCTGAAGAAGAATATGAGAATATGGCTCACCCGGAAGTCAGCCATCATACATAAGCAACAGTAGATGAGGAAGATATGGATTATTATTGCAAATAGTTTGTAGAGTTCATGCAAACACAACCCCAACATAAGTATAATATAAGATCTTTAAAAATAGGTCAAGAGAACCAGAGCAATAAGAAGGAAGTGCTCCCCAAGTTTTTCCTCTCACACCATACAAAGGGAAAGGTAATCTCCATCCTGACCCACCCAAGACAGGAGTATCTGCAAATAAGGAGATAAATGGTCCTAAAGGGCACACAGAAGAGGAGCCACCTATTCTACCTAAAACTACCAGCATGAAGGGACAAAGAGCAAAGCCATAAGATATAGAAAAGTCCCAACCCACATTCAATCTCCAAAAGGAGTTGGAAAAAGTAAAAATTCTTGTTCCTCTGACTGAGCTTCTAAAGCAGCCTAATTACAAAGCCCAAGTCTCTCAATTCATGCATCTCGTCAGCTCAGCACCAACCCAGGATAGTTTGAACCTCTAAGAGGAGAGGCTCAGGTTGTTTTCGGGCTGCATGTGGAAGAGTTGGACCCTTCGACTGCACCTTTCTATGTGACTTTAGTGATCCATGACCTTTTGTTACATAATTTCATGCTAGAGTCTGGGGCCTCACACAACCTCATGCCATTATCAGTAATGGAATAGTTGGGTTTGGAGATCACCAGACCATACAAGGACCTATACTCTTTTGACTCCAAGAGAGTCAAATGCTTAGGCATGATAAAAGATCTAGTGGTAAACCTGGCTTATATCCCGGTGAAAAGTGTGGTAATGGATATAGTGGTGGCTAGTATACCTCCTCGTTTTGGAATGATATTATCTAGATCTTAGGGTTCCAAGGTGGGTGGCTCTATCAAGCTAGATCTTACTTATGCCACCATTCCCACTTTTGGAGGTGAGCAAAGGAGGTTTTACAAAGAATCCAAGTTTGTGAAAACCATGACCCCAGTTAAAGGCTTAGAAAACTCCCTAGTGCATGGGAAGGATAACGACATCTTCTTCCTACTCCTAGAAGAGGATGAGGCTTTCCAAGAGGAAACATTAGTACATCTAATAGAACAATCAAAGCACTTTCGAGTAAATGAAAATAAAATATGGAAATTATACTTTGATGGAGAAAGCTCAAAAGATGGAAATGGACCTAGAATATTATTGGTGTCTCTGGAGGGTGGCCTCATACCCCTGTCTTTCAAACTAGATTTTGAGGCTACCAACAATGTGGCGGAGTAAGAGGCACTACTCCTTGGGTTACAAATGGCAAGAAATATGAACATTGAATGCCCATCGGTCTATGGAGACTCTAAGCTAGTCGTAAGGCAGATCTGAGACCAATGCCAACCCAAACACCCCAGGCTGAGGACATACCAAAATGAAGTGTGGGACTTAATCGATAATTGCTTCCTAGCCTATAACATCTAGTTTCTACCTAGGGAAGAAAATAGGATGGCTGACTCTCTTGCGGTAGATGCAAGCACTTTCAGGCCCCCATAGAGTCCACTCCTCAGATATGAGATAGAAGTCAGACACAGGCCTTCAACGCCTGATAATGTAAAACACTAGCAGGTATTCAAAGATTACGAGCAGGTGAAAATATTCATAGCAGTCATTGAGGAGTTCACCCACTCCACCATCGATCAAGAAGAAGAAGAAGTGAAACAATAAGCCACTTCGTGGAAAGACATAGTGGCTAGGAAAAAAAAAATGCAACTAAAAGGGAACACCATCACTCGTGGACTTGTTCCACTAGAAATACTTTTTAATAAAGATGACATAGCTTCCAAACAAATGACCCTAGAGAAAGATGAAAAAATAGAAGACTGAAACCTCGGATCAGAGGAGGAACCCCAGACGATCAGGTTTTCCAAAGGAATCCCCTTGCAATACAGACAGAGGTATTTAGATCTTTTCAAAACTTACAAAGATATATTTTCTTGGTATTATGATGATTTGAAATGATTTGGTACTAATATTATTTAGCATAATATTCCTTTGAAGAGTGGAATAAAGCCATGCAAATAGAAACTCAGGCAGATAAATCCACTCTTACTCCCCTCCATTGAAAAGGAGGTAAGGAAGTTGTTGTAGGCCAAGATCATAGTACCTTTAAGATACTCTGAGTGGGTAGCTAATTTGGTCCCTGTCCGGAAAAAGAACGGAGAGATAAGGCTATGTGTGGACTTCTGGAATTTAAACAGGGTATATCTAAAAGATAACTAACCTCTGCCCAAGATGGATAATATATTGCAGAAGGTAGTGGGTGTAGCTAGAATATCCATGATGGACGGATTCTCCGTATTTAACAAAGTGGAAGTCCACCCTGCCGGCCAAAAAAAGACTACTTTCACCACCTTGTGAGGAACATTCATGTAAGCCCGCATTCCATTCGGGCTGATAAATGCAGTGGCCACATTTCAAAGAGCTATGGACATAGCTTTCGTAGGTGAGAAAGAAAAATTCATGGTAGTATACTTAGACGACATCACAATATTTTATAAGACTAATTAAGAGAATGTCCTCCATTTAAAGCTCACCTTGGAGAAGTGCAAAAGGTATGGTCTCTCTCTGAATCCTTAGAAATCTCAGTTCGCCCTGAGTGAGGGGAAGCTGCTTGGACACATAGTAGCATAGGAAGGAGTAAAGATTGATCCTAAATGAGTCAAATCCATCATCCATATTCCCTTTCCCAAAAACAAGAAAGAAGTCCAAGCCTTTTTGGGGAGGATAAATTTCTTAAGGCGATTCATACTTAACTATGCTGAGATAGTCAAAGGTATTACAGATATGCTCAAGAAGGAGAATGAAGTCAATTGAAGAATCTTCCCCTGTGATTCTTTCACTAGACTAAAAGAAGCTTTAGTTAAGGCCCCAGTGCTAGTCAACCCCAACTATTCAGTTCCTTTCTACATATTTTCTTTTTCCTCTCCACATACCATTGTCATTGTGTTGTTACAGAAAAATAAAGAAGGTTACAAGCAACCCATTTTCTTTTTCAACCAAGTCCTAAGGGACATCGAGCTGAAGTATAATATATTGGAGAAACAGGCCTATGCACTGGTCAAGGCACTGAAGTCATTTCGTATGTATGTGCTACAATCGAAAATCATAGTGTTCATCCCAAAAACTACAATCAAGGACATCCTGGTGCAGGGAGACAATGAAGGAAAAAGGGTAGATGGATAGCTAAAATACAAGAATATGAGCTAGAAATAAAAACTATCAAGCTCATTAAAGGCCATAGGTTGGCCAAGGTTTTATCTAAATCCAACTACCAAGCTCTAGGGATAAACCTTATCATAGAGGAAGGCAGACCAAAGGATCACCACAGCGGAATTAAAACAGCTGAGTAGAAGATCTATGCCAAATATGAGGGATCGCCTAGGTATAAGAACATTTTTCATTACCTCTTATTCCTAAGATGCCCTTTGGGACTGGATAGATCTAAATACCGAAGTCTAAGATTGTAGGCACATAAATACATTATATCCAATGGAATTCTCTACTAGAAGGACTCTATGGGGGTATTACTACTATGTTTGGTTGAGGGAGAAATACATGAAGTGATCGAGGATTTCCATGGGGGAGTGTGTGGATGACACTACAGTTGGAAGAAAACAACACAAAAAATCCTCAAGGAAGGATTCTACTGGCCCAGTTGTTTGCAGACATTTATTCTCCGGTCACGTTGTGCCATAAATTCCAATTGTTTGCTAAAAGAAAAAAAAAAAAAATCTCCTCTCCCCTTGATTCCTGTGCACGTAGAGGAGCCTTTTAGACAGTGGGGATTGGACTTCATTAGAGAAATAAACCCACCATTTTTTGAATGGTTCTATTGATATATGAGTTTGGAGAGGCATTTCATCAGTTGGGACTGGCCTCACCATTCTTTGGTAGACATCACAACTCGAAACAAACCTTTTGGCATATTTGAAAAGAGTGGGATAGCAATAACCCACATGTAGGACCTTGTAGGTTTTTCTTTTGTCTGCAAAATGGCCACCACAAGGTTCACTGTGGCAAGCTCTCATGACATCATACATCTCATTTTCTCACACACATTTTCTCATGATTAAATCAGGTCCTGTGCAGTATAAGTCCCCCTCTATCCGAGAATAATTAACACTTTGTTGCACAATATTATGTTTCTCCCTACTGGAAATATTTTGTGGCAACATGCTTGAGATCAGATAGTTAGCCACATCAGCAAACCAAGGAGTATGTGTTGAGACAACAAATAAATTATCATCTGGAAAATTATCCAGAACTAGTACTAAAGTTTTGTCTTGAGAAATGTTCATTCGGGATAAGAAATCTACAGTCAAATTATCTCATCTAGGCCTGTCAATCACAATGATATTAAATTCCTGTAACAATAGTAACCATCTCATAATTCTTCTATTAGTAATGGGCTTATTCATAAGGAACCTAATAATAGAGTGATAAGTATGGACAAAATTTTTGTAACTAATAATATAATGCCTAAATTCGTTGGTAGCATGGACTAGCGTTAATAATTCCTTTTCAGTAATTGTGCAATTTAGCTCTACAAGTGAGATATTTTTTCTAACAAAGTAGATATCATAAGGAAAGTGATTCTCCCATTGTCCAAAAATAGCTCCAAGTGCGGTGCCCAATGCATTGCTACAAATGTGAAAAGGGAGAGACCAATTAGGTCATCTCAACAATGGAGAAATAGATAATTTGTCTTTTAGGTCCTCAAAAACATTATGACAGTCAGTTCCCATAAAAAAACAGCGTCTTTAGTAAGCAATTTAAACATGGCTGCTACAATTTTAGTAAAATTTTCAATAAATCTCCTAGAGTACCCTGCATGTCCCAAAAAACTTCTTACCTCTTTTTGCAACATTGGAGTTGGAATATGTGATACTACCTCAATTTTTGTAGGATCAACTTTTATCCCTTCTTGTGATACATGATGTCCCAAAACAATTTCCTTAGTCTACATCATTTTACATTTAATATTACTAAGGGCCAATTGAGCTTCTTGACAACGAATCAATCCCTCTTCCAAGTTCTTCAAATCTTGTTGAAATTCATCACCATACATTGTGAAGTCATCCATATAGACCTCCAAATAGTCATGTATCAAATCAACCGAAATAGCTAAAACAACTCTTTGAAAGGTAGTTGGAGCATTGCACAAACCAAAAGGAAGAACTTGTTAAGCATAGGTGCCCCATGGACAAGTAAAAGTAGTATTCTCTTGGTCTTCCAGGGCTATTTGAATCTAATTATAGCCATTGTACCCATCCAGAAAAGAGAAGTTCTTTTTCCCCGATAATGTATCAAGCACCTAATTAATAAAAGGTAAAGGAAAATCGTCTCGCAAGGTAGCTTTGTTCAACTCTCTATAGTCAACACAAATTCTCTGTTTCCCAATTTTCTTGGGAGCTATGACCAAGGGAGATACCCATTTATTGTCAAAGATAGGATATATAAAATTTTCACTTAATAGTTTCTGCAATTCATCTTTAACAATTTCTTTTACAGCTGGATTCATTCATCTTTGTGGCTACCACAGGCCTAGCTTCTTCATTCGTGTAAATGTGATGTGTACAAGTGTCAGGATGAATACCTTTCATGTCCAAATAATCCCAAGAAAATGAATTGGACTATTTTATAACCATATTTTTTACCTGTTGTTTTTGTTCTGTACTTAATTCTGTACCAATGTGTTGAAAATAGAAACAAGAAATGCTAAATATAGAAGTGATAAAAATAGCATTGCTATAAATAGCATTTCGGGATACATTCCAATTTTAGTTAGTCCCTGAACTAAAATTGAGAAATAAAATTCGAATTTGTTCTTAGCAGCTATTTTAAAAATAATTAATTAATTCATCTTGAGTTAATTAGTTGGAGAAAATCAAACATGAAGTCTATGTGAAGACATGCAATAGTTTCTCCATTGATTGAGGAATTTATCCCTTAGTTAAGGAGATGAGGATGAGTTGTAATTAGTTAGCTCAGTTAACTGAGTTAAGTCTAGTTAGATTAGTTCCAACAGTTTGTAGAACTAATTGTGAGTTCAGTTAGTTAATGCATGCATGCATGTAACTGTCGCTCTTCCAATAACTAAGTATTCTCTCATAAATAACTCATGCATGTCAGTTCAGTCAGAGACCCAGTTGAGATCAGATGATGGGACAATGTACTATCAGTTGTAGGAATATTCCATGGAGGATATCTCTTGCATGTAGAAGGAATTCATTCCTTAAGGATTGCACAGTTATTTCTGAGTTTCGTGAGTTGTATGAGGCCAGACTTCACACAGGTGGCATCACTAGACCCTAGGAAAAACTATGCAAGGAAATAGGAGGCTTGGAGGGCTCAGGGAAGGCATATGTTGTGTCTATTTAGTCTGTGAGCTGTATTGAGGGATTGTACTGAGAGCTGGATAGCTTGTGAGCTAAAGCTTTGTGTAATCCGAAGATATTTCTACTTGTATGATAATACAGAGATCGGGGTTTTTAGCTGAGGCTTTCCCCAGATTATTCTTTTGTGTTCATGTGTGATTGCTTTCTCTTCATCTGTTATATGTGTTCTATTTGATCTTGCTCATAAGCGATTAAGCTTTTGCAAGTTTGTTTGTAGAAGTAGATCAAGTATTTTGCTTTAGTATATTGCATTACCAAACGATCTACAATGAGAATTTCTACATGGTATCAGAGAAAAGGTGTTCAAAGCAAAGAACAGTATACAAGAAGGGAGAAGTTTCAAGTTTCAAGTTCCTTATTATAGAAATTGAGTTCTTATCACATCTCTAATTTCATCAATGGCGGTCAACGGTTTGAGACTCGAGTATGCCCTTGATGGCAACTCGAGTTATATAGCCTGCAAGGATCACATGGAAGTGGTATCAGAGGACAACGGTTTGAAGGACTTCATTGATCAAGAAGTCCCCAAGCCTGCAGCAACTAATGCTCAAGAATTGGCGAAATGGAAGAAATGTGTGGCCAGAGCAAGGAGAATCCTCCTGGAGGGAGTTCGAGACCACATTGTCTCGAGCCTCCATGGGAAGGAGACACCATTTTCGATGTGGAAAACATTGAAGGATCTATATCAGAACAACAGCGATTAGAGGAAGCTAGCGCTAAAAGATAATCTTTGGAAAATCAAGTGTAAAAAGGGCGACACGATCTCTACATTCCCAAACAAGCTCACCACTTGCAGGGATGAGCTTGGAAGTGTAGGGATCACGGAAACTGATGACGACATGGTGAGTCTAGCTCTCCTCGGTCTTCCTAAGATCTGGCATAGCTACCAAGACTAGGTAAATGGAAGAGAGAAACTGCCTGATTGGGAATGACTTTGGCCGGATCTGATGCAAGAGGAGATAAGGAGAAGCACCAGAGATGGATCTTCATCAAAGCAAGATGATGAAGAAAATATATCCTTAGTGAGTAAGGTGAGGAAAGGGAAAGGGAGCGTGTCCCATTCCAAATCCAGTTCTTCCCATGGTGGGAAGAAGTTTGAAAAATCGAAAGTGCGATGCTTTCATTATCATGAGGTGGGCCATTATGCTACGAACTATCCACAAAATAAATCCAAGAAGGGATCCTCGAAGGGATCAGATGGTAAGGCATTGGTCTCATAGTGCGAATTGGATTTCTCTCTTATTGCATGCATGGTTTCATCCATGGTGGGATGTGTTTGGTACCTAGACAGTGGAGCTTCATTCCACATGTCCGGCGATAAGAATCTTTTCAGTACCTTGGAGGAGAAGGATCTCGAGATGTGGATCAAGATGAGCGATGATGGAAAGTATCGTGTTTCAGGTGAAGGTATGATTGTGTTTCAAAGGGAGCATGGAGCTCCTCTCACCCTAACTGATGTAAATTATGTACCAGGTCTGAAGAAGAATCTTGTGTCCATTGCTATGCTAGAAGATAAAGGCTATAATGTAGTCTTTAGTAAAGGAAATTTATTCCTGAGGCATATCGGCACTGGAAAAACCAAGAGAATTGGGATTCAGGTCAAGAATCTCTACAAGATGGAGGTAGACAACTATGCTGCATTGAGTTCCAAAGCTGGGTAGGTGCAAAGCCAAGATATTGGCGAGATATTGCATAGAAGATTGGGCCACTTGCACCATGGGGCCCTGAAGATCATGCAACATATTTCTACCGAACTACCCAAGGGAAAACTGGAGCAAATGGATACATGCAAAGGTTGTACCTTGGGTAAGTATGAAAAATCGAGACAGTAGAGCTGGAGCAATCCTGGAGCGAGTTCACTCAGATGTTTGTGGAACATTCTCTACAGCCTCCACTGCTAAACAAAGGTACTATGTTATTTTTATTAATGATTTTTCTCATAGATGTTAGATCTACATTATGTAAAAGAAGGATCAGACCTTCTTAAGGTTTTGTGAGTTTAAAGCCTTGGCAGAGAAAGAATCTGGAAAGAAAATAAGAGCCTTGCGAAGCAACAATGGTGGAGAGTATGTATCCCAACAGTTTAAGGACTTCTACAATGTAGAAGGAATTAAACGGGAGTTGACGGCACCCCATAACCCACAGCAGAATGGGGTGGCCGAAAGGAAGAACAGATCGCTAGTGGGAGAATCTCGAGTGGTGTTGCATAACCAAATCCTACCTCTTCATTTGTGGGCTGAGGCATGCAATACAGTAGTATACTTGCAGAACAGAAGCCCGCATCGTATAGCTGGAATGAAGACACCAATGGAGGCCTTTTTCGGGAAGCGACCAGATGTGAGTCACTTCCGGATATTTGGATCATTGGTTCACTGCCATGTGACCAAAGATGTCTGGAAGAAGCTAGATCCAATAGATGAGTTGGGGATACTTTTGGGTATACTAATACACCCCAAAATTATTGAGTGTTCCTGCCTACCAGTCAAAGGATAGTGGTACGTAGAGATCTGAAGTTCAACGAGCAGAGAGCCATGCGAGTACCACTTGAGAGGGAGCTCAAGTTGCATGCAAAGGAGGAACTTTTGGTTCCAAAGGAGGAGGAGCCTCATACTGATGCGGAGCAGCTGCATGCAGAGGATCCGGGAGTGGAGACATCCACTCATGGAGAGTCTTCCAGAGATGGGTGGAAATGCTCAAGGGAAGCTTATAGGTTGATGCTAGATGCACGAGAGAATGTGGGGCAACCATCCTCTCAATGTAGACAGAGGAAATCACCTGAGCGATACACTGGTTACATGGACCTGGTTGGGGAGTGTGTAGTGACCGAACCTTATTCTTTCGAGGAAGCAGTTCAGAAACCAGTTTGGGTTGATGCTATGGTAGAGGAGCATGACTCTATCATTCAGAATAGTGTGTGGGATGTTTTCCCAGGACCTGGGGACAAGTCAGTAGTGAGTTCCTGATGACTTTACAAGGTAAAGAAGGCAGCTGATGGTAGTGTTGAGAAACATAAGGCAAGGTTTGTTGCCCGTGGTTTCTCACAAGTCGAGGGGATCGACTACGATGATACTTTTGCTTCTGTAGCAAAGTACTCATCTATCAGATCGATGTTGGCACTATCAGCTTAGATGGGTTGGAAGATCCATCAGATGGATGTGAAGACTGTGTTCCTCAATGGGAAGATTGAGGAAGAGGTGTACATTGAGAAGCCAGAAGGATTTGAGACCTTCGATCGTGAGTCATATGTGTGCTGACTTAAGAGAGCATTGTATGGGCTGAATCAAGCACCTCAGGCTTGGTACACCGAGATTGACATCTATTTCACCAGGTTGGGCTTCACGAAGAGTGAAGCAGATTCAAACCTTTACCACATCATGGTAGAAGGTAAGCCATTGATGATTGTTCTTTATGTTGATGATCTGATTTTGACAGGTGATGATCAATTGATCAATTCTTACAAGGAGGACCTTGCAAGAGAGTTCGAGATGAAAGAAATAGGTCTCATGCACTACTTTCTAGGCATGGAAGTGTGGCAGAAGGATGGGGAAGTATTTGTGTCTCAAGGCAAGTATGCCAATGAGATACTCAGGCGATTCCACATGGAGAAGTGCAAACCCATGCAGACTCCTCTAGTAGGTAACTGGAGGAAGGAGGATGCTACTTCAGGTGAGGTAGTAGCTGCTACTATTTATCGGCAGCTTGTGGGTTCACTAATGTATCTAGTGAAGACACGAACAGATTTGTGCTTTGCGGTGAACCAGTTGAGTCAAGCTATGGTTCAGCCTACCAAGCTGTTTTGGAAGGTAGCGAAGCATGTGCTGAGATACCTTAGAGGCACATCTCAGTATGGATTGTGGTACAAACAGACAGAGGGAGTGAAGCTTCAGGGCTTCATAGATGCTGATTGGGCAGGGAGTCCATCAGACCAGAAGAAGACTCCTGGAGGAATATTCAACCTTGGTTTAGCTGTAGTTTCTTGGTACAATAGGAAACAGAGGTCAGTTGCACTTAGCTCAACAGAGGCTGAATACATGGCTGCCAGTCAAGCAGCATGCAAGGCCATTTGGATGCGGAAGATTCTAGTGGGATTGTATGGTCAGAGAATGGATCCAAGTATGATTTATTGTGATAATCAGAGTTGTATCAAACTCTCTGAGAATACAATATTTCATGACAGGTCCAAGCACATTGATATCCGGTACCATCATCTTCGAGACTGTGTGGTGAAGAGGATCATGTTGTTGTTGTATGTTTCGACCGAGGAGCAGGATGCAGATATTTTGACTAAGGCATTGTCAAAATGCAAATTCGAGTTCCACAGAGACAGGATTGGGGTGACTGATAATCCCTTTCTTGTTGAGAGGGAGTGTTGAAAATAACAACAGGAAATGCTAAATATAGAAGTGATAAAAATAGAATTTCTATAAATAGCATTTAGGGATACATTCCAATTTTAGTTAGTCCCTGAACTAAAATTGAGAATTAAAATCCGAATTTGTTTTTAGCAGCTGTTTGAAAAATAATTAATTAATTCATCTTGAGTTAATTAATTGGATAAAATCAAACATGAAGTCTATGTGAAGACATGCAACAGTTTCTCCATTGATTGAGGAATTTATCCCTTAGTTAAGGAGATGAGGATGAGTTGTACTTTGAGTTGTAATTAGTTAGCTCAGATAACTGAGTTAAGTCCAATTATATTAGTTCCAACAGTTTGTAGAACTAATTGTGAGTTCAGTCAGTTAATTCATGCATGCATGTAACTGTTGCTCTTCGTATAACTGAATAATCTCTCATAAATAACTCATGCATGCCAGTTCATTCAGAGACCCAGTTGAGATCAGATGATGGGACAATGTACTATCAGTTGCAGGAAAATTCCATGGAGGATATCTCTTGCATGCAGAAGGAATTCATTCCTTAAGGATTGCACAGTTGTTTCTGAGTTTAGTGAGTTGTATGAGGCTAGACTTCACACAGGTGGCATCACTGGACCCCAAGAAAAACTACGCAAGGAAATATGAGGCTTGGAGGACTGAGGGAAGGGATATGTTGTGTCTATTCAGTCTGTGAGCTGTATTGAGGGATTGTACTGAGAGCTGGATAGCTTGTGAGCTAAAGCTTTGTGTAATCCAGAGATATTTCCACTTGTATGATAATAAAGAGATCAGGGTTTTTAGTTGAGGCTTTCCCCAGAGTATTCTTTTGTGTTCATGTGTGATTGCTTTCTCTTCATCTATTATATGTGTTCTATTTGATATTGCTCATAATCGATTAAGATTTCGCAAGTTTGTTTGTAGAAGTAGATCAAGTATTTTGCTTTAGTATATTGTATTATCAAGTGATATACAGTGAGAATTTCTACACAATGTACAATGTTTTTGAAGCACTAATTTCAACAAGTTGAGAAATTTCTTCACTTCTTTCTTCCATGGTTTCCATAGTAAATGATGCAAATATAGTAGGGTGACAAGTTTCCTAAAATTCACTGTTGAAAACATGATGATAGCCATTAAAAGAAACATGATAATTAATGCAATTAAGATCAGACAAGAATTGCTGCAAAACATGGTCTTCAGATTGTTCTTGAAATCCTCTTAATTGTTCTCGAGTTAATAAGGGGAGCATACAGTCTTCTTCTGCATAGGGATTCTCCAGCCAAAGAGGTATTTCAACAGCCAATTGGGCAGATGGAAAAAGGTCAATGTCTGATTTTTTGATCCATTAGAAATAATCATTTATCCATTTCTGCACCTAGTAATAGCATCAACAGTGGCTAGCCAAGGTTGCCCTAAAACTATTGGATGTTTGGGTTTAGAAAATTTTGGGGAAATTATAATTAAATCAATTGGGTATTCCTGATGTAGTTTCACCCCCGCTTACACCCATAGTATGCATATACAATGCATAAGCACATTAGTCCCAGGTATTTTAACTCTCTAAGGAATTCAATCTTCATTTACTAAGGTTTTAGGCCCCCTTTCATAGTCTCAAGCAGAATGATTTATAGACTAATAAAGTGTAATCCTTAACTCATGTTTTCCCTTTATATCGGAAATCAATCACCCCTTATAAACTTTAGTTTAAGCCTTATCCGCGCTTTAGGCCTTCATAGCATTGTTGCCGCATATATATAACAAACCCCTCTTTAACCTTTGGTTAATGTGGACATAACCACCAAACCTTCAATTGACGCTTTATTTATATTATACATAGAAATACACATAAATGGCATAAACTTACCTTTTCCACCTTTTTAAAGCCTTTGCATAGTTTCCAAGGTACACCTTTATCGCAATCACTCATCGCAGTCTCCGTGATCACGCCACATACAACTCTTATCACCCATCTGACTCTGATATGGGACTATAATAAGCATTTAAATAATGCTTAAACCTTAAAAGACTCGCCACCACGCTTTAACGCAATACAGGAAATACACAGGAAAACCCGCTCCGAACACATAAGCAGATCTCAAAATCTATATACCCACATTCATATTTATCGTCGGGTCCATTAATACCAAGTCTTTCCGCAGTGTTGCTCCGATATCTGAAACACCCGACCTTCGATCTCTGATTTGCCCGAACTCCGATCAGCGCTTATCACTATCGACTATCGGCTATCACACCATCCTTCATCTCCTAACTTTTTCCACTTAAAAGTTCTGATCCGACATGACTTACGGACTTGATGGGTTCTAGGTTGCAGTATATAGTTTTTTGGGTCCACTCCTAAATCGCATGTCACACATCGCACTTTTCTCAAGACTGATTCCTCCCTTTGATGTATTGTGATGTGATATTACTTGTTCCACTCTTGTGATTTAATCTTGACCGTTGATCTTCCAGATCCAACAGTTGTTGTGCATCAATTCTTCACTTCTCCGCTACTCTATTTACTTATGTTTTTACGCTATTTCTTCAACGTTTCATTGTGGTTTCGAATTCTTCAAAGGTTCTTCGTCCTTCGCCATTCCGCCACAACTATCTCCTTCATTTAACTCCATTCATGCCTTTATGCTCCTCCCCCTTCACTCTAGCACTAAAGGCTTTCTTCTATACTGTCATTGTGTGACCAAGCCAAAACACAAACTCTATGGTTCTCTCCTCGGACCATTCACTGATTAACAATTCTACCCAACACTCCTTTAATGGAATTGTTGTCTCTAAGAAAACTCTACCCACAATTGCAACTATGGAGCTACCTCAACAACTTCTACCCAACCGCAGTTGGAAGTTGTTCTGTTACGCTTCTTTGTATTCCGCCTCTATTCTACACCTACATCATAAGTTATGCAGAAACACTCTAGCCAAACACAGATTGTAATTTAATTACACAGTACACATTATACACACTCTGAATCGAGTTGTTGCATTAACAAATGAGTATTTACACAAGAGTCTCTCTTTGGCCTGATTTTCTGATTAGTGGCCTTTCTTCCCCTGCCCGTAGGATTACAATCTGACTCTTTGACTCACTAGCTACCCTCTAGCTACTTCTCTGACTACCGACTGACTCGTTCTCGCCTTTTAGGCTTATCTTTATACAACATGGTTTTGTTGAACTAATTCTAGTTTAGATCCTTAATCTATTGTACTGACTCCTAAATGTCCTCTATGTCCCTAAGAACTCTCTCTAGTTCCTTGAATCATGAAACTGCGTTAAGAGTTATAATTGACTTCTAACTCTCTTGCCATTATTAACCACTCATGTTCTTCTAAATTCGAGAGAATTTACAACATCCTCACATTATCTAATTAATTCTTATCCTACTGACTCAAAAGCCTAATTATTACATTAATTCATCACTTAGGAATCCAACTTCCTTAAAACACATGACCCCCTATGTCTACTAAATTACAATGATTTTCTCTTGGGTTGAATGCTCCTACATTAGACTCCCAAAGTAGAAAATATTCATGATCTCCTGATCATGTGTCCTTATGTGTTGATAAAAACCTCCAGGGTCCCAAACTTTAGTTTGTATCTGCCCAAATGTCTTGCACCTTTGCTTCTGCTGTATTTCTGCTGTCTTCTGTTTCATTTTCCTCTCCTTGTCAATCAGGTTCAAGTTCTGATTGATCATCCTTCCTACTACTATTATTTTCCTCCATATGGATTGTTTCATCATTAACTGCCATAACTCTTCAATCTACATCTCTAGCATATATTTGGGCTGGTCCATATTCTGCCATTCATTGTTACCTCTTTCTCTCTGCTTCAGGTTGTTGCTGCTTTCTACTAACTTTTCAAATTGTTGTTTATTTTCTTCTACTTTTTCTCTTGCTACCATTGTAGACATTGCTCTTGCTCTTGCTACCATTGTAGACATTCCCCTTGCTCTTGCTACCATTGTAGACATTGCCCCCGCCCAAACTTCCTGAATATCCTAAAGGATATCTCCCTTTGCAACATCTAATTTCTGCATTGGATTCTGACTTTCCAGCATTCTCTCCAGCAATTGAACATCTCTGTTCCATGTATTAAATTCTTCCACAGAATCTTATTCTTTCATCTTTATTTGGCTACTCAACTGTGCCAAATTTCCACCAGCATCTGCAACTAAACCTGCATTCACAAAACATTTCTTAAAATAAAAAACGTAAGGCTTTTGTGCCTTATCTTCCTTTGGCAACAATTCAGTTTGCTGCTATGTTTCTTTCTCCTTTGTCAGCACATCAGTATGATGTTTTGAATTCTCAAAAGAATTCATGAGACTGTCAACTAGTCTCTCCTCCCCATCATCTGTTTCAGTGATGCCTCCTTGCTTTTGTTCATAGTAGTGAAATTCTTCTTCCTTAGCCTGCTGCTGGTTATCTCTTCTTTGAAATTGTTTGATTCTAACTGCCTCCCTTTCATCCTTACCCTCTTGTTCTTTAAGAACCTCCATATCATCTTCAAACAATATCTGTCCTTCCCCAATGACATTCATTGGATCATTTCTTTGGGACAACATTTCTTCAGTCTTCATTGGAATAAGACTGCCATCTTCCTCCTTTATGACAGCTCTAACATTCTGCCTACTCCCAGGCGACTCTTATGTCTCCTTCTGGTTTTGGGATCTTGCTATCTCAGTCTTGATCTGAACAGATTTCATATTCTACTCCTTCTCTCTTACAAACTCTAAAGTTTGTTCATCCTCCTGTGATGTAACTGCAATCATCTACAAATTATTAATTTTAAAATCATAAGACCTGACGGTCTTACTTGAATCTTCAGTCATCACATTTCCTTTCTGCTCTGAATCTTATACGTGATTCAGCTCCTCAAGCTCAACTTCATCTCCTTCCTTCACAAGGAATGGTTCTTCTCTTGTAAGAGCTCCAATTATTAATTTGTCAATGAATTTTTTCTGCTGTAAGAACTCAACACTTTCCTCCTTTGAGAGGTCTTCTTCATCATACTCTACTCTAGAGTACCTTTCATCCCCTAAAACACATTTCTCCTCATACTTTAGTTCAAGAGCTCTATTCAGCTTTACTTTAGAGTATTCATCTTCTGTAAGATACTCCTCCATGCTTTCGATAGCTTCACAAGACTGTCTATCCTCTCCTATGCATCCTACAAGCATACCAAAACTATTAGGTTCAAAAACACAAGGCTTGATGGCCTTATACATCATCCCTTCATCTTCAGTTAGCATCTCGTCATGCTGTTTTTAACTATCCCAATAGTCCATGAGATCTTCACTTGATCTCCATTCTTTATCTTCAGTGTAGTCTTCACTTTCTCCCAGAATTTCTCCCTATTCTAGTTCACAAACGGACTCTTCCATTTCCAACTTAACTTCCTTGAGTTTTTCCCTCAGCCACTTTGCTTGTTTTTGTTGTAGCCTTCTCTGCATCTCATGCCACTCCACTAGCTTCTTCCTTAATACCCAACCTTGTCTATGGTTTCCTTCTAGTTGCATTGTTAACACATCAATTTCTTTTCTTATCTCAGCCAACTCCTTGTCAATCTCCTCTTAACTTAGCCTCTTGTCATCTTCTTTGGCATTCTTCTTCTAAATCTTCTGTTGTGGCTTCTCTCTAAACCTCTGCTATGACTATCAGTAGTCATCTTCTTCTTCTCTTTCTTCATGAGCTCCTCACTCATCTGCAACAAGCCTCTGCAACAACTAGTCCTCCTCGCTACAATCTTACCTCACTAAGCTCTCCTCACTCAGTCTTTTGGTAAGAATGGGTCCTCTATCTAGAAACTCCTCTTGAGCAACACATTTTCTCCTTCTAAGCTTATGCAATCTCTCACTCTCTTTTGAGAACACTTCAGCTATCCTCTCTGTCCAATCTCTTGTTGGATTCTTCAGGTTCACTGCCACTTCTCCTTCAGAGTGTTTTCCTTACTCTACCTTCAAGAACACATCTGGTTCTCCTCTCACAGCTTCTCTTGTTGTCCTTTGTTGAGATTTTTCATCTGCAACCACAATCTTCAATTTCAATTTGAAACAAAACACACTATCTTACCTCCAAGATCTATGTATGATCTTGTTCTCCCATTCTTCTGCACTTTGAATGGATTGTCCTATGTTTGGTCTCCAAGTCCTCTTTCTTTCAGAAATTATACTAAGCAATATTGCTCTCACTTTTCTTCAAGGAATCCTTTGTTCCTATGTATTCCAAGCCTCTGCTGGAACTACTACAATCTCCCAGGGACTTCAAAAGTTCCCTCCTACAATCCTCTGTTGTATTTTCTATCATTCATCTTATGCACATTACCTTCTTCTGTCTGCAAACTCCTTTTCATAGGAAATCTTTCCCCGCTCTGATACCACTAATGACGTAGGTTCATCCATGCTTACACCCACAGTATGCATTTACAATGTATAAGCACATTAGTCCTAGGTATTTTAACTCTCTAAGGAGTTCAATCTTCATTTAATAAGGTTTTAGGCCCCCTTTCATAGTCTCAAGCGGAATGATTTATAGACTAATAAATTCTAACGCTTAACTCACCTTTTCCTTTTATATCAGAACTCATTCACCCCTTATAAACTATAGTTTAAGCCTTATCTGCACTTTAGGACTTCATAGCATTGTTGCCGCATATATATATATAACAAACCCCTCTTTAACCTTTGGTTAATGTGGACATAACCACCAAACCTTCAATCGACGCTTTATTTCTATTATACATAGAAATACACATAATTGGCATAAACTTACCTTTTCTGCCTTTTTAAAGCCTTTGCACAATTTCCAAGGTACACCTTTATCGCAATCACTAATTTCATTCTCCATGGTCATGCCACATACAACTCTTATCACCCCTCTGACTCCAATATGCGACTATCGGAAGCATTTAAATAACGCTTAAACCTTAAAAGACTTGCCACCACACTTTAACGTAATACAGGAAATACACGGGAAAACACACTCCGAACACATAAGTGGATCTCAAAATTTATACAACCGCATTCATATTTATCGTCGGGTCCGTTGAAACCAAGTCTTTCTGCATTGTTGCCCCGATCTCTGAAACACCTGACCTTTGATCTCCGATCTGCCCGAACTCCAATCAGTGCTTATCACTATTAGCTATCAGCTATCACACCATCCTTCAGCTCCTAACCTTTTCCACTTAAAAGTTCTGGTTCGACATGACTTACGGACTCGATGGGTTCTATGTTGCAGTATATAGTTTGTCAGGTCCACTCCTAAATTGCATGTCCCACATCGCACTTTGCTCAAGACTGATTCCTCCCTTTGATGTATTACAATGCTATATTACTTGTTCCACTCTCGCGATTTAATCCTGACCGTTGATCTTCCAGATCCAACAGTTGTTGTGCATCAATTCTTCACTTCTTCGCTACTCTGTTTACTTATGTTTTTACGCTATTTCTTCAACATTTCATTGTGGTTTCGGATTTCTTCAAAGGTTCTTCATGTTTCACCATTCCACCACAACTCTCTCCTTAATTTAACTCCATTCATGCCTTTATGCTCCTCCCCCTTCACGCTAGCACTAAAGGCTTTCTTCTGTACTGTCATTGTGTGACTGAGCCGAAACACAAACTCTATGGTTCTCTTCTCGGACCATTCGTTGATTAACAATTCTACCCAACATTCCTTTGCTGGAATTGTTGTCTCTAAGACAACTCTACCCACAATCGCAACTGTGGAGCTGCCTCAACAACTTCTACCCAACCGCAGTTGGAAGTTGTTCTGTTACGCTTCTTTGTATTCCGCCTCTGTTCTACACCTGCATCATAAGTTATGCAGAAACACTCTAGCCACACACAGATTGTAATTCAATTACACAGTACACATTATACACACTCTGAATCGAGTTGTTGCATTAACAAACGAGTATTTACATAAGAGTCTTTCTCTGGCCTGTTTTTCTGATTAGTGGCATTTCTTCCCCTGCCTGTAGGCTTATAATCTGACTCTTTGACTCACTAGCTACCCTCTAGCTACTTCTCTGACTACCGAATGACTCATTCTCGCCTTTTAGGCTTATCTTTATACAACACGGTTTTGTTGAACTAATTCTAGTTCAGATCCTTAATATGTTGAACTGACTCTTAAATGTCCTCTAAGTCCCTAAGAACTCTCTCTAGTTCCTCGAATCATGAAACTGCCTTAAGAGTTATAATTGACTTCTAACTCTCTTGTAATTATTAACCACTTGTGTTCTCCTTAATTCTAGAGCATTTAAAACATCCTCACATTATCTAATTAATTCTTATCCTACTCACTCAAAAGCCTAATTATTACATTAATTAATCACTTAGGAATCCAACTTCCTTAAAACACATGACCCCCTATGTCTACTAAATTACAATGATTTTCTCTTGGGTTGAATGCTCCTGCATCAATTCCCAATAAGCTATTGTTAACACTATGTCTTCTAGGACCCCCACAGGTTTAACAATGGACTTATCTTCCAAATCCATCACAATGGGTGTGGGCCTTACCTCTTTTAATTGTAATAATGTCATGGTATCAATAGTCATGGCATTGATGGTTTCCCCCAAGTCTACTAAAGTATTGGGAAAAAGAGTCCATTGATTTCTTTGTTTACCACAGGGTTCCCTATATCATTATACTTTGGTGGTAATCCAGAGATCATTTTTTACATATGGATAGATACTTTAATATTCTGATTTTTACTTCTCTTCCTTCCTGGCATTTTGATGCAAATATCCTTAATGATCTTGGTATAAATCATAATGTCTCTAATGGATTTCAACAAAGGAATTTTTATGCAAACATTCCTCAATTCATATTCCAAGTCATATTCTATGGGCACTTCAGTTTTCTTTACGAGAAATCTCTCCGGATAAGGAGGCTCCCTAGGTTCTTCTTGTGATTCTTTTAGTTCATTGTTTTTTCCATTTTTTGTTTGCTTATAATTTTTATTTTTGGGTTCTTCATGGGGATCCTCCTCTTGAATAATTATAGCTAATTTATTTTTCTTAATTGTTTTTCCTTATCTTAATTGAATTTCATTAATAGGAAAAGTAGTAATAACATATGTGGGAAAAGTTTGCAACTCAATATTTTGTACAATTTGATGAGGTCTTTTATTAGGATTGGCAATTGGTTGTGTAGGTAGCTGCAAGGAGGGTTAAGTGATTGTTGCACTTGTTGTGTAGAGGAATTAGAACTTTGAAGTAAAGGAAAGGTTTGATGTGTTGGTGGTGGTAATGGCATTGAAGGTTGCTGATAATAGGATGAATTAAGTCCTTGCAGAAATTGAGGCATATTGGGTGCATAAGACATGCAATGTGGGCATTGGTACCAGGGATATGCTTGGCTTTGAGGCTGAAATGTATTCCCATAAGGACTTACTCTCTGCCCCTGGTTCCAAGGAGAAGTTTGAGGTGGTTGAGTAGGCCATGAAGGATAGGGAGGTGGAGAATTCCATGACTGATTTTGGGCAAAAGCTTGCATATTATGATCTTGATAAACATTATGGTTTAGCCCTCTCCATGATGGATTTCTGATTGTTTGAGGAAATTCACTAGTCTGAGCCCCCCCCCCCCCCACCCCTTGTAGATAGCTTGTATTCCTAGTAGGGATGGGCATTCATTAGTGGCATGCTCTTGTGTACAAATCCTGCACACTTCTACCACATTGATGGGACATTCTCTTTCAAAATTCTTATGTCTGCATTTAGGATAGAAAATTGCCAAGGAAACTTTTTCTTCTTCTTATTTCGTTTTAATTTTTAAAGTATCTAGTTGGTCCCTAATGGTGTTTAAAATATTTATTTTAAATTTTTCCAGAAGGTTCCCAACTCAACTCTAGTGACACCATCTTGTACTGGTTTAGGGTTTCTAGACACATAATCCCTTGAGTTGTCTCAGATCCTTTTTCCTACCTTAGATTGACTTCTAGAATAATTTATACATAATTTAGCTATTTCAGAAAAGGGTTTCTTTATAGATATCGCCAGAACTTAGGTGATTTAGTGTTTCAATGCATTCCTCCCTTAACCCCTTCAGAAAGGCAGTCCTAAAGGTTCTCTCGTCCAAATTACCCATTCATGATTTGTGGTAGTTATAAAGGAACCTATCTAGGTATTCCTCCGTACTTTCGTCCTCCATCTATTGCATCCTAAAGATATCATTAACATCTATAATTTTACAATAGTCTTGATATTTCTTAAGGAAGACAGACTTCATGTCATCCCATGAGTAAATGGTGTGCTCTCCTAAGCTCATGAACCATCTCAGTGTTGAGTCTTTTAAGGTGGCAGGGAATAGTTTAAGCTTGTGTGCATCATCATAATAATTATAGCTTCTGCAAAGAATACCAAATTAAAATATATATATATATATATAATTGAGTTAGGACCTTCAGAGGAGGTACCATGAAAAAGTGGAAGAGATGTCAAGGGTATATTCTTCATATTGATGGTTATGGTGATGTCCATAATAGGAAATCCAAAGTTAGTCTCTTCATCATCTTCTTTTTTCTTGGATCCTCCCCTTGGTCCATATCTTCTATCATTATTTCCTCCAATGGGGATTATGTCATTACCTCCAATGTGATTTTCCCCATTGTTTCTATTTTCCTCTCCTTTATTGGCCATCTTTACTACAGGCCCAAAAGTAAGCTCTGGTATAGTGGTCTGGCTAGAAGAGGATTCAAATGAATTAAGCTCAATGTAACCAAGTCCCAAATCCCTTCGAGGTCCTCCTGTTGCAGTTTCCACTTGTGAAATTACCACCAATTTTGTACCTGTGGCAACTCCCAAGACTTTTTGTCCTTGCTGTTGTATACTTTGATGTTGTTATGCCTCCTTTTGATGTGGTATTCCTTTTTCTTATGCCACCTTGCTGGTGGAGCTTTATCCCTCCTCTCTGATACCTGCGTAATGATTAGATGGATTATTTGGGGGTGTTATTATGGGACAAAATAATTCTTAAAATGATTTTGTGCTTGAAATAATTCTACCCTTACAATCCCTAGGCCTACCTTTACTTTTGCGAATAAGAAAAAGAAAACACTACAGAAATCCACTAAAGGAAACCAGACTTTGGGGAAATTGCAAGTCCCCGACAATGACGCCAAAAATGTTAGGGATTTTACATGTTGTTGGATTCCCTAAATTAAATTGTCAACCAAATTTCGTAAACTTTGAGTGGAACTACATTTAGATTCAGGTTCTAAACAACTTAGTACATAATTAAGTATGAAATGTTCAATCTATATTTCTAATAATTATAATCTGAAAAGCTAAAGTGTAGAAACATATTTTATTCCAATCTATCTCATTCGAAACCCAAATCACTATTCTATTTTAACTAAAACTTATTTAACTCGAGAACTATATTTAGAAATGAGACTAACAATTATCACTACTAATTCTCTCAAACCAATCTAACAAAAACCTGATTCAAAATCATTTCATAAACTAATCTCATGGCTCTATGAATCGAAGACAATTCAATGATACTCAAACCAATCCCTATTTCTTAATTCAACACACTTAACTTCAAAAGACAAATCTTACCTTTCTAATTCAGAGCTAATCTAAATGAAGTCATGAAACTTTAATCTAAGTACATAACTTTATACGAAAAGGAACAAATAACCAGTGATCTATTCAAACAATGATTACTCTATAATGCAAATAATCCCACGCAAGAAATCGAAATGACTATGCTGTAAATTCCATACAATTCTTAAGATGTTAACACATAGCATATATAAATAACACTTTGTCTTTACTAGTCTTGGACATTCCACACAGAGCTCAATGTTACAAGAGCCTAGGGTCACTGATATACATATATAGCTATAAACATATCTCAGTTTAAAACAAGAGATCGAATTTGAAACACGACAGTTGGTTTTCTTGGGAATTTGATTTAAATTGAAAAGTTCCATTTTTTAACAATTCATGACTGTAAAAAGTATAATTACGAAATTGATCATGTACAAGAGATATTTATAACAATGTCCTCATCTCACAAAGACTCAACGACAATATATTTGTTGCTTTTCCCAGATTTATGAAAACGAAGTAATAGCTTAAGTACAGAATGGCGTACTGAAATTCTAAGAGCTATTTAACAAAACGATTTGGAAATTAAACATAGATCTAGTTACTGAAGAAAAACACACTCCTACATACTACAATGGTTACAAGACTAGATTCCAAGACATGGTGGCCACTTGCCACTTCCCATAGAAATTCTTAAGCTAACGCAGTGCCTTATGAATCAAGAGACATAACAATTACATGAAAATAGAAGCCAGGGCAATAATTATATTATAGTTTCAATGAAACATTAGTCCAAGAGTTCAATCTTACTCAAAAATAATCAAGAAGTTGCACCATAATCCCATTCAGCTAGAATATATATCCTTATACAAAGCTATGCATGATTAACTTTTACATACAGAAGATCAGGATTTTTAAAGAGTTCAGTTGATGAAAATGGTTACAACTTTTTGACTAAGAAAAGTAAAAATATAAAATCAAAACTAAGTTAAGTCGTGTGAAATCTCTTGGATGGCTTCGTAGAGATTGCAACTGAACTTAACCCCATTACAACACCATCGATAAAATTGATACCGTGTTAAGAATGAGAAGGCCTATTATGGGATCCCAACTGTCATGCCCCCAATCTTTTTTTTTCTTTATTGGGCGGAGCGCAGCACCACCGAACGCCCACTCTTGACCGAATGCACGTTTATGGACTACGCCTTAACCATAAAACTCTTAACTTTAATTCTTAAAGTGCATTAAACATTCATCAACAATTGTAATCGTTCATCAACATTCATAACTGATAACAATCATGTAATAAAACTGCAATAATAACAAAAATTACACCGATGTAATATGGGAGGGGCAACTCCCAACGAGTTCGCCCAACCGTTTATATTATGAAATGTTTCAATTTATACAATCAGTGCGCCGGGCTTAACCACGGCCAGCACTTAACCAAATACCAAGTTATACAATCATGTGCCGGACTTACTCACGACCACACTTAACCAAATGCCAAGTTATACGATCGTGTGTCGGACTTACTCACGGCCACACTTAACCAAATATAGAGAGTGGGCCAACGCCCTTACAATCGTGCACCCGTGCCTATGGCGGAACGTGCTCACCCGAGCCACGGTTCCCCAACTCGGCCTGCGCACCTTACGCACTACCCGATACTTCAAACCACAGCCAATACGACCTGCGCACAGTCTGAGTTACCGTGTGCCAGAACCGCAGTCAACTCGGCCTGCGCACAACACCGAACCACCGTGCCAAACCACACCAGCCGATCTGCAAGAATACCGTGTAACGCCGCACCGCCTACACCAACTGTTCGGTAAAGTTCGCACCTTCTCTTGCTACGCAAGAGATGTGCGCATAACCAGATCTTTACCTTATGCGAATGTAGGAAGATCGAACTCCAAGACTTGCTTGATTGCTCTCTTGTTCGAATGAGCCTTCTACTTATAGCCATCTCATCTCTTTCGTTGAGGGGCGCTATCTCACAAGCCGACCCCAAGAGAATACGTTTTGAAGCCCCTTCTTATTTTGTGGGCAGGTCGGCCCTTGCCCAAGGCAAGGCCGACCTCTGCCCCTTATAAACTTTCGTAGCTCATTCGCATTCCCTCATGTTATAATTCGTAGTGCCTTCGAACGCCGCCTTGCTGTTTCTTTCGCTCGCATGACTGTTCGCGCTGCACCACATTTGCTGTCGTGCCTTGCCCGTTGCTGTATAGAGGGGCGCCCGCCCGGGTCGCCCTCCGTTCGCCTACGTTCACACGCCCAACCGCTGCCCCGTCCACGTTCAGCTCGCCCATGTACTGTCCGTGTTCACGTTCAGCTCGCCCATGTCCGACTCGTCCATGTTCCGCTTGCCCACGTCTGGCTCGTCCATGTTCACTTGTGTTCACGCCCAGCTCGCCCATGTCCGCTCGTTCATGTCCGGGTGTGAGTCGCCCTTGGGTCGCCCGCCCGTTTGGTGCGGGTCGCCCTCGGGTCGACTCGCCGGTTCGCTCACCCGAGCCTTAACCGCATTTGTTCGCCGGTCCGGGTAGCCTCACCCGTGTGCAGTTCGCCCGCGGTTCGTCTCGCCCGCCCGCAGCTCTGTCTGCTCCGGTTTCCGCCTGCCCGAATCCGCTTCCTGTTCGTGTCGCGCACGGGTCGTGCGCCCGGGGCGCCCGCCCGTCATGCACGGGTCGCCCTCGGTTCACTCACCCGGGTCGCCCGCCCGTCCAACACTTCATCGTGCGCTTATTTTCCCGTTGGGTAGGTGCGCCCGCGCCCAGCTCGCCGTTCCACCCAACCGCAATCTTGCTCACCCGCCCGCCGGGTCACCGTGCACGGGTCGCCCGGCCCGGTTTGCCCGCGGGTCATGCCTCCGTCGTGCAGAATTGTCGTGCACGCCCTGCCCGACTTGCCAGGGCGTTACACTCTCCTCCACCCGAAGACGTTGTCGTCCCGACAACACATCAACCACTGCCATAGCTGATATTACTATGATGTAGGCTCCCTTATACAAGGTAACCATCAACCCATATAAAGTCTGCCTCCACCAAGTCTGCTCCATGTGCCCATGCACATAAACAAGTGTCAACCTCATGTCAACATCTCACGGTCCCATGCCCAGGTCTATGGGAACCCCCATTTTCTGCAGCATGTCCTCATACCTGCTCAATCACCAAGTGAGGGCTCATTGCCTTGAGCAGCCAACAATGAGCCCATCTTCTTCGTCCTCTAAGAAGATAGGAAAGCCAGGAAGCTCCCTCCCTGACTTTCATCCACCCATGTATCGGATTGATACTGTGTCCTCAAGTATTTATGCACAGCCTCAACCTCTTCGCATGTACAACCAAGCTTGCCTAGCTTGTCTTTTGTTAGTTGAAAGTCGTATATGCCCATAGCATATCTGCAAAACTCTACTATCCCTGCAGGGTCTCTACCCTCATAATTCTCATCAACTATTGTTTCCGAAGTAGCGCTCGGGCTTACTTCATTCACAATTTCTCCGTGAGAACCTTTGGTAGGATGTATCCCCAACAAGTGCTTCCAAGTTCGTGAGGGCCTTCCCTCACCTCCTTTGTTTCCCTTTCCGGCCTTTGCAACGAAGTCAACAAGCTTCTTCTCCTTCGTTGTTTGGACCACGCTCCCAAGTCCTCTTAGTTCCGCATCCTCATGCCTTACGTTCGGGTCTTTGGGATATAGGGTCATAGAAGCCATTCTTGGTCTGTATCCCAAGCAACTTCTCCTATTCATTGGCACCATCATATTCTTTCCTTCAGCTGTGATCAAGAGCAGATCCCGGGTCATCATTGGTATGGCTTGAGCAAGTCTCATAAAGTCCAACCCCAACACCATAGAATGATCGTCCATATCTACGACTCTCAAATCAAGCTTTCCGAACCACGCTCCGACTCTTACCGAAGTGTCTTTCAGCACACCGTCAACAGCTCTAATGGAGGAGTTAACCGCCTTGAAGGCGCTGTACTCTCCTTCCATTTTTGCTTTCTTTCCAAAAGACCTTGCTACCTTCCTGCTTACGAAGCTATGGGTGGCTCCCGTATCGACCAAGGCCGCAAGTTTCTTCCCTTTTACGGTTGTTTGCACAAAACTCAGTTTCAAGGAACCGTCTTCCTTTGTCGGCTTTGTTTTGCGCCTTATTTCAGCAATCTGTCTTAAAAATTCAGCCTCAGAAGTGTCGTTGGACTCATGCTCCCTTTCGACATTTCTTTTAAGATATCTTACCTCCTTGCTTGGTTCTTTCAGAGAACTCGGCCCTGGTCTAACTTGAGTTGTCTCAAGTTTCTCCTCCACCGTGTTCTGTTCAACCGCACCAACCATGTGCTCGTTAACCAAGTCCATGGAGCTAAACTTCCGGATATCTTCTGGATGTTCACGATAATGAGCCTCCAACTTGTCAACATAGTCGAGCTCCTCTTGTTCGATCACGACCCGTTCTTTATCAAGAAGTTTCTTTTTTATTTCTTCCTCAATTCGTTTGACCTCGGCCTCCAATTTGGAACCTTCTTCTCTTAAGCGAGCTTTTTCTGCAAAGAGCTCTTGAAGACCAAGTTCACCTTGTCGAGTTTCTTCATCAACCTTATTGAGTTCAGCACTTGTTATGTCTTCGCATAAGCTTCTGAGTTCTCCGAGTTCCCTTCGTAGCTCTGAGCAACTTTCCCGAATCTGCATGTTCGTTGTTCGCATCGCGGCCCAGTCGGAACTCCTCTGCTTCATATACTCCAATACTTCATATCGGAGAGCTTTGACTGCGATACAGCCCCCATCCGCCATTATGGCCCCGTCGGTTTTTTCCATCTCAATTACTTGCTTTAAAACAGGCAGATTCACCTTCAATTTTCAACCGTGACAACCCTGTCCAAGTTCCAAAATGTTTCAACACCAGCTCGCTGACCGAGCTCTGATACCACCTGTCATGCCCCCAATCTTTTTTTTTCTTTATTGGGCGGAGCGCGGCACCACCGAACGCCCACTCTTGACTGAATGCACGTTTATGCACTACGCCTTAACCATAAAACTCTTAACTTTAATTCTTAAAGTGCATTAAACATTCATCAACAATTGTAATCGTTCATCAACATTCATAACCGATAACAATCATGTAATAAAACTGCAATAATAACAACAATTACACCGATGTAATATGGGAGGGGCAACTCCCAACGAGTTCGCCCAACCGTTTATATTATGAACTATTTCAATTTATATAATCAGTGCGCTGGGCTTAACCACGGCCAGCACTTAACCAAATACCAAGTTATACAATCGTGTGCCGGACTTACTCACGGCCACACTTAACCAAACGCCAAGTTATACGATCGTGTGCCGGACTTACTCACGGCCACACTTAACCAAATATAGAGAGTGGGCCAATGCCCTTACAATCGTGCACCCGTGCCTATGGCGGAACGTGCTCACCCCAGCCACGGTTCCCCAACTCGGCCTGCGCACCTTACACACTACCCGATACTTCAAACCATAGCCAATATGACCTGCGCACCATCTAAGTTACCGTGTGCCAGAACTGCAGTCAACTCGGCCTGCACACAACACCGAACCACCGTGCCAAACCACACTAGCCGATCTGCAAGAATACCATGTAACGCCACACCGCCTACACCAACTGTTCGGTAAAGTTCGCACCTTCTCTTCCTATGCAAGAGATGTGCGCATAACCAGATCTTTACCTTATGCGAATGTAGGAAGATCGAACTCCAAGACTTGCTTGATTGCTCTCTTGTTCGAATGAGCCTTCTACTTATAGCCATCTCATCTCTTTCATTGAGGGGCGCTATCTCAGAAGCCGACCCCAAGAGAATACGTTTTGAAGCCCCTTCTTATTTTGTGGGCAGGTCGGCCCTTGCCCAAGGCAAGGCCGACCTCTGCCACTTATAAACTTTCGTAGCTCATTCGCATTCCCTCATGTTATAATTCATAGTGCCTTCGAACGCCGCCTTGTTGTTCCTTTCGCTCGCATGACTGTTCGCGCTGCACCACATTTGTTGTCGTGTCTTGCCCGTTGCTGTATAGAGGGGCGCCCGCCCGGGTCGCCCTCCGTTCGCCTACGTTCACATGCCCAACCGCTGCCCGTCCACGTTCAGCTCGCCCATGTACTGTCCGCGTTCACGTTCAGCTCGCCCATGTCCGACTCGTCCATGTTCTTCTTGTCCACGTCCGGCTCGTCCATGTGCACTTGTGTTCATGCCCAGCTCACCCATGTCCGCTCGTTCATGTCCGGGTGTGAGTCGCCCTTCGGTCGCCCGCCCGTTTGGTGCGGATCGCCCTCGGGTCAACTCGCCGATTCGCTCACCCGAGCCTTAACCGCTTTGTTCGCCGATCCGGGTAGCCTCACCCGGGTGCAGTTCGCCCACGGTTCGTTTCGCCCGCCCGCAGCTCTGTTTGCTCCGGTTTCTGCCTGCCCGAGCCCGCTTCCTATTCGTGTCGCGCACGGGTCATGCGCCCAGGGTGCCCGCCCGTCGTGCACGGGTCGCCCTCGGGTCGCTCACCCGGGTCGCCCACCCGTCCAACACTTCATCGTGCGCTTATTTTCCCGCTGGGTAGGTGCGCCCGCGCCCAGCTCGTCGCCCAGCTCGTTGTTCCACCCAACCGCAATCTTGCTCACCCGCCCGCCAGGTCACCGTGCACGGGTCGCCCGGCCCGGTTCGCCCGCGGGTCATGCCTCCGTCGTGCAGAATTGTCGTGCACGCCCTGCCCGACTTGCTAGGGTGTTACACCAACGGTTGAATGGGTGCCCTCTATTGAATAGTGTATTGAATGAGGTACAACATTGAGCACAGGATAGTGGATGCAAAAAATATTTCATGTTATGTTGTTGAGTGATGTGTTAGAGTGTTTGTTGACCTGTCCATGCACCTCAAATGTTTGTGAGTCCTTTAAAAGATTAGACAAAGTAACTCAAAAGCTATAGGTTCATTTATCATCTACTCAAACTAATTAAAGAAATATGAAAAATAGTACTTAGCAACAAATCTTACCTCCACTATAAAGTAGTGCGGTTTTAGCTAGTGTGGAGTAGTTTTAGCATATGGAAAGGGTAGTGTAGGGTAAATGATAGTAAAAAATGTGAAATAAGCTCTAAAAAATAGGTACAATAGTAGGGCCCAACATATCCCTTAATGTTGAAAATAGCAATGAGAAATTTTTAAAATAACATCTAGAAATTCCAATTTAATTTGTTCTTGAATTAAATTATGAATTAATTTATAATTCTTTTCTCATAGAAACTTGTAATAGTTAACTAAGTTAAGTTGACTTGGTTACTTAGGAATTTTGAGTTGGAAATATCTTGGAAGTCATGTAAGTGTTCTCCCTAAATTTTAGGGGTCCAGTATGATTTTAATCGAGTTGAAATTAGATAATTTAGTTTACTGAGTTATAGTCAGTTAAACTAGTTCTAATTGTTTGTTGAACTAGTAGAGGATTAGCAGTCAGTTAGTGCAATGGTGCATCTACAAGTTCTACTCCAGACAACTAAAGATTCACTCATCGAAAACTCATGCATGTCAGTTCTGAGAAAGAGCCAGTTGAGACTAGACTGCAAGGAACATGTACTATCAATTGCATGATTTACTGAGTTGTAAATATCATGCATGAAATTAGGAAAAGGACCTAATTAGGATTGCATAGTTTTGGAAGCATGAATTCCCTTTAAATATGGACTATTCATCCTAGGAATTTCAAAATGAAATAGGGGCTTGGAGAGCTTCATAATAGGCTAAGGATTTGGCTTGAGCTAGCTTGTGAGTTGAGAGTTGATTATAATTGTGTAGGGATTGTTCTTGTGAGAACAGGCATTGTATTCTCATCTTGGATTTCTAATTAATTAAATATAGATAGTAGGGGTTTTGAGATGTGGCTTTCCCCAGATAAATATTTTGTTATGTTCCATTGATTATCTTACTCTTGTTGATTAATTTTTTCATCGATATTTATGTGCTTCCATTGTAAAGAGTATAGTAGATTCTTGTCTTATGTTTTAGGAAACTACAAGAGCTATGAATCTAAAGGAAAATCTACATGGTATCAGAGTTGATTATAGTAAAGTAGAGGAGATTTCAAAGTTTTTGAGTTCAGGGTTACAGGTGAAATTCGAATTTGCACTACATACTTCAGGATCGATAGATGAAATTCTGTGGTTTGCAGCTCGAGTATGCCTTGGATGGTAGCTCGAATTACATAGCCTGGAAGGACAATATGGAGGCCTTTTTGGAGGATAATGGATTGAAGGAATTCATTGATCAAGACATTCCTAAGCCACTAGCATCAGCTGCAAAAGATCTTGTCGAATGGAAGAAGTGTGTGGCAAGGGCAAGGAAAGTTATCCTTGGGGGACTTCGAGACCACATTGTCTCAAGTCTCCATGGAAAGGAAACTCCGCATGCTATGTGGAAAGCATTGATGAACCTATTTCAGAACAAAAGTGACCATAGGAAGTTGGCACTAAACGACAAACTTCAAAAAATCAAGACGGAGGCGAGCGACGCAATTCCAAATTACTTGACCAAGTTCACCCATTGTCAGGATGAGATTGGAAGTGTTGGAATCATTGTTACTGAGGATGATGTGGTGATTCTAGCTCTTTTAGGACTTCACAAGAGTTGGTAGAGTGACTCTGTCAATGGGAGGATAAGTTGTTAGATTGGGAACAACTGTGGTCGAATTTGGTACAAGGGGAGTTTCGACGGAACACCAGAGATGGGACCTCTTCCAAGGAAGTGGTAGAGGACTTTGCCTTAGCGAGTATGGAAAATAAGGCCAAGGGAAAGAATTCCCAAAGTGAGGTGGGTGACAAGAAGATGGACTCATTGAAAGTCAAGTGTTTTTACTGTCACGAGCACGAGCACTATGCCACGAATTTCCCACAGAAGAAAGAAAGTAAGAAGGAGCCTGTAGTAGCTACAAGAGGTGAAGCTCTAACTTCACAATTCGAACTTGATTTCACTCTCATTACATGTGTGTCCAACACTGTCATGGGAGGTTTTTGGTATCTTGATAGTGGTGCCTCATTCCATATGATGGGGAACAAAGATATCTTTAGGAATTTTGAGGAGAAAGACCTTAAGAAGATCATAGATTTTGGAGATAACATGAGGTATAGAGCTACCGGGATCGGTACGATTACCTTTCAAAGGAAGTTTGGCTCACCTCTAAGGATCACAGATGTGATGTATGTTCTAGGACTAAAGACGAATCTTGTTTCAGTCATGGAATTGGAAGACCGTGGCAATGATGTGATTTTTAGCAAGGGAAAGTTTTTCCTTAGACACATCGCCATGGGACAGGTGAAACATATCGGTGCATGGGTCAAGAACCTGTATGCTCTTGAGGTACAAGATGCATGCAAAGCCTTGAGGATCAAGGAAAATGTTAGAGACCTATTGGTTGAGAGGGAGAGTAAATTACCTCTCAACATGCAGCCCCAGAAGAAGCCTTAGAAGCAACTTTAGGAAATTGTGGAGCAGCCACAATTGGAGAAGTAGAGAGGAGAATGAGTGGAGGCATCCACTCATGCAGAGACCTCCAGTAGGGGGAAATTTCGAGCTAAGTGAACCAAGGGAGCACATGTGGTGATACATACAGGTGTGAGGTGGGGTGATGTGAAATGAGAGTCCCAAGAGGGCTGAAATTGGGTGGGTTCCATTGACAGTTTTTATCTCTTGGACCATACCTTGCTATGGGATCCCACAATACATAGTAGCAGGATGAATAAGTGGCAATTGATGTAGTCAGAGATCAAAGTGGAAGAGGCTAGAGAAGTTAGATACTTAAGACCGCAGAGAAGGGTTGACAAAAGTTCAAAAAGGCAGAGTCAGTGAAAGCACATATTTTTTCAGTCAACAGAGGTTATAGTAGTTAGAGACTTTGATGACAGATGAATCATACTGATTTAGGTTGAATATTTGTTTTTCTTTTTGGAGTTGTCGTACCTACAACACTATAGAGAAGTGTTGCATGCAAAACATTCCAAAGGTTCAGGATCAGGATAGAGTTGAATTCCTTTCTTGTTGAGAGGGAGTGCTGAAAATAGCAACAAGAAATGTTAAAAATAACATCTAGAAATTCCAATTTAATTTGTCCCTTAATTAAATTTTGAATTAATTTGTAATTATTTTCTCATAGAAACTTGTAATAGTTAACTAAGTTAAGTTGACTTAGTTAACTTAGGAATTTCGATTTGGAAGTATTTTGGAAGCCATGTAAGTGTTCTCCCTAAATTTTAGGGGTCCAATATGAGTTTAGATTTAGCTGTAATTAGATAACTCAATTTACTAAGTTATAGTCAGTTAAACTAGTTCTAACTGTTTGTTGAACTAGTATAGGATAAGTAGTCAGTCAGTGCACCGGTGCATCCATAGGTGCTGTTAGCCTCTTGTTGCAACAGGTGTTCATATTTCATGATTGACAGTTGAATGTGCCAAATATGTCATCTTTTCATACTGCAAGGTTCCATATTTCCTTAAGAGGCCAAAGAAAAGGCCATGAAAGTGTGCTAGTCTAAATGCCACTGTTGTATTCCAATTTTGATGAGTTATTCCATTTTTGAAGAGTTTTTCAGTTAAGGGAAGGCCAAACAACTTAATCTTGGCCTCCCTAGGTTTCAATTTCTTGTTTTAGAATATAGAGAATGAATATCTGTCCAAACTGTTTAATCTTGGCAGATTTGTAGATAGGTAGAGAATCTTGGGCACTCAACAGCTTAATCTGAGCCCCGACAGAAATAAGGTTTGATTTAGATAGGAGGATAGAAAAAAGAAAAGAATGAAAAGTTGGGTTTGCAAGTTCAAGTGCACCCAAACCAAAAGGAAGAAAAAATGCTAGGTAAGTAGGTTGGGTAGGTAGTTTTGAGGTTGCCGAATGTTGAGTGGTCAATTTTGTGTTTCAAAGTGATATTTTACTTCAGATCACATATGTAAGGCAGTTTTCATTTCGAGGAGCTCAATCGAGGCATGTCTAACTCCCCATTCTTCTTATTCCCCAAATCACTCACTAACATCCCATTGAGGACCTTGGGATCTGCCCAACCAGTCCTATTCTCACTTCATTTTTGTAAAAAACCAAGTCAAGCTTTGACTTTCTTCAGTGAAAAGAAGCCACATTTCTTGTGTAAAAATCATGTCTCCACAGTCCATCCACTTTCTATGTCTAAGTTTCAGCTCACAAACTTAGCCTCTCCCCTACACTTCACCTCACAAATTCATATTAACTCCTAACTCTACTATTTAGCTCCCTATATCATTTCCTTATCCCCTATTATACAAAAAACTACATAAAATCCCAAAAATATTACATATCCCGCCCTATAGTATTATAGCTATGTACATACAGTTCTGGGAAATGATAGTCCATCTGGGACTATTTTGAACCCATCCGTGTCATAACTCTGGGATTGGTCTAAACCTCTGGTTAGGCCAATAACCTATATCCACCCCTTTACCCTTAAAACCTCACTATCCTACCTTTCGCGCACATAAAACCCCCCAAACTCAGCATTAACCTAAGGTTTTCAACCCCCGTCACGCATTTTTGTTTAAATAATATGGGCGGGTCCCGTCCCTAACCTCCCGGTACCTCGCCTACCCCACCAGCCATCCGATGGCCAGAACCCAAGATATATGGTGGGCGGGTCTTTTCCTATCCTGATATGCCGAGGGTTAATGTCCGAGAGATGGGCGGTTTTCCTACCGTACTCCCACCACGTGTCGCCCTCCCGGCTGTGTCGGGGCCCCCTCTGCCGAAACCGCTTCTATGCAAAAGCGGTGCGACATGAAACCGGATACCGCCTCCGCCAAATGACGTCACTGCCACGTCATCACCTTGCCGTACTGCCACGTCACCATGCCGTACTGGGACCCATAACTAATGTCATCACCAAAAAGGGCGCGAAGCGCGAAATTTGCAGCAAAGGATGCCCAAAATGGAAAACCGAGGCAGTTTTCGATGCGCGATTAGCGCTTAGCGCTAATCGTGCATCGCTGAGAAAAATTGACCCAAATGGAGGGCCTCTCATCGCTCAGCTACCAGCATGCCCGAAAATTCACGGAGGCAACAAGATTTCTTCATTTATATGCATATTCAGATCAGCCAGCGCCAATATCATTCTAGATAAACACGAAAAGCATTTGCAGTAGCCATTTTTGCTTTGAAAGAGCAGAAAAGGGTGATTTGACAGTTAAATACACAGCAAGGGAGAGAAAACGACCCAATTCATTTGTGAAAGAGTATCAGAGAAAAGATGAAGCCCTGATTAAATCAAAGAGTATTAGTGAAGCGGCAAAGAGTATCAGTTTGGCAACATCAAAGCAGGTGAACATTAAAAGCCTCCATCAAAGTCAAAGAAGCAGTAAAGGCCATTTAAAGCTCATCGGATCGGGATTAGTGCACATTAATGCCACCGAACAGCAGCATAACCGACTTAGAAGTGCAGATAAAAGACAAGGCACAGTTATTGCACAACCGCCTCACTGCACCGACCCACCGAGGACACCATATTAACTCATTTTGATACAGTTGCCCCCAGCGCAGTTCAAAAGATATTTTCTTGCATTAACTTCTGGACAAGATTAGGTTAAAGAAATCATTCTCCTTCAAGCCTGTTTAGGTCGGCTGTAATAGATAATTTTGGATATTTTCCCTATTTATACCCCCCTCTGTATTGTTTAAAGGGTTGGTTGGTTGATAATCCTCATTAGAGACTCGCACTGTATATCTGATATGTTTTCTTTAATCAAAGACTGCTGAAAGCTTGGAGAATGGACTTTTTTTCGTGTAGTAATGTTTGAAGAGTGAATTACGGAATTCTTGTGCTGCAACATGGCTCAATAAGTGCCTCTTACCTCTGTTTTCATTGATATATGCTCATATCATACATGTATCACCATCTAAATAGCAGAAAGAAAGATTAGCTTAGAACTTGTTTAACTGCACTCTATGCTCAATGTCTACTATTTCTTTATGTTTTCATCTGAATTGGTAATGAATATGAATTCCCTGTGGCTCATATTTCCCCTAATTCACCCATGTTTGACAGTTATCTAGGGATTCTTGACTGCTCCTAGATAGAGCTCATTCACCTTCCCTCTGTTAAGCTGAATGAGAGATTCTCAATTGCGTCTCATTCCTTAGCCTTCATTCCATCCTTTTAGTTTGAATCATTGTTTCATGTGCAGCTAGCTTGCTCCATATTTCTCTCTTGTGACCAAGAAAACGCACTAGCATTCCTACTCCTTGACTCCATGCCCAATGGTTTGAAACTCTCATACTATACCTGCCTCTTTACTTGAAATCATCATCCTTCCCACCAAAACTTAAATAAAACCCCTTGAATTCAATAAATAGCCTAAAATCATCATCAACAAAGCTAAATCAGAAAGAGAGAGCCCTCTCTGATTGCAGGTGGGCTAGAACCTGCAGTCCAAAGATTGGTTTGTGGTTACCTTGGCTATATCCCTTTAAGCTAACCAAGGGACAACCTCAGTGTTAACATAATGGCGACTCCACTGGGGACATGAATCAATTGTTCAAAGTGTTTTCTATTCCTTAAAACTACAGATGAAGCCTGAATGTCAGCCAGGAAGCCTTTGAAACTATTCTTGCTTTGCATTTATAGGAGTAAATAAAAGTTGCTTCAGTCAATCTTCATGATAGTTTTAAGATGCAGATAGCTGTTCCAAAATTTGATCAGTTCCTTGCTAATTCTCAAAGCATTCCCAGAAAATACCAAAAACAAATTCGGAAGTTGGCTCGGAAAATGAATTCACGTTATACAAGGTCAAATCCAGACCCAAATCCCCCAGCTGCTTTTGAAAATTCGAACTTAATCCCAAAGATCCTTAGGAAGCCAGAAAAGCAAGAAGATTTTGCTGATTCTAGTCCTAAAACAGTTCAGCCAAGCTGTGTTCCAACCCCTGTCAAGGTTTTATTTCGTTCAAACCCTGCTTCCCCTTGTTCATCATCCACATCTCAAAGCACTCCTTCCACACCTCCATTCACTGCACATACTCCCATTACCACTATTATTACCGTTGTTCCAGTCGTTCCATTTATCCCTGTTGTTCCACTTATCCCTGTGAATATGGCTAATAGATATGCACCCCTACAACTACCTTCTAATCCTGGGGCTATGCCTCAGGATTACCAAACTAAAATCACATATTTTGATGGTACTGGTTCTTGCACAGCCCTTCAACATACCAAGAAGATGCAAGACTATTTTGAGAACTACGAGATAGATGATGATAGCGTGAGAATGAAAATTTTTGTCCAAAGTTTAACAGGTGAAGTAAGAACTTGGTTCAGAGCACTTGCTGCAAATTCCATAGCCAATCCAAAAGAGCTTTACCAATCCTTTCTCAACAGATGGAAAAAGAAAAAAGATCCACTACACATTTTATCTGAATACGACACCATAAAAAGAGGCCCTCAAGAGTCTGTCTTAGATTATTGTGAAAGATTCAACAATGTTTACAATGCAATCCCACAGAACTTAAGACCTCCACCTGACCTTGCTTTGTATAAATTCCGTAACGGTTTTGATTCCGATATGGCCTATCAGTTAAGGGAAAGAGCCCCTCAAAGCCTTGCAGACATGCAAAATGTCATTGTTAGCATACAGGCAAACCTAATTTCCAAAAGAAACAGAGCTAGAATGGAGAGAAGAACCACCTTCAAGGAAGAACCTTCAGCCTTAGACCAAAAGCTTGATGTTATTATCAGTGGCATGCACAAGCTGGGAGACAGAGTAGAATGTGTTGAGAGGAAATCATCATGGGAAGGACAACAGTCCAATACCATAAGGAACCCAAATTTCAGGAAAACTCAGAACACAAATGTTGGTAGGTCTAGCCCAAACCATGATATAACACCCCCTTTTCAAGAAAACTATGTTGAAGCATCCACATCTAGTGAGCCCATAGAATACACTCACATGAACTTGACGGATCTAAAGGGTGAGCATCAAATTTTGCTAACCCAAGAAGACCAAGATGAGCATGACTTTAATCAATTTCAGACTAAGTCTGGTGAGTCTTTTGACTTTAAACAAGGTTATGATACTGATGTGTATGAGGTCCACAAACAATATAAGGTGAGAACTAGGAGCATTGATATTCCTGAACCTAGCAAACCAAAGGAGGGCAAGCAGCCCAACAAGATTAAAGGCAAGGCTATTATAATAGAACCAACTAATATAACTATCCCAAACCCGCATCAAGTTACTGTAGAGGACATAACAGACATGCAGCCTTCTATTGATCAACCTCTTCCACCTTCTTCCTCGAAACAGAACTCGAACAACGTTCCAAAAAGCCCTCCTAAAACTGAAAAACCGCAAGAAATCATTTCCCATAACGCTGATAAACAAGAGCAAATCACTGATACTCCAATGGAAAAAGGGAAGCCTGCCTCTCACAATACTAAAACCCAATCTGAAAAATCATTTGATTTAGAGGCAAAAATAGGTAAATTGAAGATATATGTCCCTCTCTCGGAACTTGCCAAACATGATGTGTATAGGCAATAAATTCAAAGATCACTTCAAATGCCAGAGGTCAAGGATGATGTAAATGTTTTAGATGACACCCCTGAACCGCTGTTTGGCCCAGAAGTTAATGGAAAATCAACATATGGATCTGTTCTACCCTTTTATGTCAGTTTGCATATACATGATAAAGTTTTTCACAATGCTATGTTTGATTCAGGAGCATCGCACAATCTTATGCCCAAAGCAGTTATGGAGAAGCTAAACCTTGATGTTACAAGACCCTACAAAGATTTATTCTCATTTGACTCAAGTCAAGTCAAGTGTTTAGGCCTCATCAAAGACTTGTGTGTCTCCTTAGTCCAATATCCCAACAAGACTATCCTCATGGATGTGGTGGTTGCTGACATTCCACCAAAGTATGGCATGCTCCTATCAAGATCATGGGAAGCAAAGCTCCAAGGATCTCTTCAATTAGACCTCTCTTATGCCACTATTTCAGTCTTTGGGCAACCAAAGAGACTGTATAGAGAAACACTGATGAAATATGTGGTAAGTAGTGAGGAAAAGCCCCAAAAGTTTCATATTTACTCAATCCATTCTGATATGGATTCTTTTATTTTGTTTAATGATGAAATAAGTCCTCCAACTGATGATAAGCCCTTGGCTTTAGAACAAGAAACATGCATAAATGAGGAATCGGTTGCCCATACCCAAGAAACTGTCAAAACAGTCAATACAACCAGCATACTAGAAGAACCTCCCCAAACAGAAATTCCAAATCTGCCCAATCCTAAAATGACTGAAACTCTTAATGCTGACCACAAGCATGAAATCACATGGTATTTAGAGTTTGATGGCTCTGTTAACAAGTTAGGAGAAGGGGCAAGTATCTGGATTCACAATACACATAAAAATCATGCAGAAGGCCATGCCTACAGACTAAAATTCAGATGTACCAACAACATGGCAGAGTATGAGGCTCTCCTTTTAGGCCTTAAACTGCTCAAAGCTCTAGGAGCTGCAAAAGTGTCTATTCTAGGTGACACTGATTTAATTATACAACAAATGAAAGGCAACTTTGTTACCAATGACAATAGAATGAGGGCCTATAGGACTGCTGCCAATAACATACTCAATGCATTCACTAAATCCAAGCTTGCCAAGATTTAAAGAAATCATAACATTCATGCACACAGCCTAGCCACTTTTGCTAGTACATGCAAGCTTCCTTTTGAGCCAAATCACCACTTTACTACTGAGATAAAGCACAGGTTTGTTGTCCCAAACAACCTTAAAGACTGGCAAGTGTTCGAAAATGATGCCCAGATTAACAATTTCCTTACTCTTGAGCATGAGTTTTCAAATATTAACATTGACATGGATGCTATGATAGATGAACAACATCAAACAAATGAAAATCAGCAGGCTGTAACAACTGTAACAGCCAAACAAATCCTAAACCCAACTGTTTTTGACAAAACAAACATAGAAGAGCTAAACAAATGCATTTGAAGGAAATATCCAAAACAGAGCCTGAGATCATTGACTTAAAGGATAACTTTTTGCCTGCTGGCCTCACTCCATTAGAAGACATGTTTGATGCAAATGATGTTCCTAAAAGTCCAAAAATGTAACCATTTAATGCTGCTATAGAAGAACACAACATTGGGACAGCAAAGAAGCCCAAAATGATCAAACTATCTCAATCTTTGCCACCCGATCAAAAGCCCAAATATGTTGATTTGTTCAAAGAATTCCAAGATGTATTTGCTTGGAGTTATGAGGACTTGAAGTCCTATGAAACCTCAGTGATCCAACACACCATTCCCTTAAAACCAAACTAGAAGCCCTTATTCTCTGGGATTTGAAGTGATCTTTGAATTTGTTGCCTATACACTTCATGTTTGGCAAGTTCCGAGAGAGGGACAGATATCTTCAATTTACCTATTTCGGCCTCTAAATCAAATGATTTTTCAGATTGGGTTTTAGTATTGTGAGAGGTAGGCTTCCCTTTTTCCATTGGATTATCAGCGATTTGCTCTTGTTTATCAGCGTTATGGGAAGTGATTGCTTGCGGTTTTTCAGTTTTAGGAGGGCTTTTTGGAACGTTGTTCGAGTTCTCTTTTGAGGAAGAAGGTGGCAGAGGTTGATCAATTGAAGGTCGGATGTCTGTTATGTCCTCTACAGTCACTTGATGCGGATTTGGGATAGTTATAACAGCTGGTTCTGTTATGATAGCCTTGCCTTTAATCTTGTTGGGTTGTTTGCCATCCTTTGGTTTGCTAGGTTCAGGAATATCAATGGTCCTAGTTCTCAGCTTATATTGTTTGTGGACCTCATACACAGCAGTATCATAACCTTGTTTAAAATCAAAAGACTCACCAGACTTAGTCTGAAATTGATTAAAGTCATGCTCATCTTGGTCTTCTTAGGTTAGAAAGGTTTGATGCTCACCCTTTAGATCCATCAAGTTCATGTGAGTGTCCTCTGTTTGCTCACTAGATGTAGATGCTTCAGCATAGTTTTCTTGAAAAGGGGGTCTTATATCATGGTCTGGGCTAGACCTACCAGCATTTGTGTTCTGCGTTTTCCTGAAATTTGGGTTCCTTATGGTATTGGACTGTTGTCCTTCCCATGATGATTTCCTCTCAACACTTTCTACTCTATCTCCCAGCCTTTGCATGCCACTGATAATAGCATCAAGCTTCTGGTCTAAGGCTGAGGGTTCTTCCTTGAAGGTGGTTCTTCTCTCCATTCTAGCCCTGTTTCTTTTGGAGATTAGGTTGGCCTCTACACTAACAGCAACATTTTGCATGTCTGCAAGGGTTTGAGGGGCTCTTTCTTTTAATTGGTAGGCCATATCTGGGTCGAAGACATTAGGGAATTTATACAAGGCAAGGTCAGGTGGAGGCCTTAAGTTCTGTGGTATTGCGTTATAGACATTATTGAATCTTGCACAATAGTCCAAAGCAGTCTCTTGAGGCCCTCTTTTAATTATATCGTATTCAGCTAGTATGTGCAAGGGTTCTTTCTTTTTCTCCCATATGTTAATAAAGGATTGGTAAAGTTCATCCGGATTGGTTATGGAATTTGCAGCAAGTGCTCTAAACCAAGTTCTTACATCACCTATTAAACTTTGAGCAAAAATCTTCATTCTCATGCTATCATCATCTATTTCGTAGTTCTCAAAATAGTCTTGCATCTTCTTGGTATGCTGAAGGGCTGTGCAAGAACCGGTACCATCAAAATATGTTATTTTAGTTTGGTAATCCTGAGGCATAGCCCCAGGATTAGCAGGTAGTTGTAGGGGTGCATATCTATTAGCCATATTCACAGGGATAAGTGGAACAACAAGGATAAATGGAACAATAGGGATAAATCGAACAACTGGAACAGCAGTAGTGGTGGTGGTAGAATGTGCAGTGAATGGAAGTGTGGAAGGAGTGCTTTGAGATGTGGATGATGAACAAGGGGAATCAGGGTTTGAACGAAATAAAACCTTGACAGGGGTTGGAACGCAGCTTGGCTGAACTATTTCAGGACTAGAATCAGCAAAATCTTCTAGTCTTTCTTGTTTCCTAAGGATCTTTGGGATTAAGTTCGGATTTTCAAAAGAAGTTGGGGAATTTGGGTGTGGATTTGACCTTGTATAACGAGAATTCTTTTTGGGAGCCAGCTTCTAAATGCTTTTTTGGTATTTTCTGGGAATGCTTTTAGAATTGGCAAGGAACTAATCAAATTTTGGAACAACTATCTGCAGCTTAAAACTAGCATGAAGATTGACTGAAGCAGCTTTTATTTACTCCTGTAAATGCAAAGCAAGAACAGTTTCAAAGGCTTCCTGGCTGACATTCAGACTTCATTTGTAGTTTTAAGGAATAGACAGCAGTTGAACAGTTTATTCATGTCCCCAGTGGAACTTTCCAACTTGATTTGTGAAATTATCTGAGGATATTCCCCAGTGGAGTCGCCATTATGTTATCGCTCAGGTTGTCCCTTGGTCAGCTCAAAGGGATACGGCCGAGGTAACCACAGACCAATCTTTGGACTGCAGGTGCTAGCCCACCTACAATCAAAGAGGAATCTCTCTTAATTATTTAGCTTTGTTGATGATGATTTTAGGTTAGTTGTGATGTTTTTGGGGTTTTGTTTTGATTTTGGTGGGAAGATTGATGTTTTCAAGTAAAGAGGCAGGTATAGTATGAGAGTTTCAAACCATTGGGGATGCAGTCAGGGAGCAGGACCACTGGTGCGTTTTCTTGGTCACAAGAGAGAAATATGGAGCAAGCTAGCTGCACATGAAACAATGTTTCAGGCTAAAAGGATGGAATGAATGCTAAGGAATGAGAGGCAATTAAGAATCTCTCATTCAGCTTAACAGAGGGAAGGTGAATGAGCTCTATCTAGGAGCAGTAAAGAATCCCTAGATAACTGTCAAACATGGGTGAATTAGGGTAAATATGAGCCACAGGGAATTCATATTCATTACTAATTCAGTTCAGATGAAAACATAAAGAAACAACAGAAATTGAGCCTAGAGTGCAGTTAAACAAGTTCTAAGCTAATCTTTCTTTCTGCTATTTAGATGGTGAAACATGTATAATATGAGCACATATCAATGAAAACAGAGGTAAGAGGCACTTATTGATTCATGTTGCAGCACAAGAATTCCATAATTCACTGTTCAACCATTAATACACAGCACACAGTCCATTCTCCAAGCTTTCAGCAGTCTTTGATTAAAGAAAATATGTCAAGTATACAGTGTGAGTCTCTAATGAAGATTATCAATCAACCAACCCTTTAAACGATATAAATAGGGAAAATTATCCAAAATTGTCTATTACAGCCGACCTAACAGGTCTGAAGGAAATGATTACTTTAACCTAATCTTGTCCAGAATTTAATGCAAGAAAATATCTTTGAGCTGCGCTGGGGCCAGCTGTATCAAAATGAGTTAATGTGGTGTCTTGGTGGCTCGGTGCAGTGTTTCTGTAATAACTATGCTTTGTCTTTTATCTCCACCTCCAAGTCAGTTATGTTTCTGTTTTGTGGCATTAATGTGCACTAATCCCGACCAGATAAGCTTTAAATGGTCTTTACTGCTTCGCTGACTTTGATGGAGGTCTCCAATGTTCACCTGCTTTGATGTTGCCGAAATGATACTCTTTGTTGCTTCATCTTTCCTTTGATACTCTTTCACAATTGAATCGGGCCGCTTCTCTCCCTTGCTGTATTTGAAACTGTCAAATCGACCCTTCTCTGCCCTTTCAGGCAAAAATAACTGTTGTTTTTCGTGGCCTCTGGAATGCTTTCTGTGCTGGCCAGTTAAATATGAACCTTCATGAAGAAATCCTCTCAAACTGCGAATTTTTTGGGCGCTGCAGGTCACAGGGCTGCAAGAGGCCCTCCATTTTAGCCTATTTTCCTTAGCAGCGCTAATCGCACATCAAAACTGCCTCAGTTTTTCATTTTTGGCTTCCTTTGCTGCGATTTTTGCCTTTCGTGCCTTTTTTCGGTGATGACGTTAGCATGACGTCAGCGGTGGGTCCCAATACGGCGGTGACGTGGCAGGGTGACGTCAGTAGTACAGTAGGGTGATGTGGCGGTGACACGGTGGCAGTGACGTGGCAGTGGTGACTTGGCTGTACGGTGGCAGGAGGCCGACGCAGGTTGATGACATAGCAGGATAACGTCACTCGGCGGAGGCAGTATCCGGTTTCATGTCGCACCACTTTTTCATGGAAGTGGTTTCGGAGGAGGGGGCTCTGCCACAGCCAGGAGGGTGACGTGTGGCGGGAGTACGACGGGAAAACCGCCCATCTCCTGGACGCTAACCTTCGGCATATCAGGGTGCAGGAATTACCGCCCACCGTTGATCTGGGGCGCTGGGCATCGGGCGGCTGGCGGTAAAGGTGAGGTGATAGTGGGTTAGGGACGGGACCTGCCCGCCATATTTAAATATAAACGCGCCGAGGGGGTCAAAAAACTTGGTTAATGTGGGTCACGGGTTAATTTTAATGTTTAACCAAAACTATTAAACATTAGACATTGGGGAAATGACTGCGAGGGTAGAATTATAAGGTTTTGAGGACAAAGGGGTGTGTATAGGTTATTGGCTTAACCAGAGGTTTAGACCAATCCTAGATTTATGACACGGATGGGTTCATAATAGTCCCAGGTGGACTATCATTTCCCATAATTGTATGTACATAGCTATAGTGCTATAGGGTGGGATATGTACATAGGGGTGTTATTAACATAGTTTTAGTAGGGGAAGGGGAGATAGATAGGGAGCTACATAGTAAAATTAGTAGTTAATATGATAAGTGATAAGAAAGCGCTAAGTATGTGAATCTTAGGCTATTAGGGGGAAAATGATTCATAGAGGAAGTATGAATATTCCTTGAGTAAAGCAGATCTTTACCAAGGCAAATGATACGGAAAATGATGAAACTAAGAGGTTTCAAGCAGATCTTGACCTCTTTAGGGTAGTTAGTGAGTGATTTTGGGAATAAGAAGAAGGGGGAGATAGTCATGCCTCGCTTGAGCTCCTCCATATGAAAACTGCCTTGTACTTGTGATCTGAAGTACAATATCACTTTGAAACACAAAATTGATCACAAATCAACATTCTGCAACCTCAAAACTACCTATCGAGCCTACTTACCTAACATTTTTTCTTCTTTTGGTTTGGGTGCACTTAGATTTGCAGACCTACCTTTACAATTTTTCTTTTGATTGCCCTCCTATCTAAATCAATCCTTATTTCTGTCGGGGCTCATATTAAGCTGTTGAGCGCCCAAGATTCTCTACCTATCTACAAATCTGCCAAGATTAAGTTGTTTGGACAGATAATGATTCTCTATATTCTAAAACAAGAAATTGAAACCTAGGGAATCCAAGATTAAGCTGTTTGGCCTTCCCTTAACTGAAAGACTCTTCAAAATTGGAATAACTCATCAAAATTGGAATTCAGCAATGGTATTTAGACTAGCACACTTTCATGGCCTCTTCTTTGGCCTCTTAAGGAAATATGGAACTTTGCAGCATGAAAAGATGACATATTTGGCACTTTCTATTTGTCAATCATGAAATATGAACACCTGTTGCAACAGGAGGCTAACAGTGGCTCCACTTGGGGATGGCTTTTCCTTGTGAAAAGCCAAGAACAGCAGGTCAGACTGCCCTGATCTTCTATTGTTGCTATAGACTGAAAAAATTTCTTTGTGCTGGCTGCTAAAAGTGTGAAACTTTGTAATATGAACAGCCCTCTCCTCAACTGAAATATTGTGAACTACATAGCACTGCCTGCTTTCTTCTGCGTGCTTGATATAATATACAATGTTGCTTGAGCATTGCTTTTGTAACAGATCCAAAACATGGATCAAACTGATGTATTTCCTCTTAGCCTTGGTCTAGAAATAGTTGCTGATGTGAAACTAAAAATTGCTCCTCTCTCATTGATATTGTTTGACTGAAGACTGCACGCTGCAGACAGTGTCTTTTTACCATGAATTGTTGTGATATGACAACGCTACTCTTGCTGTTTTTTTGAGATTAATGCAGAGACAGATCTTTTAAAAATGGAATACTTGCATTGGCTGCATCTTCACAAACTTTGTTGCTGCTCCTCTACAATCGAACTGCTTATACAAAAATGAAACCAAGTGCTGATATATACAAATATTTATGTACAAAGAGATATATACAGATCTGCATTGTATCCCTTAAAAGGGATCATGGTAATGTTTTAACATTCAGCCATTAACAGGGCCTTCTTCAGCAGTGTTGCCCTCTACAGATTTGAGGAAATATGTGTTATTTCCCTGAACAGCAGAAATAACGAATGGGCCTTTCCATAAAAAATCGAACTTTGCATGTTTGCCCTTGTCATCTCTTCGTGAGTCCCACCTTAGAACCTTGTCACCAATGTAGAAATCCTCAGCCTTAGCTCTCTTATCAAACATTCTTTTGAGCTTCTCTTGCAAAATCTGAGCTCTGTCATAAACTTGCTCTCTGGTTTGCTGAAAATGAATGGTCTAGTTGATTCTTCGTTGAATGTGATTTGGTTCAGCTTGAATCTCCTATAGCAATTTGATAGTAGGGATGCCCAAGGATGAAGGAAATATGGCCTCCATTCCATATACTAGCTCATAAGGGCTCATCCCAATGGATCTCTTGGTTGACAATATGTCTGCCCACAGGGCATTTACCAGCTTTTTGTGCCAGTTCTTATTGTTTTCTTCTAGCACTTTCTTTATGATGTTGATGAGGCTTTTGTTGGATGATTCAGCCAAGCCATTACCTTGAGGGTAATAGGTTGTAGAGTGGCCCAAGGTGATATGAAATTTATGGCAAAAATTGATCATCCTTTTGGATTTAAAGGCAGCGGCGTTGTCAGTAATGATCTTCTCAGGGTAGCCAAATCTAGAAAGGATATTGCACTCAAGGAATTGGATAATGATGGTGTCATTGGCTTGCCTACATGGGATGGCGTCAACCCACTTAGTGAAATAGTCGGTGGCTGTTAGAATCCACTTGTGCTGGCTTGAGGAAGAGGGATGGATTTCTCCAATGAAGTCAAGACCCCATTGTTGAAAAGGATTTTCGGTTGAGATGGGTGTAAGGGGCAGGGGAAACAGCTTTCTTTTGCCCTCAAAGATTTGGCATTTGTGACATGAAATGGAAAACTTCTTTACATCTGTAAAAAGAGAGGGCCAATAGAAACCAGCCCTTAAAATTTTATCAGCAATGGACTTCCAATATAGATGTCCTCCACAGTCACCTGCATGGAATTCTTTCATGACATTGTTAGTTTCATTCATGGTTAAACAAGTAAGCAATATGCCTTCATGATTTTTCCAAAATAATGCACCTTCTACGACACAAAACTTTAAAGCCTTCATTTTCAAGAATCTTTTCTTGATTCTGGACAATCCTGGGGGAGCAAACAGGTTTAACAATACAAAACATACATCAGCATACCATGGAGATTGTAAAAAGGTTTCACTGATCTGTGGAGTCGCCAGCTTTGGTTAATTGTCCAGTTGGTTAATGTCTAATGCTTGAAAATTTGTTTCGGACATCAGTTTGGCTAAACCTTGTCCCTTTATCAGTTTTATTGGTTTTATTTCTATGTCATACTCAAGGATGTTTGCAATCCACTTGCCTCTTTTGCCTTCTAATCCCTCTTGGGTTAATATGTCTTTTACAATAGCATTTGGGACATAGGCAATCACATGTGACTATAAAATGTACAATCTAAAATCCTTGATGGCCTTAACAAGGGCATAGGCCTACTTTTCCATGATTTGGTACTTCAAAGGGGCATCTCTTAAGGCTCGACTGAAAAATGCAATTGTCTTTTCATTTCCTTGGTCATCCTTTTGCAACAGGACAGCAACTATGGTGTGATCATATGCAAAAGAAAATATGATAAAGTCCCTATCAAATTGTGGACTTGTGAGGATGGGGGCTTGGGTTAAGGCATATTTTATGCCCTCAAAGGCTTGCTTGGTTTCAAGAGACCATTTTACCTTGGCATCCTTTTTTAACATGTTGCTTAACAGTCTTATCAGCTCGGCTAGATTTGGGATAAATCTCCTTAGGAAATTGATCTTTCCAAGGAATGCTTGCAGCTCTTTTATGTTTCTTGGATATGAGATTTGGAGGATGGCTTGGATTCTTTCAAGATCAATTCTAATCCCATCCTTTGATATGATGTGGCCAAGTAGTTTGCCTTCTTCAAGGCAAAACAGAGACTTCTTGGGGTTCAAGGAAATGCCATATTTTCTACGTGTCATGAATATTTGTCTTAAGTGTTTGAGGTGCTCTTGATCAGATTTGGAGAAAGGGGTTAAGTCCTCAAGGTAGACAACTAGGAAATCATGTATTTCTTTGGCAAATGCAATATCCATTGCCCTTTGAAAGGTAGCACCAAGGTTTTTAAGTTCGAATGACATCTTCACATACTTAAATTTTCCCCACGGTGTGGTAAAGGTTGTCTTGTCTTGGTCATCCGGGTGAACAAGTATTTGATTAAAACCTAAAAATCCATCTAGCAAAGAGATTCTACATGACCCCACTACTCTTTGTAGGATGTGGTCCATTTTGGGCAATGGGTAGTGTTCTTTTAGGGAGACTTGGTTTAAATTTCTCAGATCTACACATAGTCTAATCTCACCTGTCTTCTTTCTTGTGGGAACAAGATTGGATACCCATTCAGAAAATCTGATGGGTGCTATTATGCCTGCTTCAAACATTCTTTTCACTTCCTTCTCAATTAAAGGGAGAAGCACATGATTGATTTTTCTTAGTTTCTGTTTGAAGGGCTTCTAGTTTGGTTTTAAGGGAATGGTGTGTTGGATCACTGAGGTGTCATAGGACTTCAAGTCCTCATAACTCCAAGCAAATACATCTTGGAATTCTTTGAACAAATCAACATATTTGGGCTTTTGATCAGGTGGTAAAGACTTTGACAGTTTAATCATTTTGGGCTTCTCTGTTTTCCCAATGTTGTGCTCTTCTATAGCAGCGTTTAATGGTTGCATTTTTGGCTTTTTAGGAACATCATTAGCATCAAACATGTCTTCTAATGGAGTTAGGCCAGCAGGCAAGAAGTTATCCTTTAAGTCAATGATCTCGGCCTCTGTTTTGGCTATTTCCTCCAAATGCATTTGTTTCAGCTCTTCAATGTTTGTTTTGTCAAAAACAGTTGGGTTTAGGATTTGTTTGGCTGTTACAGCTGTTACAACCTGCTGATTTTCATTTTTTTGTTGTTGTTCATTCGTCATAGCATCCATGTCAATGTTAATATTTGAAAATTCGTGCTCAACAGTAAGGAAATTGTTAATCTGTGCATCATTTTCTAACACTTGCCAGTCTTTAACGTTATTTGGGACAACGGGCCTATGTTTTATTTCAGCAGTGAAATGGTGGTTTGGCTCAAGGGGAAGCTTGCATGTACTAGCAAAAGTGGCTAGGCTGTGTGCATGAATGTTATGATTTCTTGAAATCTTGGCAAGCTTGGATTCAGTGAATACATTGAGTATATTAGTGGCAGCAGTCCTATAGGCCCTCATTCTATTGTCATTGGTAACAAATTTGCCTTTCATTTGTTGTATGATTAAATCGGAGTCACCTAGAATAGACACTTTTGCAGCTCCTAGAGCTTTGAGCAGTTTAAGGCCTAAAAGGAGAGCCTCATACTCTGCCATGTTGTTGGTGCATTTGAAGTTCAGTCTGTAGGCATGACCTTCTGCATGATTGTTATGTGTATTGTGAATCCATACACCTTCCCCTGCTCCTAACTTGTTAACAGAGCCATCAAACTCTAAATACCATGTGATTTCTTGCTTGTGGTTGGTACTAAGAGTTTCAGCCATTTTAGGATTGGGCAGATTTGAAATTTATGTTTGGGGAGGTTCTTCTAGTATGCTGGTTGCATTAACTATTTTGACAGTTTCTTGGGTATGGGAAACCGATTCCTCATTTAGGCATGTTTCTTGTTCTAAAGCCAAAGGCTTATCATCAGTTGGAGGACTTGTTTCATCATTAAACAAAATAAAAGAATCCATATCAGAATGGATTGAGTAAATAGGAAAATTTTGGGGCTTTTCCTCACTACTTACCACATATTTCATCAGTGTTTCTCTATACAGTCTCTTTGGTTGCCCAAAGACTAAAATAGTGGCATAGGAGAGGTCTAATTGAAGGGATCCTTGGAGTTTTTCTCCCCATGATCTTGATAGGAGCATGCCATACTTTGGTGGAATGTCAGCAACCACCACATCCATGAGGATGGTCTTGTTGGGATATTGGACTAAGGAGACACACAAGTCTTTGATGAGGCCTAAACACTTGACTTGACTTGAGTCAAATGAGAATAAATCTTTGTAGGGTCTTGTAACATCAAGGTTTAGTTTCTCCATAACTGCTTTGGGAATAAGATTATGCGATGCTCCTTAATCAAACATAGCATTGTGCAAAACTTTGTCATGTATATGCAAACTGACATAAAAGGGTGGAACAGGTCCATATGTTGATTTTCCATTAACTTCTGGACCAAACAGCAGTTCAGGGGTATCATCTAAAACATTTACATCATCCTTATTCTCTGGGATTTGAAGTGATCTTTGAATTTGTTGCCTATACACATCATGTTTGGCAAGTTCCGAGAGAGGGACAAATATCTTCAATTTACCTATTTCGGCCTCTAAATCAAATGATTTTTCAGATTGTGTTTTAGTATTGTGAGAGGCAGGCTTCCATTTTTCCATTGGAGTATCAATGATTTGCTCTTGTTTATCAGCGTTATGGGAAGTGATTGCTTGCGGTTTTTCAGTTTTAGGAGGGCTTTTTGGAACGCTGTTCGAGTTCTCTTTTGAGGAAGAAGGTGGCAGAGGCTGATCAATAGAAGGCTAGATGTCTGTTATGTTCTATACAGTCACTTCATGCAGATTTGGGACAGTTATATCAGTTGGTTCTGTTATGATAGCCTTGCATTTAATCTCGTTGGGTTGTTTGCCATCCTTTGGTTTGCTAGGTTCAGGAATATCAATGGTCCTAGTTCTCAGCTTATATTGTTTGTGGACCTCATACACAGCAGTATCATAACCTTGTTTAAAATCAAAAGACTCACCAGAATTAGTCTGAAATTGATTAAACTCATGCTCATCTTGGTCTTCTTGGGTTAGAAAGGTTTGATGCTCACCCTTTAGATCCACCAAGTTCATGTGAGTGTCCTCTGTTTTCTCACTAGATGTAGATGCTTCAGCATAGTTTTCTTGAAAAGAGGTCTTATATCATGGTCTGGGCTAGACCTACCAGCATTTGTGTTCTGCGTTTTCCTGAAATTTGGGTTCCTTATGGTATTGGACTGTTGTCCTTCCCATGATGATTTACTCTCAACACTTTCTACTCTATCTCCCAGCTTTTTCATGCCATTGATAATATCATCAAGCTTCTAGTCTAAGGCTGAGGGTTCTTCCTTGAAGGTCGTTCTTCTCTCCATTCTAGTCCTGTTTCTTTTGGCAATTAGGTTGGCCTCTACGCTAACACCAACAGTTTGCATGTCTGCAAGGGTTTGAGGGGCTCTTTCTTTTAACTGGTAGGCCATATCTGGGTCGAAGCCATCAGGGAATTTATACAAGGCAAGGTTAGGTGGAGGCCTTAAGTTCTGTGGTATTATGTTATAGACATTATTGAATCTTGCACAATAGTCCAAAACAGTCTCTTGAGAGCCTCTTTTAATTGTATCGTATTCAACTAGTATGTGCAAGGGGTCTTTCTTTTTCTCCCATCTGTTGATAAAGGATTGGTAAAGCTCATCCGGATTGGTTATGGAATTTGCAGCAAGTGCTCTAAACCAAGTTCTTACATCACCTGTTAAACTTTGAACAAAAATCTTCATTCTCATGCTATCATCATCTATTTCGTAGTTCTCAAAATAGTCTTGCATCCTCTTGGTATGCTGAAGGGCTGTGCAAGAACCAGTACCATCAAAATATGTGATTTTAGTTTGCTAATCCTGAGGCATAGCCCCAAGATTAGCAGGTAGTTGCAGGGGTGCATATCTATTAGCCATATTCACAGGGATAAGTGGAACAACAGGGATAAATGGAACAAATGGAACAGCAGTAGTGGTGGTGGTAGTATGTGCAGTGAATGGAGGTGTAGAAGGAGTGCTTTGAGATGTGGATGATGAACAAGGGGAAGCAGGGTTTGAACGAAATAAAACCTTGCCAGTGGTTGGAACGCAGCTTGGCTGAACTGTTTCAGGACTAGAATCAGCAAAATCTTCTAGTCTTTCTTATTTCTTAAGGATCTTTGGGATTAAGTTTGGATTTTCAAAAGCAACTGGGGGATTTGGGTCTGGATTTGACCTTGTATAACGAGAATTCTTTTTGGGAGCTAGCTTCCGAATGCTTTTTTGGTATTTTCTGGGAATGCCTTTAGAATTGGCAAGGAACTGATCAAATTTTGGAACAACTATCTGCAGCTTAAAACTAGCATGAAGATTGACTGAAGCAGCTTTTATTTGCTCCTGTAAATGCAAAGCAAGAACAATTTCAAAGGCTTCCTGGCTGACATTCAGACTTCATCTGTAGTTTTAAGGAATAGACAGCACTTGAACAATTTATTCATGTCCCCAGTTGTTGTAGGGAAAAGTATCCGACTCGGATGACCCTATCCCACTCTAAGGGTGACAGTTCCTTAGCAACAACTGTAAAACAAACTACTTAAGGTTTACTTCTTTATGAAAGCAAAAGAGAATGGAGACAACACTAACCGTTGCCTTGCGCTTAATGTCGAATCCAAACTCTTCTCTTTGGCCGCTTGCTCCTAGCTCTTTGTCCTTCTGCTCGCCCAGCTACAATGAGATCCTGCAAAATAACAAAGAAGGAAACTACAAGAGGCATGCAATCATAACTGGTTCATGGATTAGTGTAAACCAAACATGCAATCATCACAATATATAATTGAAACAAGAGCACATAGAAGAACCTCAATAGCTTTTATTAATGAAGAAATAAAGGTTCTGAGAGTATTACAACCATTGAAGGCTCCAACCCAGCAACACCTCCCAGCAGAAAGAATTGCTCTTCTTCACCTCTCTCAAACAATCACCCAATAACTCGATAATGAAACCAACAGCATATCATTACTTTGCACCAAATTCCAGCCTCCTGAGCTCATAGGAGAGACAATTGAGAAAGGATGAGTCATCTTGCAACTGATGTGTAGCTGCCTTGTGTCCTCTCTCTCTTCAGTTAATCTTTAGTTGATCTTCAGTTCTTGAGTCCACTTGGAGAACTTTGCTTCCACTTGGAGAAACAGAGCCTCTAACTCATCACAAGTCGAAATACCTGATCCAAGTGTCATTTTCGAAGATTCCAAAGCAATGACTCACTGTGCCACTTGTCCCTTTTCGCTCAGCGCAGGTGGCCTTTGTCCCACTTTCTTTGCAACGCAGGTACACCATGGAGCAACTGAGTTTCAGCGCAGAAACCTAGTGGAGCACCTGCTTTGATTTCAGGATTGCTTGTTTTTTAGTGTATTCAGGTGGAGAACTGATCTGAGAGTTGTTGGTTTGCTGACCTTGTTCCTCTAGGGGTAGGAACATCATGTTTAGGGAACTTTGGATCCCTTGGATTATTGACAATTCATGCTCGTTGCTGTAAGGCACAAAATTGTCTATAACAGATGCCCCCTAAAGTATGAGGTCGTTTATCGGGTGAAATGCTTTATTGAGAGGATCCGAAGTTCATTCAATCTGCTGAGAAGTGTCCTGTAATAAGATACAATACAATACATTAATTTTCATACATTTTTCATGATCTAGCTGAGGCGGGCATTCCCATGCTCAGCTTTATAAATACATTTTGGTACATAGAACAGACGATCGTCTAATTGTATACTGATAATTCTCTGCTGAAATTATCATCCTTTGAGAAGGATGATCATTTGCTGTAATGATGTACATATCAAATGTCTTTATGTCCTGAATATATATCACAGCCCGAATGGATGAAACTAGATCCGGGGTCTTCAATCTCTTCCGATCTTCACTCAACGTACAAGTCGATCCATGTGAGAATTTTTTGAAGTCGAACATGGAAAGACATCGCTTGATTACCGGTCAATGATGTAAACCGTTAACAAGCGTGAGAGGAATCACCGATAAGGATGATAAACCTCAAGGTACGGCAGTACAATTCACATGGTGGGAATAAAGGACTTGGCGTCGACCACCATGCAAAATCTTCTGGTCGAAGGTCATTGATGTATACCTGTCGCCGGAAGTGAGAAACTTGCCATTGAGGCATGCAAGCTTCAAAGTACTGAGGGGGGTGTTCCTAGATCAACTTCTTGGATAATGAGCTGATGTCGACAAGGAGCGATCCGTCAAAGGAGGGCCTTAATGAATCCCACGTCAGTGACACGGAACGGAGCTAGTGATTGTGATGAGGTGAAAACAAACTGTGATGTATGATTCAGGGTGGCGGTCATGAAGTGGATGAAGGATAATGTATGGCAGTGGGTGGAACACGGTTGACTCTTTTACAGAACCACATCTCTTGAACATATAACGACACTGATGTGATGGATTGGTAGCATTACCCCAATTGCGGATGGTGTGGCGAGGACCATGGTTATGAGACCGGTGAATGAAACAACCCAACCCGATGTGATACGGAGGAAAAAGTGCCATGTTCAAGAGCGACTTGCTACCATTAATGCTGTGAGGTTCTCCCAATTTTTCCCCAGTCATTGCTGACCAGTACCTCTTTATTTTTGTCAAGCTTGAGGAGGATAACATATGCTTGTTCTATAACCTGCCCTTCGGGCAAGCCCATCGCTATGTTTTAACGAGCCTAGCGATAAGGAAACTCGTTCTCGTCTACAGACAAGTTTGTCGCTATTTAATCATTTTAACGAGTCTAACGACAAGGAAAACTCGGTCCTTTTCATTTTTAGAGAGTCTGAAAAGGTACGAAAAGTTAACTCCACAATTCCTTTTTCGTCTTCTAATCCCTTAAGTTCGAAAAAGTATAAAACCATACAGAAGGGATGAATTTTCGATTTCTTTAACGAGCCGAACAAGACAAGCGCTCGATCTTTTTGTGCAATAATCCCTCAGGTCCAAAAAGATTAAAATCTAGAGGAGGGATGGCTCTTCTTGTCCTTTAACGAGCTGGAAGGCCAAAACTCGGCAAACTTTTCATATTTTACGAGTCAGTGAAAAGAGCTCAAAGAAGACTCGTCTTTTGAGGAACGAGTGATGAACAGGGGTAGCACCAGATTCCAGGTACAGGTTGGAATTCTCCAATCACGGTAATGTCACAAGGATGGCTAAGTGAAATCACTCTTCGCAGTTGTTCCTCAAAATGGGTAAACACACATATGGAGGTGAACGATTGGCCAAATGAACGGATGGAGGTGATGGCATATAAACACGACCAAGGGTTTTTAATATGGCTTTCAAAGGTTACATTTCTCCAGGGTTATTTACCGGTTCATTTTTTCTGGGTGAGCTTGAACTCTAGGGGAAGATTGCTCACAAGTTATGTTTATTTTTTAACGAGCATGAACTATGCGCTAAAACTGCTCGGATCTTGCGTTTATTTTTTAACGAGCATGAACATTGCTAAAACTGCTCGATGATATGTTTGCATGCCCCCAGCATAATAACGTAAAATCGAGGTGCATGCCCCCCAAGCTTCATTGCATTCAACTTTGTTGGTTGGAATGAAGGTTTACCATTGAGATCTGGAAAGGGGATCGTTTCATTTTTTAATGAGGTTGACATAGTAAAAGAACTATCCTCATTGCCCACTGTATTTACAGTACTCGATAGAAAATCGAAAAGTGAAGGATGATAAAGGTTATTTTGAGTATCTTCCCCACGACCCGGGAGAAGGGAACGATGGTGGGAATCATTCCATGGTGCCCCGTCAATTACCATTGATTGGACTATTCCTTTGTCGGTTCCATGCACTCGCGACCAAGGACTTAAAGGGGTGCCATATTCTCTAGACCTATCTATCCAAACGCTTGATGAGCGTTGATTTGGGGTTGCCCCCCAGGCCAAGAAAATTGATTGCTACAATATTTCCATTGGGCTTGGGGACAAAACCTTTGCATGATCCATGCTGATATCATTTTCTGACATCTTTTGTGCGGAAGATATCATATTGCAGGTTCCTACTGTCGCCACTTCTCCCACAATGAACGTTGGCGGAAGGGTGAAAGTTCCCATTAATGTAGGATCTTTTAGTAGGCCTACTCCGATATTTTGAAACGAATGGTCGCTTCCATGGATCAGAGGAACGCTTCCTGTAACTTGTGAACCATTAGAAAGGAAATTTTTTTGGTCGATGATCGTAATCCTTCCTTGAAAGGGGAATGCGATTTTCCTAAAATAGGTCGACACAACAGCTTCCATGGCATAAATCCATGGTCTTCCCAGTAGGATGTTATAGTCAAGATTGCCATCGATGACTTCAACATCTATTTCTACTGTTTTGCCCCCTAGTTCAACTTTCAAGTTACTAAGGATACCGTAAGGGGTATATGTCCTTCCGTCGAATGCTTTTAATGTTGTCGATGATCACGACAAGGTTGGAGATCCTAACGTTTTCCAGCAACTCATCGACATAATACATGTCGATGCCCCCTCATCAATAATTGTTCGATGAACAGTTTTGTTGAGGGCTTTCACTTGGACGAGGAAAGCTAGTTGAGCTGGTAACTGAGGATCATATCATTTATGATCAAAGGATACAAGATTGGAATCTTTAGGATCCACCCCACCAATTGCTGATAACAATGCCTGCCTTTGGGATGGGCAATTTTGTAGTACTTCAAGAGTAGACATAGCAGACGGCGATTGCGCCAAATCTTCCACTATATTATAATGTTGTGCCGCTCTGGCACGAGGATTAAATGTCGACTTGTGTACTACTCCCTTTGGCGGTTTTATTGTTAATTCATGTGTGATGGGGGGTACAACTTCTGCCGAAGTCGTTGTCGAACTGCTAGGTTGATCTTTACCTTTATCGTTCGACACCTGTGGATTCCCGTAATCTTTGTTCCTTGTCGAAATCAAAGCATCATTTTGTTGCTTCGATATCGATAACATAAGCACTTGCGACGGTGAAGCATTTCCACTACCAACCAGATTTTTTCCTCGATCGGGAAACGGATCAGTTAACACAGCTGGAGTTTGCGAACTCTTTAAGAATCTTTTTAGATCAGCTTTGTATGGACATTCTCTCGTCCAGTGATCCTCATCACATATCTGACACCCATAAGGTGGTTTCCTATCTCGAGGAGGGCTTGAAGAAGTTTTTCGAGGAGATGACTCTCCTTGTTTCTTCTTCTTCCCTTTGTTTTGATTTTTCTTGCTTCCTGGTTGATTGGTTTCTTTGCCCTTATCTGCTGATACGGCATTTACTTCCGAAGCAAGAATTTCTTCATGCGCATTTTGATTCTAATCCTTACGGGCCTTCTTTTGATGGGTCTTTTTCGGATTCGCGTTTGTCGTGCCAATCACGCCATCACCGGCATGAGAGTCACTGTTTGATTTAGGAGGAGGAGGGATTGAAAACTCTGGTCTAGGGGCGTCTGGTATTTTGTCATAGAGCGTGCCGAACTGAGTATATACTAAGTCCAAATATTGTGCACGAGCGATAACCTGCTCTTCTGTTACGACTCCTCCCTTTGCCACATCTTCCGTTATGGCCGGAAGTAACAACTTTATAAACCACTCAGCTAAAAGCTGATCAGGAACGTATGTTTTAACCATTCTTCGTCGACGTCGCCACTCATGTATATGATCTGATATATGAGTTGCGTTTGTCTGTTTGAAGTTAGTCAATATCTCTGTTCCCGTTTCATACCTTATTGGTAATTGAAAGTGGGTTAAGAATGTCGTGGCAAGGGAGCTAAAATTGTCGAACGAAGCTCTAGGCAATTCTATATACCATTTTTCCGCTGGACCTGTCAATGTCCTTTGAAAGAGGCGAAGTCTTATCGAATCGTCATTTAAAGTGTTCGATGAACACCATAGATGAAATGTCATCACATGATTCGACGGGTCTTCACCTGGATTTCCATTGAATTTAGGAATGTCGGACGGAAGTTTGTGTGGGATCACTGGCCACCATGAGGCGTAAGCAATTGGATCATTGGTTAACCGATGTAAATCAGGCAACTCTAAAGTCGCCACGAATGGTAACTGTTGATTCAAGTTAGGTGAAGCGTAACCAGGGTACGATGGAATCGCTTGAACAGTTGGTCTTTGCATACCAGCATAATGGAGTTGATGTTGGTATGACTGATACGGTTGATGGACTTGACCACTATAAAGTGTTTGATTTTGACCATTTTGAATATATGGTTGTCCAGCATTCGCAAAGATTTGCTGTTCAGAACCTTGGTACACTTGTTGGAATTTTGGTTGTTGGTATTGCACTATCCATGGTTGTGACACCATGGGTTGTTGTGCTACACTAACCATTGGACCAAGATGTGGGGTGATTGTACCCGATTGTACTTGTGTCGCCCCACCAGTAGGCGATTGTGGTTGGGTCGCAGGGTCAAGGGGCTATTGCATGAGAACCTGAGAAATCTGAGGTTGACATACAACAGGCATTGTTTGAACTTGCGACACGGTTACAATAGCCGGTGTAGTTGGGATGTTCGTCACAGGTACACACTGTTGCATAGAATATACAACTCTTGGTGGCTGGGATAGCATAGGTACCCAACTACTCGTTGCAATTCCACCATAACTTGAATAAGGTTGAGAACTCCCGTATGGGTACCCTCCCGGAGGGGGTAATGAAAGGGCATACTGCCCCCCATACGGTAGCAATCCAGAACTCAAGGCAATTGATTGTCCTGGAGGACTGGATGGCCTAATTAGATTCCCAAAAGGGTCAATTTGATGAGTCTCACCATAAGAATTACCAGACATTACTCCGGAACAAACAGGAACGGACCATACTGTCGAGATAGTCTCTTGGTGGACTCCTTCTAACGACTGAGAGCTAGTTGGGACAGATGGTATGCCGGCGAACATTGTTTGATTCGCAGCAGGTAATTCTGCCGTCACCGTGTCATTCGACACAGTCCTAGATGTCGACGGTTGTTCAGTCATTTTTAGTCTATCCAATTGATCACCTAGTGATTCTACAGGAACTTCCACTGGTGATGGACAAACTTCTGTTGTAGCAGGAAATAGAGTGACCCCTACTCCAAATTGAATTGGAGTGGATACTTGCGGTTCCTCTATAATTTCCTCTATCGCAATCAGACCAGGTGGAAGAGGAAGACCGTCAGGTCCGTAAAATATTTCCGGTGCCGAAGAAGGGGTTGTATCAAAAGCGACAGATGTTTGAGGAACAAAACTCTCTGGGCCAGTTACAGACGGAACTGGTTCAGTCATACAAGTATTTGCCCCCAGACTAGGATCAGTATTACTGTCCCTCTGTGGCGGTTGAACTTCTTCTATGGAGGCAGGGTTTCCGGAAATGTTTGGAGTAACCAGAATCTCAGATGTTGTTGGAACACTTGTTCTAACTTTTAAAGGAGATTTTGAACTGGTTCGACGAGCTCGCTTTGTCCGGATTGTTTTCTATTCCGGAGACAAAGACGGTTGACTCGCAAGCCTCCGAGAACGACGGATATTCAATTGACTTTCTTCCACGATTGCGGATTACTCGATTCACTAAAATATAAAGGGGGAAAATTTGTGTTTCCGATTTGAATGAATTTTATTAGACGCTTTTAAACATAACTTTGCTTTTTCATGTTTTAAGAGTCGAGAAAAAGCTAAAGATGACTCTAGTCTCCTTCGATGTATTAACGAGCTCGAAGTGACAAATGCTCGGTTGGACCTTTTCAGTTATAGAGTTTGAAAAGGGCCAAAAGAAACTGCTCTGGAGATCTAGGCAGAGGGTGTGCCAAACTTTTCGCCAAACCACAGAATACGTTTTACAGTACGGGTGGTCGATCTTCGTGAATGCTGTGTTCACTGCATCGCGATCAGTAGGGCGGCTGACACGGCTTCCTACGGATAAAGGATAATTGCCTATAGGGGTCTCCCAATATATACGCGATGGTACGTGGGAGCACAAATCCGTATTAGTGCCACCGACTCTCAGGAGGAATCACCCACCTTCGTAGAGATCGACAGTCACTATGTTTAACGACGCCGGAACACGTCTCTACCTAGACCTCTAGATGTTTACGTTATGTTTCAAATGCGTTGTTAGGTTCATTCAGTATATTTTAAGTTGATCTTTTTAAAGTTTGCCTTTCAAGGTTCACCACGAGATGTATATGACAAATTCCTAAATGCAGCCTAAGATGAGAAGCAAGCTTTTTCAAATCTTTTTGACTGATGAAAATCTTAACTACTGAGAGAGAAGGAAGGAAAATTCTTTTCACACAGTTCATACAGCACAAACTAATGCACTTTCTCCTAAATCACCATGCAAACTTTTTCAAATGCAAAATGCACAATGCATGTATTTTCTTTTCCCTTTCTTAATGTGGATGGATTACAGAAAGAAAGTGGTTATATAACTTTGATTTCGATTTAAAGCGAAAGTAAACAAGTTTGTCCAAAATCAAAAGACACCTTAAGATTCACTTGCTTAATCACTGAAATACATGAAATCAAACCATACTAACGAAAGTAAAATGACTAACCAGCTATGGACAGCAAACAAGCTAACTCTTTGGACCAGCAAAATGCCTAACACAGGTTCAGATCTAAGAGGCCAAAAGCATGACTAGTTTACTTTTCGTTATGGGAAATTGTAAATGAGTAAGAAATACAAAGAACAAGTACAATTTCATTATATAACAGAGGCAGAATGAAGGCAAGTAATATTGGTTTCAAAACAGGCACAAGACTGACACCTAGCAGCAAAACTAAGTGAAAACAGGCAAGAGAAAGGAGGAAACCCCAAATGCACTAGGCAAATTTGGGCCAACGCAGGCTCTGCACAGCCAAACTGGCTCTCAGTGCAGGTAGCCCCTTCGGGACCTGCGTTGCAAAGCAGGTAGCCTGTGTACTACCTGCTTTGGAAAACGAGAGTTGCGTTTTCACAGTTTCCGAGTCATAATTTTCTCAAAAATGCACGGTTTTTGCTCAAATCAGAGACATTCAGTCAAGCACACTCAAAGGGATGATCAAGAAGGTGCAAAGCTATCACTAAGAGCTTACAAGGATCTTTGTAGATCAGCTCTTCAAATCATGAACTTGCTGAGAAATGAGCCAGAGTAGCTGCCCTCTACTTCGCTTTTGATATAGTCAAAAGCTTTTCGATTTGGTACTCTTTGGTTCAGGAAATGAATAGCAAAAATACTACAAACACAATCAAACGGATACGATCCTCAGCGGAGTCGCCAGTTTGTTGTAGGGAAAAGTATCCGACTCGGATGACCCTATCCCACTCTAAGGGTGACAGTTCCTTAGCAACAACTGTAAAACAAACTACTTAAGGTTTACTTCTTTATGAAAGCAAAAGAGAATGGCGAAAGCACTAACCGTTGCCTTGCGCTTAATGTCGAATCCAAACTCTTCTCTTTGGCCGCTTGCTCCTAGCTCTTTGTCCTTCTGCTCGCCCAGCTACAATGAGATCCTGCAAAATAACAAAGAAGGAAACTACAAGAGGCATGCAATCATAACTGGTTCATGGATTAGTGTAAACCAAACATGCAATCATCACAATATATAATTGAAACAAGAGCACATAGAAGAACCTCAATAGCTTTTATTAATGAAGAAATAAAGGTTCTGAGAGTATTACAACCATTGAAGGCTCCAACCCAGCAACACCTCCCAGTAGAAAGAATTGCTCTTCTTCACCTCTCTCAAACAATCACCCAATAACTCGATAATGAAACCAACAGCATATCATTACTTTGCACCAAATTCCAGCCTCCTGAGCTCATAGGAGAGAGCTCAATATATAGATGAATTGAGAAAGGATGAGTCAGCTTGCAACTGATGTGTAGCTGCCTTGTGTCCTCTCTCTCTTTAGTTAATCTTTAGTTGATCTTCAGTTCTTGAGTCCACTTGGAGAACTTTGCTTCCACTTGGAGAAACAGAGCCTCTGACTCATCACAAGGCGAAATACCTGATCCAAGTGTCATTTTGGAAGATTCCAAAGCAATGACTCACTGTGCCACTTGTCCCTTTTCGCTCAGCGCAGGTGGCCTTTGTCCCACTTGCTTTGCAACGCAGGTACACCATGGAGCAACTGAGTTTCAGCGCAGAAACCTAGTGGAGCACCTGCTTTGATTTCAAGATTGCTTGTTTTTGAGTGTATTCAGGTGGAGAACTGATCTGAGAGCTGTTGGTTTGCTGACCTTGTTCCTCTAGGGGTAGGAACATCATGTTTAGGGAACTTTGGATCCCTTGGATTATTGACAATTCATGCTCGTTGCTGTAAGGCACAAAATTGTCTATAACACCAGTGGAACTTTCCAACTTGATTTGTGAAATTATCTGAGGATATTCCCCAGTGGAGTCGCCATTATGTTATCGCTCAGGTTTCCCCTTGGTCTGCTCAAAGGGATACGGCCGAGGTAACCACAGACCAATCTTTGAACTGCAGGTGCTAGCCCACCTACAATAAGAGAGGACTCTCTCTTAATGATTTAGCTTTGTTGATGATGATTTTAGGCTAGTTGTGATGTTCTTGGGGTTTTGTTTTGATTTTGGTGGGAAGATTGATGTTTTCAAGTAAAGAGGCAGGTATAGTATGAGAGTTTCAAACCATTGGGTATGGAGTCAAGGAGTAGGACTTCTGGTGCATTTTCTTGGTCACAAGAGAGAAATATGGAGCAAGCTAGCTGCACATGAAACAATGTTTCAGGCTAAAAGGATGGAATGAATGCTAAGGAATGAGAGGCAATTAAGAATCTCTCGTTCAGCTTGACAGAGGGAAGGTGAATGAGCTCTATCTAGGAGTAGTAAAGAATCCCTAGATAACTGTCAAACATGGGTGAATTAGGGTAAATATGAGCCACAGGGAATTCATATTCATTACTAATTCAGTTCAGATGAAAACATAAAGAAACAACAGAAATTGAGCCTAGAGTGCAGTTAAACAAGTTCTAATCTAATCTTTCTTTCTGCTATTTAGATGGTGATACATGTATAATATGAGCACATATCAATGAAAACAAAGGTAAGAGGCACTTATTGATTCATGTTGCAGCACAAGAATTCCATAATTCACTGTTCAACCATTAATACACAGCACACAGTCCATTCTCCAAGCTTTCAGCAGTCTTTGATTAAAGAAAATATGTTAGGTATACAGTGCGAGTCTCTAATGAAGATTATCAATCAACCAACCCTTTAAACAATACAGAGGGTGGTATAAATAGGGAAAATTATCCAAAATTTTCTATTACAGCCGATCTAACAGGTCTGAAGGAAATGATTACTTTAACCTAATCTTGTCCAGAATTTAATGCAAGAAAATATCTTTGAGCTGCGCTGGGGGCAGCTGTATCAAAATGAGTTAATGTGGTGTCATGGTGGCTCGGTGCAGTGTTTCTGTAATAACTATGCTTTGTCTTTTATCTCCACCTCTAAGTCGGTTATGCTGCTGCTTGGTGGCATTAATGTGCACTAATCTCGACCAGATAAGCTTTAAATGGTTTTTACTGCTTCGCTGACTTTGATGGAGGTCTTCAATGTTCAGCCGAATCGGGCTGCGTCTCTCCCTTGCTGTATTTGAAACTATCAAATCGGCCCTTCTCTGCCCTTTCAGGCAAAAATAATTGTTGTTTTTCGTGGCCTCTCGAATGCTTTCTGTGCTGGCCAATTAAATATGAACCTTCATGAAGAAATCCTGTCAAACTGCGAATTTTTTGGGCGTTGCAGGTCACAGGGCCGCGAGAGGCCCTCCATTTTAGCCTATTTTCCTTAGTAGCGCTAATCACGTATCAAAAACTACCTCGGTTTTTCATTCCAGGCTTCCTTTGCTGCGATTTTCGCCTTTCGCGACTTTTTTCGGTGATGACGTCAGCATGACGTCAGCGGTGGGTCCCAGTACGACGGTGACGTGGCAGGGTGACATCAGGAGTACGGCAGGGTGACGTGGTGATGACACAGTGGCAGTGACGTGGCAGTGGTGACTTGGCAGTACGGTGGCAGGAGGCCGACGCAGGTTGATGACGTAGCAGGATGACATCACTCGGTGGAGGTGGTATCTGGTTTCATGTCGCACCGCTTTTCCGCGGAAGTGGTTTCAGAGGAGGGGGCTCTGCCACAGCCGGGAGGGCGACGCGTGGTAGGAGTAGGATGGGAAAACCGCCCATCTCCCAGACGCTAACATTCAACAGATCGGGGCGCTGGAATTACCGCTCACCGTTGATCTGGGGCGCTGGGCATTGGTCGGCTGGCGGTAAAGGTGAGGTGATAGTGGGTTAGGGACGAGACCCGCCCGCCATATTTAAATAAAAACGCGCCGAGGGGGTCAAAAAACTTGGTTAATGTGGGTCGCGGGTTAATTTTAATGTTTAACCAAAACTATTAAACATTAGACATTGGAGAAATGACTGTGGGGGTAGAATTATAAGGTTTTGAGGACAAAGGGGTGGGTATAGGTTATTGGCTTAACCAGAGGTTTAGACCAATCCCAGATTTATGACACGGATGGGTTCATAATAGTCCCAGGTGGACTATCATTTCCCAAAACTGTATGTACATAGCTATAGTGTTATAGGGTGGGATATGTACATAGGGGAGTTATTAACATAGTTTTAGTAGGGGAAGGGGAGATAGATAGGGAGCTACATAGTAAAATTAGTAGTTAATATGATAAGTGATAAGAAAGCGCTAAGTATGTGAATCTTAGGCTATTAGGGGGAAGATGATTCATAGAGGAACTATGAATATTCCTTGAGTAAAGCAGATCTTTACCAAGGAAAATGATACGAAAAATGATGAAACTAAGAGGTATCAAGAAGATCTTGACCTCTTCAGGGAAGTTAGTGAGTGATTTCGGGAATAAGATGAAGGGGGAGTTAGTCATGCCTCGCTTGAGCTCCTCCATATGAAAACTACCTTGCACTTGTGATCTGAAGTACAATATCACTTTGAAACACAAAATTGATCACAAATCAACATTCTGCAACCTCAAAACTACCTACCGAGCCTACTTACCTAACATTTTTTCTTCTTTTGGTTTGGGTGCACTTAGATTTGCATACCTAGCTTTACAATTTTTCTTTTGACTGCCCTCCTATCTAAATCAATCCTTATTTCTTCCGGGGCTCAGATTAAGCTGTTGAGCGACCAAGATTCTCTACCTATCTACAAATCTGTTAAGATTAAGCTATTTTGATAGATAATGATTCTCTATATTCTAAAACAAGAAATTGAAACCTAGGGAGGCCAAGATTAAGCTGTTTGGCCTTCCCTTAACTGAAAGACTCTTCAAAAATGGAATAACTCATCAAAATTGGAATTCAGCAGTGGCATTTAGACTAACACACTTTCATGGCCTCTTCTTTGGCCTCTTAAGGAAATATGGAACTTTGCAGCATGAAAAGATGACATATTTGGCACTTTCTATCTGTCAATCATGAAATATGAACACCTGTTGCAACAGGAGGCTAACATGTTCAAAGAATTCCAAGATGTATTTGCTTGGAGTTATGAGGAACTTGAAGTCCTATGACACCTCAGTGATCCAACACACCGGTCCCTTAAAACCAAACCAGAAGCCCTTCAAACAGAAACTAAGGAGAATAAATCCTATGCTTCTTCCCTTGATTGAGAAGGAAGTAAAGAGAATGTTTGAGGCTGGTATAATAGCACCCATCAGATTTTCTGAATGGGTATCCAATCTTGTTCCCACAAGAAAGAAGACAGGTGAGATTAGGCTATGTGTAGACCTAAGAAATTTAAACCAAGTCTCCCTAAAATACCACTACCCATTGCCCAAAATGGACCACATCCTACAAAGAGTAGTGGGGTCATCCAGAATCTCTTTGCTAGATGGTTTTTCAGGTTTTAATCAAATACTTGTTCACCCGGATGACCAAGACAAGACAGCCTTTACCACACCGTGGGGAACATTTAAATATGTGAAGATGCCTTTCGGACTTAAAAATGCTGGTGCCACCTTTCAAAGGGCAATGGATATTGCATTTGCCAAGGAAATACATGATTTCCTAGTTGTCTACCTCGATGACTTGACCCCTTTCTCCAAATCTGATCAAGAGCACCTCAAACACTTAAGGCAAATATTCATGACATGTAGGAAATACGGCATTTCCTTGAACCCAAAGAAGCCTCTGTTTGGCCTTGAAGAAGTCAAACTACTTGGCCATATCATATCAAAAGATGGATTAGAATTGATCCTGAAAGAATCCAAGCCATCCTCCAAATCCCATATCCAAGAAGCATAAAAGAATTGCAAGCATTCCTTGGAAAGATTAATTTCCTAAGGAGATTTATCCTAAATCTAGCCGAGCTGATAAGACTGTTAAGCAACATGTTAAAGAAGGATGCCAAGGTAAAATGGTCTCTTGAAACCAAGCAGGCCTTTGAGGGCATAAAATCTACCTTAACCCAAGCCCCTGTCCTCACCAGTCCACAATTTGACAGAGATTTTATCATATTTTCATTTGCATCTGATCACACCATAGCTGTTGTCCTTTTGCAAAAGGATAACCAAGGAAACGAAAAGCCAATTGCATTTTTCAGCCGAGCCTTAAGAGATGCCCCTTTGAAGTACCAAATCATGGAGAAGCAGGCCCATTCCCTTGTTAAACCAATCAAAGATTTCAGAGTTTACATTTTATATTCACATGTGATTGCCTATGTCCCAAATGTTGTTGTAAAAGACATATTAACTCAAGAGGGATTAGAAGGCAAAAGAGGCAAGTGGATTGCTAACATCCTTGATTATGACATTGAGATAAAGCCCACCAAGCTGATAAAGGGACAAGGTTTGGCTAAACTAATGTCCGAAACAAATTTTCAAGCCTTAGATATTAACCAACTGGACAATGAACAGGAGCTGACGACTCCACCAATCAGTGAAACCTTTTTTCAATCCCCATGGTATGCTGATATATGTTTTGTATTGTTAAACCTGTTTGCTCCCCCAAGATTGTCCAGAACCAAGAAAAGATTCTTGAAAATGAAGGCTTTAAAGTTTTGTGTCTTAGATGGTGCATTATTTTGGAAAAATCATGAAGGCATATTGCTTAATTGTTTAACCATGAATGAAACTAACAATGTCATGAAAGAATTCCATGCAGGGGACTGTGGAGGACATCTATATTGGAAGTCCACTGCTTATAAAATTTTAAGGGTTGGTTTCTATTGGCCCTCTCTTTTTGCAGATGTAAAGAAGTTTTCCATTTCATGTCACAAATGCCAAATCTTTGAGGGCAAAAGAAATTTTTTGCCCTTGCCTCTTAAACCCATCTCAACCGAGAAGCCTTTTCAACAATGGGGTCTAGACTTCATTGGAGAAATTCATCCATCATCTTCTGGCCAGCACAAGTGGATTCTAACAACCACCGACTATTTCACCAAGTGGATTGAGGCTATCCCATGTAGGCAAGCCAATGACACCATCATTATCCAATTCCTTGAGTGCAATATCCTTTCTAGATTTGGCTGCCCTGAGAAGATCATTACTGACAACGCCGCTGCCTTCAAATCCAAAAAGATGATCAACTTTTGCCATAAATTTCACATTACCTTGGGCCACTCTATAGCCTATTACCCTCAAGGTAATGGATTGGCCGAATCATCCAACAAAAGCCTCATCAACATCATAAAGGAAGTGCTAGAAGAAAACAAGAAGAACTGGCACAAACAGCTGGTAAATGCCCTATGGGCAGACATATTGTCAACCAAGAGATCCATTGAGATGAGCCCTTATGAGCTAGTATATGGCATGGAGGCCAGATTTCCTTCATCCTTGGGCATACCTACTATCAAACTACTACCGGAGATTCAGGCTTAACCAAATGACATTTAACGAAGAATCAATCAGACCATTCATCTTCAGCAAACCAGAGAGAAATTTTATGACAGAGCTCAAATTTTGCAAGAGAAGCTCAAAAGGATGTTTGATAGGAGAGCTAAGGCTGAGGATTTCTACATTGGTGACAAAGTTCTAAGGTGGGACTCACGAAGAGAAGACAAGGGAAAACATGCAAAATTTGATTTTCTATGGAAAGGGCCATTCGTTATTTCCGTTGTTCATGGAAATAACACATATTTCCTCAAATCTGTAGAGGGTAGCACTGCTGAAGAAGGCCCTATTAATGGCCGAATGTTAAAACATTACCATGATCCCTTTTAAGGGATACAATGCAGCTCTATGTATATCTCTTTGTACATTGATATTTGTCTATATCAGCACTTTGTTTTTATTTTTGTATAAGCAGTCCGATTGTTAGAGGAGCAGCAACAAAGTTTGTGAAGACACAACCAATGCAAGTATTCCATTTAAAAAAAAAAAGCTTTGTCTCTGCATTAATCTCAACAAAACAGCAAGAGTAGCGCTGTCATATCACATCAATTCATGGTAAACATAAACTGTTTACAACTTGCAGTCTTTAGTCAAACAGTATCAATAAGAGAGGAGCATTTTTAGTTTCACATCAGCAATTGTTTCTAGACCAAGGCTAAGGGGAAATACATCAGTTTGATCCATGTTTTGGATCTATTACAAAGGCAATGCTCAGGCAACATTGTATATAATATCAAGCATGCAGAAGAAAGCAAGCAGTGCTATGTATTTCACAATCTTTCAGTTGAGGAGAGGGTTGTTCATATTTCAAAGTTTCACACATTTATCAGTCAGCACAGGGAAAATTTTCAATTCTACAGCAACAATAGAAGATAAAGGCAGTCTGACCTGCTGTTCTTGGCTTTTCACAAGGAAAAGCCATCCCCAAGTGGAGCCACTATTAGCCTCCTATTGCAACAGGTGTTCATATTTCATGATTGACAGTTGAAAGTGCCAAATATGTCATCTTTTCATGCTGCAAGGTTCCATATTTCCTTAAGAGGCCAAAGAAGAGGCCATGAAAGTGTGCTAGTCTAAATGCCACTGCTGTATTCCAATTTTGATGAGTTATTCCATTTTTGAAGAGTTTTTCAGTTAAGGGAAGGCCAAACAGCTTAATCTTGGCCTCCCTAGGTTTCAATTTCTTGTTTTAGAATATAGAGAATGAATATCTGTCCAAACTGTTTAATCTTGGCAGATTTGTAGATAGGTAGAGAATCTTGGGCGCTCAACAGCTTAATCTGAGCCCCGACAGAAATAAGGTCTGATTTAGATAGGAGGATAGCAAAAAGAAAAGAATGAAAAGTTGGGTTTGCAAGTTCAAGTGCACCCAAACCAAAAGGAAGAAAAAATGCTAGGTAAGTAGGCTGGGTAGGTAGTTTTGAGGTTGCAAAATGTTGATTTGTGATCAATTTTGTGTTTCAAAGTGATATTTTACTTCAGATCATATATGTAAGGCAGTTTTCATTTGGAGGAGCTCAAGCAAGGCATGTCTAACTCCCCATTCTTCTTATTCCCCAAATCAGTCACTAACATCCCATTGAGGACCTTGGGATTTGCCCAACCAGTCCTATTATCACTTCATTTTTGTAAAAAACCAAGTCAAGCTTTGACTTTCTTCAGTGAAAAGAAGCCACATTTCTTGTGTAAAAATCATGTCTCCACAGTCCATCCACTTCCTATGTCTAAGTTTCAGCTCACAAACTTATCCTCTCCCCTACACTTCACCTCACAAATTCATATTAACTCCTAACTCTACTATTTAGCTCCCTAGATCATTTCCTTATCCCCTATTATACAAAAAACTATATAAAATCCCAAAAATATTACATATCCCGCCCTATAGCATTATAGCTATGTACATACAGTTCTGGGAAATGATAGTCCATCTGGGACTATTTTGAACCCATCCGTGTCATAACTCTGGGATTGGTCTAAACCTCTAGTTAGGACAATAACGTATATCCACCCCTTTACCCTTAAAACCTCACTATCCTACCTTTCGCGCACATAAAACCGCCCAAACTCTGCATTAACCTAAGGTTTTCAACCCCCGTCGCGCATTTTTGTTTAAATAATACGAGCGGGTCCCGTCCCTAACCTCCCGCTGTGTAGTAATGTTTGAAGAGTGAATTACGGAATTCTTGTGTTGCAACATGGCTCAATAAGTGCCTCTTACCTCTGTTTTCATTTATATATGCTCATATCATACATGTATCACCTTCTAAATAGTAGAAATAAAGATTAGCTTAGGACTTTTTTAACTGCACTCTATGCTCAATGCCTGCTATTTCTTTATGTTTTCATCTGAATTGGTAATGAATATGAATTCCCTGTGGCTCATATTTCCCCTAATTCACCCATGTTTGACAGTTATCTAGGGATTCTTGACTGCTCCTAGATAGAGCTCATTCACCTTCCCTCTGTTAAGCTGAATGAGAGATTCTCAATTGCCTCTCATTCCTTAGCCTTCATTCCATCCTTTTAGCTTGAATCATTGTTTCATGTGCAGCTAGCTTGCTCCATATTTCTCTCTTGTGACCAAGAAAATGCACCAGCAGTCCTACTCCTTGACTCCATGCCCAATGGTTTGAAACTCTCATACTATACCTGCCTCTTTACTTGAAAGCATCATCCTTCCCACCAAAACTTAAACAAAACCCCTTGAACTCAATAACTAGCCTAAAATCATCATCAACAAAGCTAAATCAGAAAGAGAGAGCCCTCTCTGATTGCAGGTGGGCTAGAACCTGCAGTCCAAAGATTGGTTTGTGGTTACCTCGGCCATATCCCTTTAAGCTGACCAAGGGACAACCTGAGTGGTAACAGGTGCTACTCCAGATAATTGAAGATTTGCTAATCAGAAACACATGCATGTCAGTTATGAGAAAGACCCAGTTGAGAGTAAAGTGAAGGGACATTGTATTATAAGTTCTATGATTCACTGAGCTGTAAATATCATGCATGCAATTAGGAAAAGGACCTAATTAGGATTGCGCATTTTTGGAAGCATGAATTCACTTTAAATACGGGTTATTCATCCTAGGAATTATGCAAGGAAATAGGGGCTTGGAGAGCTGCAGAATAGGGATTTGGCTTGAGCTAGCTTGTGAGCTTTGAGTTGATTATACTTGTGTAGGGATTATTCTAGTGAGAACAAGCATTGTATTCTAATCTTGGATTTCTGATTAATGCACTATAGATAGTAGGGGTTTTGAGTTGTGGCTTTCCCCAGATAAATATTATGTTATGTGCCATTGATTATCTTCCTCTTTCCAATTACTATTTTCATCGATATTTATCTGCTTCCACTATAAAGAGTAGAGTAGATTCTTGTCTTATGTTTTAGGAAATTACATGAGCTATGAATCTACGATAAAATCTACAACTAAGCCTCCTCTTCCTTCTCAGTGCATGGCACAATTCTAGTCAACATGTTATCAAATCTTTTCCACTAGAATCCCCCACTGTGTTGAAGCTTGTCCTACCTCTTTCCTTCTACATGTTGCGTAGTTCTAGTCGACAATGAGGCCTTCCCTTAGCCACTGTGAAGCCCAACTGCACTATCATTGTCTCCTTCTCCCTTGAGCCCTATGCACTTCATAGTTTTATTCAACAAGTTTATCATCCTCACCTCTTACACTTGCTCAATGCGCTGGACCTTGAAGAGCTCATCCTTATAGTGCATGGTGCAGTTCTAGTGAGAAATGTCACCTTCCTCCTTAGTTCTTGTACAAGCCCATCATAAGGAACTTCTTCCATGAGAAAAGTAGGAGTAGAATAGATGATTTTCAACACTAACCTTGCCTTTTCATGTGTGATCCTCATTGATAGGTGTACCACCTAAACATGGAAAGGATATGATCAAGGAATATTTCAAGGAGAGACAAAGAAGCACTTGTAGAGAAGAAGCATGAAAAAGAACCACCATGATAACATTAAGAGATATTGACACTGACAAAAGAAGGACCTCTCATGATGACTCAGAAGGTTCTAACATTGATCCAAGATCTTTTGGAGGGTGAAGATGAAGATGAAGCACAAATCATATCTATCATGAAGAATGCAAGAAATAGTAGCAAGGAAAGAAACTTGGCATTGCCACATAATCATGAAGCTCCATGTCATCAATGCTAAGTCATGGCTTGTACAAGTGTCATCACAATGTCATGTGTCAATATGTATGGCCACATTATGTGGAACATAATTATATATCATCAAAGTGAAAATGAAAAAATGTAATATTGAAGTCCAAGAGTCACATATGGAATATGAAAAGTCACATGTGGACCAAAGAATCATATAGAATTTTAAAGGTAATTTAGGAGTCTAAAAGTCATGAGGGTAGCTCAAGAGTCATGAGGATATGAAAGGTCATTACTCTTGTTATAAATAGACCCTCATAACTCAAGAAAAGGGATTTTTGGAGCCTTATATTTTTTAGAGTTATCCTTGGCTTCTCAACTTGACATAGGAGAGAAGATCATTCCTTGGAGAAGCAAGAACGACTTAATGTTCCACTACTAGAGCTAGTGGCTCATCATTGTAACTATGTACTTGGATCTTTCACTTAATAATTAGAATCTCATTGAGCCAACACACTTTCATACATGTATCATGAATGTTGTAAGATTGTTCTTCATATTTTTGCGATATATGTTATGTTTACATGTACTAAAGAAATTGAACTACTTCATTGGTTTTGGTGCTTATCTTATTGAATGTGTGTTTTATTTTATTTAATGATCGTTGTGTCTATGTGAACTATTTCTCTAGATAACTAATGAATCTTTCCTTTCTCTTATGTTCCTCTCTTAGGTTAGTACTATTAGTTTCCTTCAAGAGACTCACTCTTTACTCTCCCTTCGTGAAAGTCTCTATTTACACATAGAAAATTGTGTTTCACAATGTCAACTTACTTGCTAATTCTAAAGGTTATCTACATACTCTCTTATAATATTCCCTGTAGCCAAGGTAAACCTTAAGTTATGGTGTCTAATTCGATACTCCGAATGGGGCTCCTAGTCCAAATGGTGTGAGGTCTAATTGGGACTTCACATTGGGGAGACCACTTGTATGTTGGAAGATTTCCAGCACTATCAACAGAATGATTGTTAATAAATTTGTGAAGATCCATGGGAATAGAGGATCTAGCTATTTGAACACATAGTGAGCACATTTGTGCAATTACACTATGGTTTCCCTTTTTTTAACACTTTTTTCATGTCATTATATCTTATCATTGTAGAGAGTTTCAAATGCTTACGTTTGATTTTCTCATTTCCCAACTTTCTGAGGAAAATCTCATGCAAATTTTCTCATAATTAAGACCCATCATTCTCAATGACTTTAACCGATGGACCTCTAATTGAACATCAACACCACCCATTTGAATTGAAAATATTGAACTATCTAATAAATACTCCCCATGGTGATCTTAATACTAATGCACATCCTTGAACAATGTATGATACCTCCATTTGTAATCATTACTTGAATTTCTAGTGCTAAATATATAAGGAACTTGAGAAGTTTAGCTAATTTGAAATAAATGAAGTTATGGGTACTACCAAAACTAATCCACATTGTTACATTTTTTTTTTGATATACCATTCTATATAGAGAGTTTAATAAGTGTTGATGCCAACCAATTCATAACAAGTTATGCTTGGGGGAGTGCCTTCTAATACTACTTCTTGCAATAATTCCAATTATTGATCTTATTCCTCCTCATAATCTATGTAGGATAATATCCTCTCACCACACTTATGTACTTTATTGTACTTGTCATCACAATTGAACCATGGTATTTTTTCTCTTCATTCATCCATTTGTTGAAGTGTCATGCTTTTAGGTTGACTTATGCTAGGAGAGGGAACATGGTTCTCTTTATATTGTCAGTTAAAATCCTTCTAATAGCTATATTTTTTCTTTAAATTTTCCATACTGGATTAAAAGAATGTTCTATGGATTTAGGTTCCAAGAAATGCACCTCATACTGTGTGCTCTCCTTTAAGGTGCTCGTAAAGAGATCTAAAAAATATTCTCTACGATGTTCTTTAATTGGAAACTTAAGTTTTAAAGTTGATGAGTGCGTTTTTTATTGGACCTCTTTGTTAAAGATTTATCGATTTACTAAAGAAATGTGTTGCCCTTAATATCCTCATAAACTGCTATCAGTTCATTCCTAGAAATGGACCAAGAGACAATATAATCATTTTTTCATTCACAAAGGCATTAGTATCAACCTAATTGATTAGGTTCTAGATACAAGGATGCAAGAGTCAATATGGGGGCTTCACTCAATGAACCTCTAACATATCATGTGCATTCATTGCATACTAAAAAATATTCTTAACTTGACTACATATTGGAAAATACCTCTAAAAATCACATTATTTAACCCCCTCACCAATATGAAAATCATAAACCTTCCCAATAAAAAAAAAAAAAAAAAAAAAACCCCTACTTTCACTAGATATTGTAGATATCCATTTTTTCATTAACATTTTTTATACCCGTTTATATTTTTTCATTACCTTTGAGCTCTATTTTTTATACTTTCCAATAAAAAAACCATTTACTCCCTATTATATGCTCAATATATTATTTCATTCTTTCCTCATTATATATCCCCCAATATGAATGCATGTGGTATGGTATTTCTCCCCTAGTGAAGCCCTTGTGGCAAGAGTTACCTTCTGTAAATTTGGGAACTTGTGTAGATTAAAGAGTTGCTTCATCTAGAATATACATGTTATGGTATCTTTACCAATTCACTTTATTATATCAATCTTGGGAATTAAGTAGTTCCTTGGTCCCAAGTTGAACCCTTGATTATGTGGATCTTGGAGTGATGAATGACCATAATTTTATGACTCAACGTTTATTTCCTCCAAATGTGTTAAAATTCTCCCCATACATGACTAGTGTTCAACAATTTACTTCTCCTTATTTTCATGATTTCTTTAAGTAATACTATGACCTTTAGGGAACCTCTTATCTAGGGTATGTAGGAAAATGGGTTCCATGTATTTTTCTATGATTATATCTTTTGATCCATCAACTTATCCATTTTAACTTTAACTTCCATGTTTCAATCCATCAACTTTTCCATATTTTGATCCATCAACATTTCCATTTTACATTTAGTTTCTCTTTTATGGATTTCTTATGAATATGCCTAGTAAATAATTTCATCACAATATTACACATCCCATTAAATGGGTTCCTCAATTGGGATACCTAGTTCGCTAAGCCTTCACATTCTTTAGGTATAATGGATGAGTTCTCTAGAGGCATATTTCTTTGAATGAGTTCAATGTCATGCATTAAACACCCAAATAGTATAAAAATATAAAGAGAAGCAACTTCGTCCTTGAGAATGGGAGAACAATCAATGAGAAGCCTCTTTGGGAGGCAACCTCCATTCATAATATAGAAAATGTGCAGGATGAGATTATCTCTTAAATAAAGTCTCCTTAGTATATATAGTAGAAAAATGATACAATTACAATTTAAGAGTCTAGTTGACCATTGAAAAGCCTAGTTAACTAATAAAGATGACAATAATACAATAATAGAAATGTAATAAATCAATATCTAGGTCTTAACAATACATGGGTATATTTGCATGCAACTTGTTCGTGGAAAAACTTAATAGTCTTAGATACACATATTTGTTGATACCCTTTAGATTATTGGTATGAAAATAAAGGCTTCCAACTTGAGTAAATGTGAATTACCTCAAGTATGTTTCTTTTTAACATGTTAGAATAAAAAGTTAAAAGGGTCAACTTGCCTAATTTGGTAACGACTTCAAGGATATTACCAATTAGCTTATTTGAAGCAAACCTCCATTCATAATATAGAAAATGTGCAGGATGAGATTATCTCTTAAACAAAGTCTCCTTAGTATATATATTATAAAAATGATACAATTACAACTTAAGAGTCTAGTTGACCATTGAAAAGCCTAGTTAACTAATAAGGATGACAATAATAAAATTATAGAAATGTAATAAATCAATATCTAGGTCTTAACAATACATGGGTATATTTGCATGCAACTTGTTCGCAGAAAAACTTAATAGTCTTAGATACACATATTTGTTGATACCCTTTAGATTATTGGTATGAAAATAAAGGCTTCCAACTTGAGTAAATGTGAATTACCTCAAGTATGTTTCTTTTTAACATGTTAGAATAAAAAGTTAAAAGGGTCAACTTGCCTAATTTGGTAACGACTTCAAGGATATTACCAATTAGCTTATTTGAAGCAAACCTCCATTCATAATATAGAAAATGTGCAGGATGAGATTATCTCTTAAACAAAGTCTCCTTAGTATATATATTATAAAAATGATACAATTACAACTTAAGAGTCTAGTTGACCATTGAAAAGCCTAGTTAACTAATAAGGATGACAATAATAAAATTATAGAAATGTAATAAATCAATATCTAGGTCTTAACAATACATGGGTATATTTGCATGCAACTTGTTCGCGGAAAAACTTAATAGTCTTAGATACACATATTTTTTGATACCCTTTAGATTATTGGTATGAAAATAAAGGCTTCCAACTTGAGTAAATGTGAATTACCTCAAGTATGTTTCTTTTTAACATGTTAGAATAAAAAGTTAAAAGGGTCAACTTGCCTAATTTGGTAACGACTTCAAGGATATTACCAATTAGCTTATTTGTAGCAAGAGATTGTAAAAAGAGAAGAAAACTTTCCTAGAGATAGAGGAATTTTATCCCAACATGTTGTGGAATATAGATAAAGGAATGTAAGTTCTATAGCAAGTCCAATTCAACTAGACTTCTTCCACTTGAATTGTTTATGAAAAAGCAATACTTAATGGCTAAGTATAATTTCATAGAGTTGAAAGGGTATTGTTAGCTCTGCTACATATTTTGACATTTTGAGGGTCAAATGCAAGCTTGGCCGTATTGTTCATACTCAAAAGAGGACTCGCACCAGTCATCTTCCTCCTTCTCCTTCAATCTGCTTACACCCTCATAACCCCACTAGCTCTGTTTTTCCCTCCAAAACTAGGGATAAACCCTTGTTTCTCCAAGCCCTGAGCGCAAAGCTTAAGCCCCGCAAGTTCGTATTCATGTGACCCCGCACTCCCATAATTCATCACCACCTTTATTCACATCCGTTGATCTCCACCACCCCGATCTAACGACTCCCATTGCAAAAACTTACACGACCGTTCCCTTACCATCCAATCATACCCGCCGTGATCAGACGGCAGTCGCTCTCCCCGCACCCTCAAACCATTAGGATGAGAACACGCGATGAAAAGTGGTTTCATCCTTTCCCGGCCGCCACGCATCACCCTCTGAGCGGTATCGCACGCCCTTGTATATTTACCGACCAACCCCTAACGCTAGTGCGATCAATACTGCCTACCTCTGAAACCACTTTTCCCACCGGTTAACTCCCATGCATCTCCTCTGCCTGATGACCGTTGGATCTGCCCACCCGAAATCCAATGGCCCACATTCATTATGCCCCGCTTCCCCGATAGTCCCCGCCGAGTGATCTCCGCCATCTATTCGCTTGATCCGACGGCTGATTTCCCTCCTCCGTCCTGCTCATACATCTACCATGCAATCCACTTGCCCTGACCATTCCATCCACCCGAAGGACGAAGGCGACCATCTACCAATACCTGGTGCATTTCCTTCTCAAAAACCACCTTCAACAGACTGTATGCCCAAGAGGAAGAAGGACAAGTCTCGAGAAGATAACTTCATTCAACAGGTATGGGGTTTCATCCTATCCGACACTCCACCTGCCCGAGAGGACATCAGAGCACAGGAAAGGATCAAATTCCTCTGCTACCCCAAGCAACCACACTCAGAAGCCCCATCAGGCAGTTAAAGCGGTTGATGGTCAATCATGACCATCTATACTTAGAATGGCCACGTGCCTTTGTAACAAAACTCTATATATACCCAGAAACCAAATGTAATCAGGGTTGATGGTTGTTGTTTTGATGTAAGGTTCAACTTCTGGAGACTGTAACTACTTTGATACTTGCAGCGTCTCATCTTCATTTTTAGCTAATACAAGCTTATTTTGTTGTTAATTGCTCACTTTCCATTCCTATTCTGTTACAGGTTGTGCCTGATATGCGCTTTTCCTAAACTCTTGATGTTTAGCATTAGAGGAGTTGTCATCCTACCTCTGTGTTAAAGTCTTGTATGTATCAGTGAATGAGTTATTCAGGTTTCTTTTCATCTAATGCCAGAGATTTGTCATCATGTCTGTACATTATGGAATTAGTTTTGCAGACCTCTTTACTGGTTGCAGCTAGCCATCACATGGTTTTGTGCATCTGTTGGTATGGTCAGTATTCTCCATTTTCACCCAATCCTTAAACTGTGAGTAATTGGTGGTCTAAAGCCTTGTAGTATGGGGGTGTTCATGCATGTCTAGAGTTAAGCATAGTAGAAGTGGTTATCTGGCTTGAACAAGAATCATTCCTTCCATTCATCCATTTGCAACATTAAATTGAATTTTTATGTTCCCGAGCATCTCCGAGCTACAACCTAGGAGAGTTTCTTGGGGTGATAACAGGTATAACCAACACGATTATTAAAAAAAATGTCCAATACTTATAGATATGTGCATCTTCTTAGAGAAGCTCAATACTTCAACTCATAAGATTAATGAATAAAGAGATATATTCCAACTTGACTAGATGACTTGATTATCTTGGTCTAGTATTTTCAAAATTATTTTTCTCAATACACTAAATTTTAGGATTGCAATAATCATCTAATTTTTTACCCAAATTAAAATATAAATACAAAGAATCATCAATTTCACTCGATAAGTAAACATAATTTACAAATTAAATTAAAATAGATTAATCAAATACCCTATGAAAGACATTTGAAACCAGATAAAAATGATAAAAAAAGGGTTAATTTTTCATAAAGATTCTCAACCGAGAATGTTTCTTTCAAAATCTAAGAAAAACCCCAAACATAGAAGCCATATGTCACTTCATTTTGCTCACTTGTTATGAAACCAACTCACAAAAAGATAGAAAAGATAGATCAACGCCTTAGAAATCAACCTCTTCGAGGGGACAACCTCCTTCACATTACACAAATGAACAATTCTTAGATGATACAAATGACAATACCTCCTTTCTATATATAGGAGTCTAAGGGGTCATAATGTAATCAAAGCCGACATAAAAATAATAATGTAAGGGCACAACAATAACAATAGTGGGCTTCTATGGGGCACAATAATAACAATACGGGGACTACATAGGCACAACAATATAATAAGGGGGTAGCACTAATAACAATAAGGGGTTACACTAGTAGCATAGGGACCTAACATGCCCCTCTCCTTCAAAAAGTGTTGTCCTCAACACTTGAGTAGTTCTGGATTCTTCTGTATAAAATTCTTGTCCTCCCATGTGGAATCTTTAATGGGTAAGTTCTTCCACTTGATGAGATACTTTGAAATTGATCGATTTCATAGTTGTCAGGATCTTGTTTCTGTGACTGCTTCAGGTTCCAATATGATTTTTCCTTCCTCTTCAAGTTCTGACAATATTGTTTGAAATGGAAGCTTGTCACTTATAAACTTCTTTAAGAATGAAACATGGAAAACTGGGGGCACTCGGGAAGATGCAAGAAGCTCCAATTTGTATGCCATAGTACCAATCTTTTTCAGCACCTTGTAAGGACCATATTACTTTGGTGATAATTTATTATCCTTCTTAGCTTTCTTGAGGGATATTTGTTTGTATGGTTGTATTCGTAAAAATATCCAGTCTCCTATATCAAAACTTCTTTTGTTGCGATGTTGATCAGCCTGTTGTTTCATTCGACTCTGTGCCAAGGTGAGGTTATCCTTTAAGAGTTGGAGAACTTGTTTTTGTTGAGGGTCTACCTTAACACCTTCACGAGATAAAATATGACCCAAGTATTCCACCTCTTGTACTCCAAAGAAACATTTGGAGGTTTTTGCATATAATTGTTTCTCATCCAATAGTCTGAGCACTCTATCAACACATTGAACATGATCCTTCCAAGACTTGTTGTAGATTAGTATATCATAAAAAAATACTAACATAATTTTTTTAAGGAAGGGTTTGAAAATGGAATTCATCAAACCTTGGAATGTAGAAGGTGCATTGGTAAGGCCAAAAGGCATGACCAAAAATTCATAATGACCCTTATGAGTTCTAAATGTTGTTTTCAGAATGTCTTCAGTCTTCATTCTGATTTGATGATATCCTGCATGAAGGTCCAACTTACTGAAGTAAATTTCTCCATGCAATTCATCAAATAATTCATCAATGAGAGGAATGGGAAATTTATCTTTAATAGTGATCTTTTTGAGCTCTCTATAATCCATACACATGCACCATGATCCATCCTTCTTGTGCACCAATACTACTGGAGCAGAGAAAGAACTTTGACTAGGTTGAATTATACCAGCCTCTATCATTTCTACAACCATATGTTCAATTTCACTCTTTTGTGCAAAGGGATATCTGTAAGGCCTGATGTTTGGAGGAACACTTCCTGGAAAATGAATAGCATGATCATGATCACAAATAGGTGGGAGGCCTTTGGGAGTCTCAAATACCTTGGAATGATTGTCCAAGACTTTTTGGAGATCTGGAGAAATAGATGATTTCGATGTGGGAACCTCTAGCAAACATAATTGTGAAATTACGCCACATTGTTCTTCCTTTAGAATCTTTGTCATGCCGTTAGAGCTGATTATCTTTCCCGGTTTCCCCAAAGATTGTAGCCATTGGACTCCTAGTACAACATCAACACCACCCATTAGAATGGAAAGCATTGGACTATTCAAAACATATTCCCCCATTGATAGCTTGATATTATGGTACTTTATAGAGAAATTTATTGTTCTTCTATTTGCAACCATCACTTGACACTCTGATGCTTGATATAGGAAGCAATTCAATTCCTTCCCTATCTTACAATGAATAAAATTATGGGTACTGCCCGAATAAATCAACACTATTACCTTTTTCTTCTTGATATGTCCTTCTATCTTGATAGTTTGAGGAGTGGAAATTCCTGCCAATGCATGACAATATATGGTCGAATTCATTTCTTTATGCTCGATGTGATCTTTCACTTCTTGAACCTTTTTCTTCTTGATATGTCCATCTATCTTGAGAGTTTGAGGAGTGGTAATTATTGCCAATGCTTTACAAGATATGATTAGATTCATTTCTTCTTTCTCTGGGGTTGGTTCCTGGTGTATATCCTCTTCTTTTGTTGTTTCTTGATCCTTTTCTTCCTCCTCTTCATAATCTAAGTAAAATAATTTCTTATCATAACACTTATGACCTTTAGTGTATTTGCTATCACAAATGTAACAAATCCCTTTTTATCTTTTTTCTTCCAATTTTTGTGGCGTAAACCTTGTAGGTTGTGGAAGGATAAGAGAAAAAACACTTCCATATTTATAGTTGTGAGTGGTAGGGTTCCTTGTTTCCATAATTCCGCTTTCAATTTTTATTGCCAAACTGAATGCCTTCTCCAATGAATCAGGTTCCCAAAGATGAACCTCATGTTGAATGTTATCCTTTAAAGTCTCTATAAAGACATCAATCCTTTGCTTCTCTGGAATATCATTTACCCTTATATTCAATTTTTGGAAGTCCTTAATGTGCTCTGCCATTGAACCTTTTTGTTTGAGATTTATTAATTGGCTAAAGTAGGTGTTTCTCTTTGTATCCTCATAATGTACTATCATTTCCTCCATGAAAATTGACCAAGTGACAAGTGGCTTAGAGAACAAAGCCCTTTATACCATAAACATTGATTTGATTCTAAACATACAAATGCAGTATGTACCTTTTTTAACATTTGTACATCATGTAGATCAAAATATTGTTCCATCTGTAGTATCCAATTTATTGGATCCTTGCCATCAAACTTCCTCATGTAGCATTTTCTTGATTTTAGGAGCTCGATCTTGAAACAACTGTAACTATATAATGTCGGATCTCCAAGGTCTGGAATTGTGACTTGCAGTATCCCTCCGCGTCCTCTTTCCAATGCCACTAGTCCGATCGAAATTGGATTCTCCAAGAAAGATTTATGCCAATCTCCCAAGATGACCTGATTATATACCTTTTCAGTAGAACGAACTTGTACGAAGTGCCACGCGTTACTATTTCAACCTTGAGACCTAAAATCAATACACAAAAAAGTACAGTCCGTCCTCTTTCTGTATCATCTTAAGAATTTTCAATCTGATACTCAGAGAGAAAGTTATGACGATTTTCCCCAGTTCACCTGTTTGGGATGTAACTCAGGAGCCTGCAGAAATGCTAACTTCCTTGGATCATATCTCCGAAAATATAGTGAGACAATATCTAAAATTCGAACCTGAGCTTCAGCACGATTTCGACTCAAACGGGTTTTTTTTAGCTTCTGAAACTTCGTAGCAAAAATGTTATAGTGAAAATTCCACAATGACCTGTTTGGAGAAGCGAAACACTAGAATCCAAAGCTCTAATACCAAATGTTATGAAACTGGCTCACAAAAAGATAGAAAATATAGATCAACGCCTTAGAAATCAGCTTCTTCAAGGGGGAAACCTCCTTTATATTATACAAATGAACAATTATTGGATGATACAAATGACAAGGCCTCATTTCTATATATAGGAGTCTAAGGGGTCATAATGTAATCAGATACAACATAACAATAATAATGTAAGGGCACAACAATAACAATAGTGGGCTTCTATGGGTCATAATAATAACAATATGGGGACTACATGGGCACAACACTATAATAAGGGGATTGCACTAATAACAATAAGGGGCTATACTAGTAGTATAGGGACCTAACAACACTATTGAAAATAGTGTGAAATATGTGTAAACTAGGAAGTAAAAGGCTAGAAATTGTAAAAAGAAATCATAATTAAGTGGTAATGAAAAATAAAAATATAAATTATAAAATACAATCATATTTTATTCATGAAAATATTGATATTATATTAATTTTTAGTACATATTTTATGAGAATAGTATTGTGGTTGGATAAAAGATAAGTTATTTAGGAAATCAATACACTCCATAAAATGGTTTTATCTTTGGAGGTACCATCCAATTCCATGCTTTATCCCACATAATTATCAATGTTACAACTCCACCAAAGACAATTCCTACTCCTAACCCTAATGAAATTAATGAGATATGTTCATCCACACTATTCAACCATCCTTGATCTTCACTAACATTTGCATAGAGTCCATCTCAGTTTTTGGGGGTGGCTTTATTGCATGCTTGTAAAGGATAACCACATAAGCACTTGTTCATTTGTAATGAAGGCACACTAAAAGTGTCCAATTGTGTTCCTTTTGGGATTCACCCACAAAGACTATTAAATGACACATCTAGATATGCCAACTTGGTTAATTTAGAGAGTTCTGAAGGAATCCCTCCACTCAAATTATTTTTAGCCAAGTCTAACTACTCCAAAGTAGATATCTCACTGAGAGAGGCAAGCATTTTCCCTTCCTAGTGATTTCTAAACATATTCAACAATCGCAAGTCACTCAAATTTCCCATGCTTTGGGGTATTTCTCCAATGAAATTATTATTGGACAAGTCCACATAATATTTGTCTCTAACACATATGTTAGTCTGAGAATACTCAAAGCCTTTAATGATAACTTGATAGCAATATATAATGTATTATCACTAAACTGGAAAGACCTTGGTATTTGAAATCCTACGAGTCTCCATAAATTAAAGGGTATCCTCCCTATAAATTTATTATTGGATAAATCCAACACTCGTAGTTTAGAGAGATTTGTGATAAAATAAAAAATACTACCTTGAAGCTTATTATAACCAACACTTAAAACTTGTAATGATTGAAAAGATGCATAATATTCAGGAAGTTTTCCTATCAATTTATTTCTCCCTCCTCAAATCTAGTACTTGAAGTGCAGTGTAATTGGAAAAATATGAAGGAAGATTCCCAGAAAAACTGTTAGAATGATCAGAAACAACCTCCAAAGAAATTGGAAACACTATGCCTAGGTGTCCACTAAGTTTGCTCTCCAACACCTTGATGCCATCTAACAATGTACAATTCTGTAAAGATATGGGAATATTTCCATTCAACATGTTTTTGGATAAATAATGGGGACTTACTAGTTCCGCCATGAGTGTAATATGGCAACTCCCTTGACGAATTGAAAGTAGCAATAGTCACATCATCCAAATCTACCAACAATATAAAAAGGCTAAGAAGCATGGAAATAATGGCTTTATCCATGTAGCATTACGTATGAATTCACTTTCATTGCCTATAAGAAAAGTTAGAGAAGAAGGTTGAAGAGCCATACAAATTGACATGATGAGTTGGGCTTAGGCAACAGAGAAGTGAAGAAATTCTTTCAGAATTTCGTAAAATCTTGTCGGGTTTTGAAAATCATGATTTTGCAGTGCACCCAGATGGACTTGGGTGTCTCTATCCCAACTAACTTGGAATAGTTCCGTAAATTTGGAAAACTAAGTGTACTACAAACGTTAAGGCATTTAAGATGGAGGATTCAAGAGAATAGCAAACAAAATATATTAATTTTTAAACATGAATCCACTTGCAATTCAACAATAAATCATGGTTTCAAACTCATGATTTCATTATGTCTGAAAATTAGGAAGAATTTTAAATCAATGCATTATGGGTTTCGTATCATGATTTAATTTATAAATCATGGTTTCAAGATCATAATTTAGTGATAGTTTCATTACAACCTCAAAATTAGGATGAATTTATAAATAAGGTTTTAGAAGGAAATGAAATTCACAAAATCAATTAGACTTTTATGGATCTATTTTAAAAAAATAATAACCTCATCGATTAGACTTCTATGGATTTATTTCAGAAAATAAAAACCCACAAATTCAGTGGTTCATGGTTAGGAATTTACATGATATACACATGTCACTCATTAAAACAATAACATATAGAGCACAAATTTAGTGGGTCGGGGTTAGGAATTTAGTCACTCATTAAACAATAACATATAGAGCACAAATTTAGTGGGTCAGGGTTAGGAATTTAGTCACTCATTAAACAATAACATATAAAACACAAATTTAGTGGGTCGTGGTCAAGAATTTAGTCACTCTTTAAACAATAACATATAGAGCATATAAAACACAAATTTAGTGGGTCATGGTTAGGAATTTAGTGACTCATTAATCAATAACATATAGAGCACTTGCTGCATAAAGTAATTAAGGATGCAAAGTAGGTTTAAATTAGCATATTCATTGTGATATTGTGAGACCAAAGAAAGTTGTAAATTTTATTGGGAATTCTATACTTAATAAATTAATTGAAATTTCTATAAATAATATTTCAAAATTTAAAGGGTAAGATTGGTTTTCTTCTGAGGGTGGGAGCTTTTGAATATATAATTTATTTAATAAGTTGGGTTTAAATGTTTTATATATTAGTCTTTTTTCATTAGACTTTAGTGATAAAAACAATTTTGAGATTATAATTTCATGTTGTTAAAATTGTATTCTTAAATATAAAAATAGATGCAATATTTTAAAAAATCTCTACAGCCACTTAAATTATAGAAAATCAACAACTCAAATATACAATTTCAACAATTCTAGTCAAATTTCAAGTAAATTTGATTAGAAAATATGTCCAGAAAAGAGGAAAGTGTAGAGCATTTAGACTATGCTCATTGAATGAGTGCAAATGTTCTATCATTTGCACATTTTCTAGCAATCTCACCAAAATCCAACTATAGAAGAGTTGTTGGAATTACAATTTTCCATTGTTAAAATTATAAAATTGCATTCAATGACCTCAAAAACCCCAATTAGCCTAGATGTAGTCTCAACAACTGAAATCTATAATTCTTCCTCGATGATCACGTTGGTTCTTCTTGCATTAACATCTCGCATTGGGATTTGCATCCCAAGATGTAATGATGGGTTCATGTGGGTTTCTGGAGGGACAATTTTGTCATTTTATTCTCATGGCATGGAGAAATTTAATTCATTGTACTTGAGGGTTAACATTGTATTGGTGGTGTTTTTATCTTTGATTTTTGTGCATAGTGGAGTTCTTTGTGTGGGGATTGCATGTAGAGGAAGCCTGTGGTTTCTAATCTATCTTGTGTTGATTTTTTACTTTCTTTTGGTTATCATTCAGTCCATCATATTCAAAATGTTTGGTCTCTCTAGAGGAGGTGTTACTCGTGGTATTTTTCATGGTGGGTGTACTTGATGTTTAGCATTGTATTGGTGATGGTTTTGTCTCAGGATTTTTCCAATAGTGGATCTCTTTATGTTGGAAATGTACGTTGAGGATGCGTATGAAATTTGGTTGTTTTGCACTAGATTTTTTTTATGTCATTTTAGTTAGCATTCAACCCTCCATAGCATCTTCAAAACAAATATTTACTCTTCATTTTTTTGGTAGAAGTGTTGCTCATGGTGTTTGTCCTTGTGAATTTTTTAGATTTTCCATTCACCATATTTTTTGTTTGTCTTTGTTGATTCTACCAATGTTGACATCCTATGTGGGGATTTGAATTCAATGACATGGAGGTGGGGTGACTTGGTTTCCTATAGGGGTAGTTTCATCATCATATTTCGGCCATTTGGGAATAGTTTAATCATTTGTACTTGAGGTTTAATTTATATTGACAATGCTTTTCTTCCAATCTATGTGTAGAAAATATATGATAGGTTAACCCAATAATGAAATATAAATCAAAGTAGAATACTATAACCTACTTCTACTATAAATTTGCAGAAGCTTAAAGATCGAGCTGACCAATATAACCAAAAGAAGAAGAATCAATGGCAAAATACACATGAAAATACTTTGGGGAAAGCCTTAGATAAAAACCCCACACTATCATATTATCATACATGGTGGAAATACATAGGAATTATACAAAGCCTTAGCTCTCACAGCTAGCCAGCTCTTAGTACATACAATCCTCACACATGCTCACAGGAAATCTTGGCTTCTCTCCAGCCTTCCTCTCTGCCCTTCAAGCTCCTATTTCCTTGCGCTGTTCCTTGTGGATGATTAGCCTATTACCAAGTGGAAAAACCAGTCTTCAAAACTGCGCAATCCTTAAGGATGAATCCTTGACTGCATGCATGAGTTTTCTCCATGAGAAAACACATGCAACTGATCGTACACTGTCCTTCAACATTAATCTCAACTGGGTCTTTCTCAGAATAGACATGCATGAGTTTCTGATGAGAAAATCTTCAGTTAACTGGAGTAGCACTAGTTGAGTGCATTAATGCATCAATTGATTGTTAACTCACTATTAGTTCCTCAAACAGTTTGGAACTAATTTAACTGGACTTAACTCAGTAAACTGAGCTAACTAATTACAACTCAAATATAACTCAATATTATCTCCTTATTTAATGGATAACTCTTGCATGACTTTAGAAAGACTTCTAACTTGAATTTCTCCAACTAATTAATTTAAAATAAATTAATTAATTATTTCCAAGTAGCTGTTAAGACTAAATTTGATTTTAATTCACAATTTAATTCAAGGACAAATTAAATTGGAATATTCTTATTGCCATATTTCAACACTCCCTCTCAACAAGAAAGGGATTATCTTCCACCCCTATCTTGTCTCTGTGGAACTCGCATTTACACTTTAACAGTGCCTTTGTCAAAATGTCAACATCTTGCTCCATGTGGAATCTCCTGAGTATCTCGTTGGCATACTTGCCCTGAGACACAAACAGCTCCCCATCCTTCTGCCACACTTCCATGCCAAGGAAGTAATGCATGAGACCCATGTCTTTCATCTCGAATTCTCTTGCAAGGTCCTCCTTGCAAGACATGATCAACTGATCGTCACCAGTCAATATGAGATCATCAACATAAAGTACAATGATCGACAACTTACCTTTCACCACGATGTGGTACAGGTTCACATCCGCTTCACTCTTTTTGAAGCCCAACCCGGTGAAGTAGTTGTCTATCCTAGTGTACTAAGCACGAGGTGCTTGCTTCAGCCCGTACAACACTCTCCTGAGTTAGCACACATGTGACTCATGATCGAAGGTCTCAAAACCTTCCGACTGCTCTATGTACACCTCTTCCTCAATTTGGCCATTAATGAATGCAGTCTTCACATCCATATGATGGATCTTCCAACCCATCTGTGCTGATAGTGCCAACATAGATCTGATAGATGAGTCCTTGCGACAAGAGTAAAAGTCTCATCATAGTCAATCACCTTGAAATGTGAAAAGCCACAGGCAACAAATCTTTCCTTATGCTTCTCCACACTACCATCAGCAGCTTGCTTTACCATGTAAAGCCAACGGGAACTCACAACTGACTTGTTCTACGGTCTCAAAACCACGTCCCAAACATTGTTACGAACTATGGAGTCATACTCCTTCACCATAGCATCAACCCAAATCAGCTGCTGCACTGCTTCCTCAAAGGAAGATAGCTCGGTATCAACACATTCCCCAGCAAGGGCCATGTATCCAATGTACCTCTCAGGTGACCTCCTCTGTCTGCACTGAGAAGATGGTGCTCCCACATTCATTCTCGCATCCTCCAACAATCTATCAGCTTCTCTTGTGCACTTCCGTCCATCTATGGAAGACTCTTCTTGAGTGGATGTCTCCACTCTTGGAACCTTTTCATGCATCTCCTCCACATCAATCTGAGGCTCCTCCTCCTTAGGAACCAACAGTTCCTCCACAAACTGTAGTTGGAGCTCCCTCTCAAGGGAAACTCGCATGGCCTTCTTGTCATCAAACTTGAGATCTCTGCGAACCACTATCCTCCGACTGGTAGGAAAGTACACCTAATAGTTATGAGGTGTATCAATGTACCCCACAAATATCACCAACTCTGATGTCGGCTCAAGCTTCTTCCATGCATCCTTTGTCACATGGCAATATACCAATGGGCAAAATATCCTAAAGTGACCCACATTTGGTCTCTTATCGGAGAAAGCTTCCTCTGGTGTCTTCATCCCAAGTATGTGATGCGGGCTTGTATTATGCAAATAGACTGTTGTGTTGCATGGCTCAGCCCATAAGTGAAGTGGTAGGTCTTGGTCATGCAACATTGCCCGTGCTGACCCTACAATATTTTTGTTCTTCCTCTCAACCACCCCATTCTTATGTGGGTTATGAGGTGCCATCAACTCTCGTTTAATTCCTTCCGCTACATAGAATTCCTTAAACTCTTGAGAGACATATTCTCCATCATTGTCGCTTCTCAAGGCCTTGATCTTCTTCCCTGCCTCTTTCTTGAACAAAGCTTTGAACTCACAAAACTTTGTGAAAGTTTGGTCCTTCTTCTGCATGAAATAAATCCAGCATTTATGAGAATAGTCATCAATGAAAATCACATAATACCTTTGCTTCGCTATGGATGCCGTCAAGAATGGTCCACACAAATCAGTATGAACTCGCTCTAAGATAGCCTCTGCTCAACTATCTCGATCATGAAAGGAAGACTTGGTGTACTTTCCCAAGGTACAACCTTTGCATGTGTCAACTTGCTCAAGTTTACCTTTGGGAAGACCTGTCGATATCTGTTGCATTATCATCAAAGCTCCATGATGCAAATGGCCCAACTGCCTATGCCACAACTCGCCAATGTCTTGGCTTTGCACCAATTCTACTTTTGTACTCAATGCTGCACAATCATCTACCTCTAGTTTATAGAGATTCTTCACCTGAATCCCTATCCTCTTGCCCTGACCCATGGCTATGTGTCTTAGGAACGTATTTCCTTTACTGAAGACCACATCATAGCCTTTGTCATCCAACATCACGATCGATACCAAGTTCTTCTTCAATCCAAGATCATATATTACATCTGTCAAGGTGAGAGGATATCCATGCTCCGTTTGAAAAGTAATTGTGCCCACTCCTGAAACACTATACCTTCTGTCGTCACCCATCTCTATGCGCATCTTGAGGTCTTTCTCCTCCAAGGCATTGAATAAATTTTTATCATCGGTCATGTGGAATGAGGCTCCACTGTCAAGATACCAGACACAACCCATCATCGATGACACCATGCATGCAATGAGGGTAAAGTCCATTTCAAACTAAGAGGCTAATGCCTCACCTTCCGATCCTTCTGAGGATCCCTTCTTGGACTTCTTTGATGGGAAATTAGTCACATAATGTCCCATCTTGTGACAATTAAAGCATCTTACTTTAGACATGTCACATTTCTTCCCTCCATGAGAAGAATTTGATTTGAAATGGGAAGCCTTCCCCTTCCCTTTCCTTGCCTTACTTGCTAAGGCCAGATTTTCTTCATCATCATTCTTGGATGAAGAACCATCTCATGTGCTCCTCCTGATCTCCTCCTGCATAAGATCCAACCACAGTCATTCCAAATTTGGTAGTTTCTCCCTTCCACTCACAGAGTCCTGGTAGCTATTCCAACTCTTTAGAAGGCCAAGGAGAGCGAGGCTCACCATATCATCATCGGTAGTAGTTATTCTCACACTGCCAAGCTCATCTCTGCAGGTGGTGAGCTTGTTCAGATATGTGGAAATAGTATCACCCTTCTCCATCTTGATTCTTCGAATATTATCCTTAAGCGCCAATTTCCTTTGGTCACTACTATTCTGGTAGAGGTCCTTCAATGTCTTCCACATTGAAAATGGAGTATCCCTCCCATGGAGACTCGCGAAAATATGGTCTTGAACTCCCTCAAGGATGATCCAACTTGCCTTCACCACACACTTCTTCCACTCAACCAACTCTTGTGCATTAGTTGAAGCTGGCTTTGGGATTTCTTGATCAATGAATTCCTTCAAGCCATTGTCTTCTAATATAGCCTCCATTCTATCTTTCCATGCTATGTAATTCAAGCTACCTTCCAAGGCATACTCGAGTCTCAAGCCATAGAACGCCATTGGCCAACCTTGAAGTATGATATGAATTCGATTTGCACCTGCAACCTCGAACTTCAAACTTCGAATTTGCTTCTCAGTATGTTGTTCATAACTCTGATACCATGTAGAAAATCTGTGATAGGTTAACCCGATAATGAAATATAAATCAAAGCATAATACTGTAACCTACTTCTACTATCAATTTGCGGAAGCTTAAATATTGAGCTGAACAATATAACCAGAAGAAGAAGAATCAATGGCACAATACACATGAAAATAATTTCGGGAAAGCCTCAGATAAAAACCCCACACTATTGTATTATCATACATGGTGGAAATACATAGGAATTATACAAAGCCTTAGCTCTCACAGCTAGCCAGCTCTCAGTACAATCCTCACAGGTGCTCATAGGCAATCTTGGCTTCTCTTCAGCCTTCCTCTCTACCCTCCAAGCTCTTATTTCCTTGCACTCTTCCTTGTGCATGATTAGCCTATTACCAAGTGGAAAAACAAGTCTTCAAAACTCCTCAGTCCTCAAGGATGAATCCTTGACTGCATGCATGAGTTTTCTCCATGAGAAAACACATGCAACTGATAGTACATTGTCCTTGAACATTAATCTCAACTAGGTCTTTCTCAGAATAGACATGCATGAGTTTCTGATGAGGGAATCTTCAGTTAACTGGAGTAGCACTAGTTGAGTGCATTGATGCATCAACTAACTGTTAACTCACTATTAGTTCCTCAAATAGTTTGGAACTAATTTAACTGGACTTAACTCAGTAAAATGAGTTAACTAATTACAACCCAAATGTTGGAAATAATACTGAGTGGGGGGGGGAGGTAAATCAGTATTAGCAAATCAAACACTTTTTCATTTTCATACTCTGATTCATATACGCTACTTTAGTTAAGGCAACCCGTGTGTATATGCAACTGTGTTTAATGCAACTAGCGTATATCCAGTAAACTTATGATTTAGTTAGTTGATCTTTAATGAGTACATCAAAACATTATTAACCATGTAGACAGTAAACAGGTGCAGTAAAACAGAACAAATCATCACACATAAGAAGCACACATGAACACCATGATATAAGGTGGAAACCCAATGTGGGTGAAAACCACCTGCTGCAATTCGTCTCTATCTTCTTTTAATAAGAAACTTCTTTTTACAATGGTTTTGTACTGGTGCAGTCTTATACCAGTATGCAAGCTTCTACTTGCAGAAGGCTACAACCTTCTCTCGTTCTCTAGACTCTCCTAGAAGGGAGCTACAACCCCCTTTGCTCTTGTACTAGCTGATGTACTAGTATGTAGGTGCTGGCCTACAGAAAGCTACAACGTGCTCTTTCTTCTAAGGACCACGTTTCATAAATTTTCATACTGGATCCATAAATACAAAACAATCACCGACGCAATACAATCATCAACTATACCTGCATCATCAATCTCTGAATCACCCAATACTGAATCATTGAAACCCTATCATCAACCACAGTCACCAGAACACTGACCAGAGCCTAGAACTCTGCAACAATCACTAGAACCAACAGCAACCTGAAATATCAAGTCCCATAATGTATACGCTACTTGACTGAGTCAAACCAGCGTGTATACACCCTTTCACCAGAGAGAACCCGCGTGTAGATCTGAAAATAATTACTTATACTTTCCCTGCAATTTTCAACTTCAAATATACCCAGAACATAAGATATAAAGGATAAGACATGCGTCAGTATTCAGATCTATTCATAATCATACCATATAATGATAATGCATTTTAGTCTTCATGATCTCGGTCCATCAACCTTTATCAACCGCATAGATGCCTCCTTAGTTCAGATCAAGCAAAGCATCACCAACCCATAACCAGCATACTAGATCTCACACTTCATCAGATATTCATCACTTGCTCTCTTTTTACTCTTGGCCTAATGATCTTCTCCTTATATAGGTTTGGGCTTCTCTCAATACCATGGTCCAAAACCATGTAGAACCAAAACATTGGACCCAATACCTGGGGTCAACACTTCGGACCAAATACCATGGTCCAATACCAAAATACCATGGACCAAATACCACAGACCAAAACTTAGATTCCCAACATGTACGCTCCTTTCCTTCTGTAAAAATGTGTGTGTACATATAAGTGCCTTTTGTTCTGATAACCCGCGTGTATACGCACTTTCATCAAGATTAACCTGCATATACCTCTCTCTAATCATTAATTCTTTGCTCTTAACCTTCTGCACTATGATCTATCATCTGAGTGAGTTGCCATCAAGGACAACACTTGTATCATAATGCCAACAATCTCCCCCTTTGGACTTGATGGCAATAACCACACCAAGTCACTCTCCCCCTTTGACATCAAGGGCAAAGGGCGGACCAAGATATTCTCTTCCTTGATATACATTCTGTTGTCCATACTCCCCCTGAGTACCTGCTGCAATCTCTGATTGAGCTCCCCCTTTGTACATACCAATATGTACCAATCTATCCATGCTCCCCTTGAGCACATGCAAGTTCTTTATAACAAAGACCAACAATCTATTCAAGACCATGATAGTCATCAGCCACTATCATACACCATATATGATCTGCACCATAAGCATCAGCATCCAGTCCTGTAACCTGCAATACCATTCTTTTGACAAACCAACAAGACGTATCATTTAGCCACATAAGCATCATCACCAAAGACTTCTAACCATAATGCCAACAATGCATTATTTGAAGTATATTCTCCCCCTGAGCCTGTGCCAACCATCATATACCATGACCGAACCATTTCCTGAGTTTTTTTTGCTGCTTTTTCTTCTGAGCTCCATATACACGACTCTGCAGCCTCTAACTCGCGTATATATGCGACTTATCTTCATAATATCTGCGTATGAAAATTGGAATACTGAAGGTCTACACTTTCAGTTTCCCTTGTGTCTGTTATGTCAGCTAACTGAGTTATGCCACATCTTTCTGTCTCTAATTCTATCTGGAATTGTGATGATGTATGATCCTCTTGCTTTGGAGTTCGAATTTTGCTCCTGCATTCCCTTACTTTATGTCCAAACTTGTTACATGCATAACATCTTACATGTTTCATGTTCCTTCTATTGCAATCAATTGCTTTGTGGCCAAACATATTGCAAGCAAAACAATATCCCTTGAAATACCTGGAACGTGATGATCTTTCTGTGTGATGGTCTTGAACCATTCTACTTCTGCATCTGGCTGCAACATGTCCAAGATTATGACATACATAACATTCAACATTATTCATCGGAGGAAATAATCGTTTATCACTTCCACCGTTAGGAATAAAAGATTTCCTTGGTTGCTGTTGGGGTTGACCACTTATCTCCTTGTTGATCATTTCAGATTTTGTATTAGAATTCCTTTCCTCCCCCTGTGAGCTAGATTCACCTTCGATAGTTTCATAAAAACCAAGACCATTTTTGATAGCAGGGGATCTTTGACTACTAAGATTATCATCCAAAATTTTAGTACTGTCTTGAAATCGTAATAGTTTATCCTTTTCTTCTAATTTACCTTTTAAGATATTTACCTCAACCTAATGTTGTTCTTCCTTTTCCAGATACTGCTTCCTTATGTTTTATTCATTTTTTCTTCCTTCTTCCACTTGTTGCCTTAATTCGAGCACTTCATGTTCTTGTTCTTCAAGAGCTTCTTTATTCTTCTTTTAGATAGAGGATCTTCGATTCAAGTCTCTGAATTTTTATGCTCTGATCTTTTACTACATCTTGCAGCTGCTCCCTTACTCTGGTTACTGACTCCGACTGTTCTTTTAATCTGGTAACTTCTTCTGTTTCTACGTCCTTATTTTCATATGCCTTGAGAAGTCTAATGTCTTCATCACTATTGGATGAGTCTAATGTCTTCATTACCTTCTTCAGACATCTTCCTTTGCTATGAGGGCATCTAGCAGCGTAGTGGCCAACTCTACCATGTGAAAAGCATTTGAAAGGTAGCTTACCTTTGAACCTTCCAGATCCTCGTTCAAGATTCTTGACAAAATTTACCTCATCTTCTTCTTCTGAAATGTATCCTGGTTCATTGAGTTTTTCCTTTCCATTTGTTGATACTTTGAATGTGGCTTCTCTCATGTTTGATGGTCCTCCTTTTCTCATCTCAAAAGCAGTTAAGATTCCGTGACGCTGCGTCATAGTGATTTTCTGCAAATCCTCCTATTCTTCTATGGCAGACACTTTGGATTCAAATTTAGCAGACAAGGATCTCAAAACCTTTTCAACTAAGACAACTTCCTTAATTTCTTCACCCAGATTCCTCATACAATTGAAAATCTCATCTATATGCAGGAAGTAATTAGCTATGCTTTCATTACTATGCATCTTAAGAGTTTCATATTGTATTCTAAGAGTTTGAAGCTTTGCACATTTTACCTGATCATCTCCTTTGTAGCTTAGAATGATTTTGTCCCATATTTCTTTGGCTAATTTGAACTGCATGACCTTAACAAATTCTGATTGTGACAAACTTCCCAATAAGACAGTAATAGCTTTGGCATTGAGTTCATATTGCTTTCTCTCTGCTGTATCTATAGGAATTGCTGATGGATATGTATATCCTCCTTCCACGATTCCCCAAAAATTCGTTCCAAGTGATTGTAGATATGTTGTGGTTCTTATCTTCCAGTAGACAAATTTTCTCCCATCAAATATTGGTGGCTTGGTGGATGCCTCTCTTTCTTGATTACCCATTCTGCTGGATATTCCTTCAAGCGATCAAGCTTCTTCTGAAGGACCTGCTCTGATTCCAATTGTTGGAAATAATACTAAGAGGGGGGGGGGGGTGAATCAGTATTAGCAAATCAAACACTTTTTCATTTTCATACTCTAATTCATATACACTACTTTAGTTAAGGCAACCCGCGTGTATACGCAACTGTGTTTAATGCAACTAGCGTATATCCAATAAACTTATGATTCAGTTAGTTGATCTTTAATGAGTACATTAGAACATTATTAACCATGTAGATAGTAAATAGGTGCAGTAAAACAAAATAGATCATCACACATAAGAAGAACACATGAACACCATGATATAAGGTGGAAACCCAATGTGGGTGAAAACCACCTACTACAATTCATCTCTATCTTCTTTTAATAAGAAACTTCTTTTTACAATGGTTCTGTACTAGTGAAGTCTTATACCAGTATGTAGGTTTCTACTTGCAGAAGCCTACAACCTTCTCTCATTCTCCAGACTCTCCTGGAAGGGAGCTACAACCCCCTTTGCTCTTGTACTAGCTGATGTACTAGTACGTAGGTGCTGGCCTATAGAAAGCTACAACCTTATCTTTTCTTCTAGGGACCACATTTCATAAATTTTCATACTGGATCGATAGATACAAAACAATCACCACTGCAATACAATCATCAACTATACCTACATCATCAATCTCTGAATCACCCAATACTGAATCACTAAAACCCTATCATCAACACATAGTCACCAGAACACTGACCAGAGCCCAGAACTCTGCAACAATCACTAGAACCAACAACAACCTGAAATATCAAGTCTCATAATGTATACGCTACTTGACTGAGTCAAACCAGCGTGTATACGCCCTTTCACCAGAGAGAACCCGCGTACAGATCTGAAAATAATTACTTATACTTTCGCTGCAATTTTCAACTTCAGATATACCCAGAACATAAGATATAAAGGATAAGACATGCGTCAGTATTCAGATCTATTCATAATCATACCATATAATGATAATGCATTTTAGTCTTCATGATCCTGGTCCATCAACCTTTATCAACCGCATAGATGCCTCCTTAGTTCAGATCAAGCAAAGCATCACCAACCCATAACCAACATACTAGATCTCACACTTCATCAGATATTCATCACTTGCTCTCTTTTTACTCTTGGCCTAATGATCTTCTCCTTATATAGGTTTAGGTTTCTCTCAATACCATGGTCCAAAACCATGTAGAACCAATACCTTGGACCTAATACCTAGGGTCAACACTTTGGACCAAATACCATGGACCAAATACCACGGACCAAAACTTAGATTCCCAACATGTATGCTCCTTTCCTTCTATAAACATGCATGTGTACGTATACGTGCCTTTTCTTATGATAACTAGCGTGTATACACACTTTCATCAAGATTAACCTGCGTATACCTCTATCTGATCATTAATTCTTTGCTCTTGACCTGTTGTACTATGATCTGTCATCTGAGTGAGTTGCCATCAAGGAAAACACTTGTATCATAATGCCAACATCAAATATAACTCAATCTTATCTCCTTAATTTAAGGGATAACTCTTGCATGACTTCAGAAAGACTTCTAACTTGAATTTATCCAACTAATTAATTTAAAATAAATTAATTAATTATTTCTAAGTAACTGTTAAGACTAAATTCGATTTTAATTCACAATTTAATTCAAGAACAAATTAAATTGGAATATTCTTGTTGCCATATTTCAACACTATGCAGTGTTCTACTCATGGTGGAGATTTTCTTGTCAGGAACGTAGGCTGAGTATTCTTGTGGGTGCTAGTTTGTGCTTTTGCATGGCCTAAAAATCAATGGTTTCTTGTTCATTTCTAGGTTGGAGGTGCTACTCTTGGTGTTTGTATTGGTGGGTGTTGTTGGGATTTTTTCTTGTGTTTTGTGCTTTCAAGGTAGCTTACTATTCTCATTGTTCTAGTGGGAACTTGACTTTCATGCATGGTTTTGGGTGTTTCAAATTTGTTCTTTGGTCTTCAAAAATTAGACTGTCTTAGATGATGTTTTGGTATGTTGGTTTTTCTACTCGAACAATGGTGATAATTCATAGTTTGAATGGATTTAAGATATTCTTTTAACTCTTTTTTTTTTTCAAAACATGCATGTAGTTGGGAATTTTTAATATATTTCTACAAGCACTTTTTCAGTTTGAATTAGAGGCTAATTGTTGGTAGTGAGCTTTATATGTTGTTTGGGTATTTCCTCTATCTTTTGTGGCCCAATTCTAGTTGGGTTATGGTGGACATGAGTGTTAGGGGTTTTATGTGTCATCACAATAAGAAAACATGGTGACTATGTTATAATGTTTCTCCTAATTGTACATGATTGAATTATTTTTTTCAAACTATATTAGGACTAAAGGGCAAGACATATTCTCCTCTAGGATTTTATTCCATCTTACTTATTCTTACCTATCAATATTATACAATCTACTCTTATCTACTGCTATTGCCTCACTTATATTACCTATCTTATCTACTCTTACCTATGATTTTGAGAATCTATTTCATTTACCAAGTAATTGATCTCATTTACGAAGAACTAATGTTGGGAATTGAAGGTGATCTTGACCTTATCTATCTTCTTGAACTTATTATGCTCAAGTTATTTGATTCAATTTTTTCTTTTTTCTAATTGTGTATGTGTTTTCCCTTTCAAAACATACTTCCCTTAACTTCCTACCTTGACATTCATGACACACATATATCTTCCTTGTGACTCACATGCATTTTCGATCCCTCCCTTCAATATCACACTCACATGAGTCTAAAATCAAACCAAATGAATATCGACCATAAGTTGAGAACCATCGGGGTTGGAGTGTCAAAAATTTGGCAATATGTTTACAAGGGAGGAAAACGCACTAGACATTGTGTGACATTTATCCATTTCCTAGTTTGGCTTTGGTGATGTGTAATGGTGCTTTAAACTATGTTTAATGACATGGTTGGGTTCTTTTATGTTTTTTTCCAACATGGGTTTTATTGATTGGCTCTACTCATGTTAAGGTCTTTCTTTGATATTTGCATGCCAAGATGTGGTGAGACATTCTTTGTTTTATGTATTCTATTATGGATGCCCTAGTGAAATTTCACATTTTGTTTACTTTTTTAGGTGTTTTAGATTTAGAAATTGGTGTTTGAGTTGTATAAAGCGTTGGGTGGTGTTGTTTTGGCATAAAATGTGGTTGGGTTTGGCATCGTGTATATTGTTATATGTCCAAGGTTTGGTCCTTTTCCTTCGAATTATAAAAAATATGTAGTTTGGATTGTTTGGTGGTTTTGGTCCAAGAGTGTAGCTATGGTTCTTCATTTTCCTAAAGAGAATTGTTGTTGTGAATTATGTGGAGGTTTATAATGAACTTTTGTTGCATTTTAAAATTTTAGCTATTATTTCATGTGCACAAGATGGCCATACTTTTTCTCTAACTCTAAATGAGGCCTTTGTCATGTGTTGATCATGCATGGCTCTATATTTTCCTTTGAAATTTTCAGCACCTCTTATACTCGTTATTGGATCTGCCTAATCTTCTCAACATTTTTTCTTCTTGTTAAAGAATCCATCATGAGATTCTCCCTCGCTCCTCCTTATTTTCCATATATTACATCCAATGATGAAGGTGGAAAATATTCAAAACAAGTCTCAAATGGTGGCTTACTAGTTGAAGTTTGGATTTCTCTGTTGCAAGAGTGCTATGTACAAACTAGATTTTTCATCCCAATCCGTCATATGCTTTTGATTGCAACCCATTGAAATGTGTAAAAAAGTTTGTCTGGCTACTTTTGTTTTCCCATATTTTTCATTGTTTTCCCATATTGTCCCAGAATGTAGTCCAAACTGCACCGATAAATCTAGTATCCTTGTCTAAAATTATGCTCCTTGGTATCCCCAAATGTATTAGACCTGTTCAAAGAACAACTTTACTACTTCTTTTTCCCTGATGGTATTTTTACAGGGCATGAAAACACACATCTTGCTAAACTTGTCAACTACCACTAATAGGTAGTCATGTCCCTTGTTCACGGAAAATTTTAAGGATGGAAGTTTATTCTATATTTTAGAAACCTAGGTGATTCTTACTAGTCCCTAATATGCAAATTGTAAAATTTTTGGTGATATTTTTATAAAAATATTCAGATTTCTAATGATTTTATATTATTATATATAATTTTTTGTTGATTTTTAAGGTAGAATAATTTTATAATATAAAATTGGGGTGAATCATTTTTAGAAAAAATGAAAATTGGTGAATATTTTTTTAGAAAAAACATGGAAAATTAGCCCACATGCAAATATTAGCCCCTACATTTTTCCCTACCCTTGTTGTTAGCTCGTATACCTCCCACAAAATCCATGGAAATTATTTTGCAAGGGCTAGTGAGTATAGGTAAGAGATGATATAGACCATGTTTCTTGTTACTAAGCTTATTGGTACAACAAAGTATAATCCTCTAATGAACCTAGCTACATCTTCTTGCATCCTATACTAGTACACATACCTATGTAAGTTAGAACTTCCCACCAACAAAATTCCTTGCAACCTTTGAGGCGTGAGCCTCTCTAATCAGTGAGAATCACTCACCTTTAAGAACACATTTCTTTTCTAGCCTTAGAGTAAGCCATTTTGGAGATGATAGTCAATTGCACGGTCACCATAAACCGGATGACTCTAGACCTATACCTATTGATACACCTCCCTCGGGTCCTCATTCTATGTATATGCCTCTCTGTATGCATCATGGATGTAAGGATCCATGTGTATTAAAGTTCCCTAAGCTATAATTTTTTATGCAAGTGGCCTTTAAAACATGTTGATCAACTTGTTTGTGTTTTCCTTCTTATACTTCATAACTAAATGAAACTACTATAATAACTCTATCCACTTGTAATCCTTGGTTTGTTGTAGCTTACTCTGATCGTGCAGGTATTGTAGAAACTAATGATTTGCATGAATGATGGTCTCTTTACCCATCATAGTAGTGTTTCCACTTTTTGAAAACTTTTACGAAGGGCATATAGCTCCTTTTCATAAGTATGGTTTTTAAGAACCACCCCATGAAATACGTCAAAATGGTAACATATATTCCTTCCTCCCTACATCAAAACTTCTCCCACGGCATACCCACTCACATCTCTCTCCACTTCAATGGGCTACTACAAGTTTGGTAATGTGAAAATTGGTGCTTGACTTATTTTCCTTTTTATCTCTTTGAATGCCTTCTACTGACCCTTCCCCCACTAAAAACTATTGCCACTATCTATTATGGCATGGAGTGGTGTCAATAATGTTGACAATGAAGTTATGAGTTTTCTCATGTACTATGTTTCCTCAACAAAACTCCTAACTTTAGAAAATCTTGTTTCCACTAGTTGTATGGCGTGGAGTGGTGTGACTATTGTTGAAAATGAAGCTATGAGTTTTCTTAGGTACTATTTTATTCCAACAAAGCTCCTAAATTTAGAAACACTGCTAGGAATCAACCAAATCATGATTGCATCAATCTTTGCAAGATATATCTTAATATCCCCTCCACAAATCCCATAGACTAAATACACCAAAGTATGTTATGCAAACTCACATTTCTTGAGATTTTATAGACTTTGGTGCTTATTTAATGTCTCTAGCATTTGCATCAAGTGTGATATGTGCTCATCCTAGGTAGCATTATATACCAATATATCATCTAAATTAATAGTAATAAATGAACCTAGATAAGGGTACAATATATCATTCATTAGTCTCATAGACATAGCAGGTGCATTGCATAGAATGAATTGGCATGAATAGCCACTCATACAACACTTGTTTGATTTCGAAGGCAGTTTTGCAGGTATCTTCTTATTTTACTTGAAGTTAGTAATACCTTTATTTTAATTCCAACTTGATGAAATATTTTGCTAGTTGTAACTAACTTAATAGGTCATCAATCTTGGGAGGGGATACCTATTATTCAGTGTGATATTGTTTAATGATTTGTAATCAATGCACAATCACTGTGTCCCATACTTGTTTGAAATGATCATGATGGGTGACCCATATGTCAAATTATTTGGTCAAATAATACCTTACTCCAATAATTGCTTCTTCACATTGTTTGCTTCCAGAATGAACTTCCTATACAGCCCAATGTTTGGAAATGGAGAGCATGCTAACAACTAGTTCTTGTGCTCCATTTCCCTCTTGGGTGGTAGTCCTTTAGCCTCCTAGAACACTCCCTTATATGCTTGTAGCAACTCTTCCAATTATTTTCGTTGTTTATTACGACACCCCTCTAGCGATTCCTTTGCTCTCATTGATTCCTATACAAATTGATTTTCTCTTAATCATAATAAAACATATTTCTTATTAAAATTGATCAATTTCATGGCTTTATTGGCACTTACAAGTGCAATCTTTGACTTCCCCTTGTGCACATTAATGGTGAAATATTTTTCATCCTTTATAAGGTGATACTAGTTAGTTCTTTGTATGAACATTGCATCCCTCATATACATGTAGGAACAAGGGCTTCACTCAATGAACCTTTGATATATCACATGCATTTTTGGCATACTAAACAATACCCTTAATTTGACTACATAGTGAAAACTACCGCTAAAAATCACATTATTTAAACCCCTACCAATACGAACCCAACACACCTTCCCAATTTAAAAAAACCCTACTTTCACTAGATATTGTAGGTAACCATTTTTTTCATTAACATTTTTTTATACCCCTTTGTATTTTTTCATTAAATTTGAGCTCCATTTTTTTATACATGTCAATATAAAAACCCATTACCCTATTTTATATGCTCAATATATTATGTCGTTTTTTCCTCGATATATATCTCCCAATATCAATGCATGTGGTATGGTATTCCTCCCTCAATGAAGCCCCCATGCATGTAGGGAATCCCAAACATGACTCCACATACACCAGGTGGCATTGCATTGAATCCTACTTCATCAATATAATCAAAACATATTTGATTTTACACTATTTGGTCACCATTATATTTCCATCATTGTCAACCCATTTCAATGGATATGTGTTAGGATGATCATGGACCTCCAATCCAAGTTGGTTGAGAAGATATGTTACTATGGGATTTAATTATGAGCTTGAGTCGAAAAGAGCATAATTATTCATTTTCTCGACCTCTATATTTACATGGAAAAGTTTGGTCATATCCTTCTATTCCCATCGATGTAGGATACTCAAATTCAACCATTTATGCATTGATATGTAAACAATATTCTCATCCATGTCAAAACTGCTTTCAATTTCATTCAAAGAATTTATGGCTATGAAAATTTTATTTGTATCCTTTTTATATTTCTTCGATTTGAGGTCTAGATGTAATTTCCAACCCTTCTCGTCTACGTGACAATCAATGTTGTAGTGGTTGCTAGGATTTTTTCACTCTTTTGTTGCAGTTATCATCTTCTTATCATTTGACCCTTTCTACTTATTCTTAACCTCTTTTGAAGCTTCACAATGTTCCTTCTACTTTGAACCACTTGATGGTCATTTCTTTTGGTTTATTCTTTCCACATATTGTTCCTGCACACAAGCCTCATCCACCATTCTTGGTTTGAAAATCATCACTTTCTTTCGCAAATGTGTAGAACCCTTAGATACTTGAGGAATAGATATAGGTTCTTGGGAGAGATTCCCAACATTATTTCCATATTCCTAAATTCTCTGGTGTACTCTTATGCACTCTACCCCTATCAGGCATTTGTTTTGTCTTACTTTATATCACCTTTTACTTGAAATCCCTCATGCTTGTGTTTATTTTGAATTATTATTGTCATGGTTTTGTGCATTCTTAGAGAAAATAAAGTAAGTATTTACTATTTTCCATTATTCCCTTGTTTTAACGAGATTTAAACATTAAAAGCATCATTATAATAGTTTGTGTGTTTGCAAGTTTAAACTTAGTTGATTACCTTTTTATGCATATGCCAACATGCCTTGATCCTGCACTCACCTCCTTATACTATGCATCAAATTCCTGTACCAATTGGGATTCCTACACTCATGAGGATTCCTGCACTAGTTTATTATAATACTGCCCAGCTCCTGCACCATGCATCAAGTTCCTGAACTCACATTCCTGCACTAGATTCAAATAATGCACAATTATTCAAATTTGGAGGACATTACTTACCTCGCAGTTTGAATTTCAGTTCGAGGATATTTTGGGAAACGCTTGTTGGTCAACGTCACACTTAGTTTTCACCACCAATTGTAGACCAATAAAATAGGATTCATTTACCAAAACAGTCCCTCATGTGCCAGATTTAGCTCCTCTATTTGAAATTTAGTTGCACCAGAACTAGATCTAACTTTTATCCATGGAAAATTGTTACGATTTGTAATTTGTTCCTTTTGTATTCAATTGACTTGTTAATAGCCCCAATTTGTAATCTAAAGATATATATAAACTGAAATATGGCCTTGAGCCTAGGGGAGAGGAGATGGTTCCAATGTAACATTACACAAGTATAGTCAATCTATGGATCGCTCCCTCCATTTGCTAGAGTCTGATCTTTGCCTGCACCATGTAAAGACTCCACCTTTAATATTAATCAAACCACTTAATGTCAGGTTATTTTTAATTTGGTTGAAAATTTCATGTTTATAATCTCTGTGTGAACCATATTGTTGACTGAAGGTGCGAGCTGGATGGGTTGGACACCAAACTAGCTCGACACCACTCTAAGTTGTTTAATATTAGGGTAAAATTGTGGTTTGCTGAGTGAGTGCATTTAATCTATCATTTACTGTGTGAATGGTGTGTGTATGACTATATAGGAGATTTTCTTTCCAAAACTTTTTTCTTATCAGTATTTTTTGATCTATGTCATGCTTTGAACATAATGCTAGGGAAGTTTGTTTTTGTGAACATAATGAATTTTTATCGCAAATTATTTATTGATTACAAGTCATTTATTTCAAATTAGTGTATCTTTCCTTCCACAGATTGTGTTGATTATGTTGGTAAACATGTTGTTTTCTTGAGACTCTATTACTTTATATTAATTTCACACCTTCATGTTATGAACCTTTTGCTAAATATCAATTTGTCTATTTCTTAATTGCATGATGGCGCATAGGGTATGAAATTTCTATTTATCAAACTTGTTTGAATTCCAAAGGCTTTGTTTTGTGACATTTTTCCTCTACTAGTTTTTATTGTGTAATATTAATCTCTTGGCCTTTGAAAATTGGTTTAGATTTGATGGGAAGTTGTGACCTCTTATTGCAGAAAAACAAGACTTATTCCTATCTTTTGATTTCACTTTAATCTGAATGATTGTGATACGGAGTAAATATGTAAGGATTGAGAATCGATGCACGAATAAATTAAATTATAAACCACTCTGGAGTTGCATACTTAATTATTCAATGCATACTCATTTGTACATTAGGGACATAAGTCTCATTTTCTGTTATTGATAATTTATAATCATGGTTGTGAGAATGTATTGATGGATGAAAACTATATCACACTTAAGGTTGGAAGGTCATGGTTCTAGCAATCATTTGCTTTCTTCCTTTATTCCCACAAGCAGATATTTTCTTCCATAATATCATTTGCAAGGCATTTCTTTATTCAAAGAGAGCGAGAGTGTTTTTCCATTTCGACCTTGTCCACACAATATGTTTACACAGTGAACGTATCTAATAATGATTAATGATGCTTTTAGTAAATCAAATCATAATTTCTTGAAGGATTTTGTTACATAGACTCAAAAAACTAGATATAATTATTGAAAATTAAAGTCACGCTTTACATGGAGAATGGTGTGAATTTATCTTGAATTTCTTTCAACATTTATAGTTTGCCTTTTTAATGTTGTTTAGGCATTGCTTGGTTTCCAATTAAACAGTAATCAGGATTTACCTTCTGTCTGCCAATAATTAGGATTTCCTTTTGCAATTGCTAATAGTGTAGGTTTGTCTTTTGTTATATTGAGGTTTGTTTTAAACTATCAGGTTTGGTGTTTATTCTTCTCATTTTTCCTTTGAAGTGCAGGATTCAATTTAATTTGTTGAGATTGATACACAAGTTAGACTAGAATTTGATTTGCTGGTTATTGGGGGATCTCTGTGGAATTTCCGGTGTTGTGCCTCAAAATTCATGAACTCTCGTATTGATAATTAAATGTTGTTCCATTAATATGCCCTATATTACACCCAAAATTTTGGCGCCATTTCAAGGGAGGTGCTTAGGGGATTGACCTTGTTAACCTACTGCGATTTGGTTTTCTTTTCATATCTTGGTTATTTGAAGTTTTTTCATTTCTTGGGTACTGTAAGAACACCCCTATATATATACATTAACCCTATGCTAATAGAATATCCCAGCTTGCTTGTTGAGAACAGGAAAATGGTATTTTGAGGAATATTCCAATGAGGAATTTTGATGTGGCTGCAAAGATATACAAATCATTTAATGAATAACTCATAAGTGCATAATTTAATATTTTTCTTGAACATAAAAATAATATTACTAAATCTTTGATTTCAACATTAGATGAATTGTAGGAAGAACAAAAAAAGGATGACAAACAATTGTTGATCTTTTGTGCTAACTGTAGAAAGAAACATTTCCTAGGAAAGGGTCCACTTAGTAGCTTGAAGGTTTGCATAATTTGTGAAGAGGATCATGCAATAGAACATTTCCCATCACTACTAGGATTACTAAAGGTACTCAGGAAATCAAGTAAGGAATCGAATCAATTGCCAGGTATAACTCAAAACCCGTCACCATTTAATACTTGGACTAATGCTTATTATCCTGAGCAGGTTCCACAATAGATTTATAATCATATAATTCCATGGAAAACTTTTGATCCTCCTCCAACTGAATACCTTACATCATGGCCATAATGGCCCTCTCCCTAGATGGCATCCTCGAATCAAATATCCCCATGGTCTGAAGAATGGTTTGGAGCCCCTTCCTTAGGGAAATATTTCATGAAAATCAACAACAACAACCATAATTTCCACTCAGTACACTACCAAGTCAACCTCCTCCATGGTCCCATCTATGTGCACAACCTTACCATAACCCATACCATAGCCCTAATCCACACCCTATCCCTTATCCTAATCCATACCCTAGCCCTTATCCTAGTCCATACCCTAGCCCTCATCCAAACCCTAGGCCTAATCCTAGTCCATACCCTAATCCAAACCCTAGACCTAACCCTAGTCCAAAGCCTAACCCAAATCCTAATCCAAATCAAAATCATAGTCCAAACCTTAACCCAAACCCTAGTCTAAACCAACAAGTTGCACAACAATTTGAAACATCTATTCTTCCCACTGACTCATCTACTGAGTGCAATGATATATCTTTGAGGTCGGGGGAAGGGGTGAGTTTGGAAACATCGCCTATCACTATAGACATTCACCTCGGGAAGATCTAAGACCATTAGAGGACCAATCTATAATTGGAACATGTTCTGAAACTATTATTGAAGCTCAAAACCATAGAATTTCCTTGAACTATTCTTGTCAATATGAAAAGAAGATAATTTATCCTAAACTTGAGGGATTTTTATTTTGTCTTTCAGCATATCCTTCATACCTCCAAGAGACTTATCCTCAAGTTCTGTAAGATTTGTACTAGTTAGAGAATCATAAATATGTGGATCCCATTAAGTCTCAGTTTCAAGCAGCCATCAACACAACTTATTCCCTCATCATTCAACAACCCTTGGAAACATATCAATTAAAGTAATTGGTTACTCATACTCTAGTATTTCTTAAATTTTATTCTTTAAAACTGAGTGTGATTATATTTAGCAGTCTATTATGCACATGGCTACGTTGGAAGTACTCCTACACTTGAAGGAGATCTTCCTCTCTCTAAATTAGGGTAGGGAAATATAAGAGCAATGAATAAAAATTTCATTTGCAATAAAATGTTTACAACAACACTCTTGAAACCGCAATTCCTAAGGCACAACTATTGAAATTTCTATCATTAAGCACTCTTTTGGTAAGACTTGTCAAAAGCAATTCACTTTTAATACCTCATATTTTATAAAGTGACTTTGATTATTGACTGATATTATTCATTGGGTTAGTTATGGGTATTGTTATAGTTACGTTTAATAATTTCCATTCATAAGAGTAAAAACCTATTTCTGGCCTATTCATTCTAAGAAATTATCATAAAAGAAACCTTTTCAAGTTTCTCTTCAAATGTATTGATGAAAATCCTCCTATGGTGGAACACTCCTATAAAACCCTAACAAGCTCTCATGAGAACCATAGCATGATCAACTTAAGGAATATTTCAGTCATTATCTAAGACATTTTCTATAAAATGAGTCTTTAGGGTACAAGCACCAACCAGTAAAGATTAGTAATTAAATACTTTTCACGCCATCATGTGCTCTTAAGGGGAATATTTTCCTCTCCACCTATTAAGTAACCTATCTAAGGTTAATCATAATCAGAGTTTTTTTCATAAACATATCAATTGAGGGATAAGCGGTCTCCTTACGAGCTGATCTACCATGACCATGGGGCCTAATGAGAATGAAATTACCGCTATTGATCACCAAGCCAATGTAATGGATTTCATTTGAAAATATGGAAGATAACAGGTGTCATCATGAGCCAACTTGTTCATTCTTGTTAGTTCTTGTGAATGACACTGTCGTTAGATGGTTACCAAGCAAGGACAGTGGCCTCCAATTAATTTCTAAAAAAATGTAAATGTTTTTAATCGACTCTGAATCTATATCTAATAGCTGGGACACATGCATTTCATAGGGTTAAAAGGCATCCCTGTCAAGGCTATAGACACCTACTAGCAGCAGGGTCATGTCTGTGTTATTAAAGTTAATTTTACACTATGATTTACTTGGTCATTTTTTTCTTTCCCTAAACTCATTATCATATCTCTCTGAGAATGGCTTTAAGATCCTTCCAACATTATTCTTTGGAGTTATCTTTTGGAATAATTTGTTTTTTTTATGGAGGTGGGACCCTTAATGTAGGTGATTCAATTTTCCCAGACAAGAGGAGCTTCAACTATATGTTGGATAATGGTAAGATGGTCACTGTGGGAAGGAATTATTCTGTCTATTCTTAACACCATGGCTTTCAAATCATGTCACTTATATTTACAATGAGGATATTAAATTAGAACTTCTTGTCAAGGTTTCCCCTGAGATACTTGTGGAAATTTTAATAGCTGGCTATTTTATTTAGTAATAACACCATCCTTGCAATTTAGTATTCCAATGGAATCCCTTGTGTTAGACTTTACTGAAATCAGTCTTAATAAATAAAGAGTCCAACAAACACTCTATTTTTTAGAACAAGCTCTATCTAGCAAAGAAAATTTTGATTGCACAGAGTTGCAGGAACACTATTATGAGTGTAAAGGTCATCCATAGATGTTTTAATATTGTTTTTTTGGGGGGATGTCAGGCCTCTATTTTTTCTTTATTTATATCACCTTTCACTTGGAAATCCCTCATGATCTTGTTTAGTTTGAATGACTATTGTCATGGTTTTGTGCATTCTTGGAGACAATAAAGTAAGTATTTACTATTTTCCATGATTCCCTTGTTTTAACGATATATAAACATTACAATCATCATTAATAATAGTTTTTGTGTTTTCAGGTTTAAATTTATTTGATTACCTTTTTATGCATATGAAAACAAGCCTTAATCCTCCACTCACCTCCTTATACTATCCATCAGATTCTTGTACCAATTGGGATTCTTGCACTCATGAGGATTCCTACACCAGTTTATTATAAGAATTCTTGGTTCCTACACCACACATCAAGTTCCTATACTCACATTCCTGCACCAGAGTTAACGAATGCATAAACTATTACAATTATTCAAATTTGCAGGACATTACTTACCTGGTAGTTTGAATATCAGCCTGAGGATATTTTTGGAAACAATTGTTGGTCAAAATTGCACTTAGTTTTCACCACCAGACATAGACAAAGAAAAGAAGATCCATTTACCAAAATAGTCCCTCATGTACCAGATTCAACTCCTCTATTTGAAATTTAGTTTCACCAGAACTAGTTCTGAATTTTATCCATTGAAAACTATTACGATTTGTAATTTGTTCCTTTTGTATTTGATTGGATTGTTAATAGACCAATTTGTAATGTAAATATCCATATAAACTGAAAGATGGCCTTGAACCTGGGGGAGAGGAGATGGTTCCAATGTAACATTACACGAATATAGTTAATATTTGGATCACTCTCTCTGTTTTCTGGAGTCTGATCTTTTCCTACACCATGTAATACTGCACCTTCAAGATTAATCAAACCACTTCATGTCAGGTTCTCTTTAATTTGGTTGAGCATTTCATGTTTATAATATTTGTGTGAACTAGATCGTTGATAGAGGGTGCGAGCTAGCAGGGTTGGCTGCCACACCATCTCGACACCACTCTAAGTTGTTTAATATTTGGGTAAAATTGTGGTTTGCTAAGTGAGTGCATTTAATCTATCATTTACTATGTGAACGATGTTCATATGACTAGATCAGGAGATTTTATTTCCAAAACATTTTTCTTATCAGTCTTTTTTTATCTATGTCATGCTTTGAAAGTAACGCTAGGGAAGATTTCTTTTGTGAACATAATGATTTTTTATAGCAAGTGATTTATTGATTACATGTCATTTCTTTCAAATTAGTGTATCTTTCCTTCCATGGATTGTGTTGATTATGCTGGTCAGCATTTTCTTTCTTGAGACTTTGTTACTTGATATTAATTTCACACCTTCATGTTATGAACCTTTTGCTAAATACTGATACGTCTATTTCCTAATTTCATGATGGCACACAAGGTATGTGATTGTTATCTATCGAAGTTGTTCAAATTCCAAATGCTTTGTTTTATGAGATTTTTCCTCTACTACTTTTTATTGCATAATATTAATCTCCTGGCCTTCCAAAATTGGTTTATATCTGATGGGAACTTGTGACCTCGTATCCGAGAAATACAAGAATTATTCCTATCTTTCAATTTAACTTTAATCTGAATGATTGTGATATGGAATAAATATGTATGGATTGAAAATCGATGCACATATAAATTGAATTCTAAACAAGTTTGGAGCTGCATACTTAATTATTCAATGCATACTCGTTTGTACATTAGGGACAAAGGTCTCATATTTGTGTTATTGATCATTTATAAGCATGGTTTAGAGCATTTATTGATGGTTGAAAACTATATCATACTTAAGGTTGGAAGGTCATGGTTCTAGCAATCATTTTCTTTCTTCCTTTACTCCCACAAGTAGATATTTTCTTCCCCAATATCATTTGCAAGGCATTTTTCTATTCAAAGAGAGAGAGATTGTTTTTATGTTTTGACCTTGTCCACACAATATGATTACATAGTGAACATATTTAATAACGATTTATAGTGCTTTAAGTAAATCAGATCTTAATTTCTTAAAGGATTTTGTTACATAAAGGAAAACTAGACATAATTAGTACAAATTAAAGTCCTACTTTACATAGAGAATGGTGTGCATTTATCTTGAATTTCTTTCAGCATTTACAGTCTACCTTTTTAATGTTGTTCAGGCATTGATTGGTTTTCAATTAAACAGTAGTTAGGATTCTGCCAATAATTAGGATTTAATTTTGGAATTGCAGGTTTGTCTTTTGTTAGATTGAGGTTTGTTTTCAATTGTCAGGATTGGTGTTTATGCTTTCTCATGTTTCCTTTGAAGTGCGGGATTCACTTTAATTTGTTGAGATTGATGCATAAGTTAGACTAGAATTTGATTTGCAGATTGATGGGGGCTCTCTTTGGCATATCCAGTGCTACACCTTGAATTTCACGAACTCTCGGATTGAAAATTAAATGTTTGTCCATTAATATGCCCTATATTACACCCAACAACCCCTGTATCTATCTGAGCTAATGCCACTAAATCCATTAAAACTCTACATACTCAATAGGGTGGATTTGGGATGCTATTAGAGTTTTAATTTCCTCCGACCTATTTACTATATGATATCCCTATAGCTAAAGGGTTTATGTGTGAATTTCCCAACAAGTCATGGCATGATCCTCCAATTTGAATCCAGCAAATGAAAATTTATTTTCCCGATCTATGTGGTGAATAATAACCTCTAACTATTGCAACTAGTGATTTAACTTGAAAGAATCGATTTAACCTTGATATGGGTTGATGTCAACCTTTGATTCCATATTGAAGAGGGATTGTGAATGGTTCATGACACTTGAACTTGGCTGGTTTTTTTGGGTTCTTCCTTCGAATCCTTCACTATTTCTTTCTAATCCCTTGATTCTCCATTCAATATGACCTCTCATTTGGAACCTCCATCTTCTTTGATAGTCCCAAACTTACTAGTAATTGATTCCATGAGGATGTTCACATTATGGTTTATATACGTGACTTGTGCTTCCAACATCACAAATCTCTTCTCTACTAGATTTTGAGGGTTATCATGAATAGATTCATTGCCTATGGATGGGTTTTTATAACATCCTTCTTAAATAAATTCCTAGATCCCCTGCAACTTCCCACAAAATACATAAAGAATCGTACTTTGATACCAATATGATTTGTAAATTTTTGTTATTATTCTAATGGATAATCCATCACAAAAAAATTATTACAATAAACCAAAATGCTTAGTATGAAGGGTTAATTGTTTTAGTTTATTGATTTATTATCACTGTTTTTTTGTTTATGCATGCAACAACTAAAACGTTGAAAAGAGATAACAAATAAATATAGCCACACACCAACCACAATTAACACCAAGATATGCTCTAGGAAACCCTTACAAGAAAAACCATCTAGAAGGTGAGGTTACTCTTCTCTTTATTGTTGGAATAAAATTAATGCAAGTACAAAGGAGAAGGCATTTTCTATGGAGTTATCTAAGACTTGTGGCCTATGCATTGCTACAAAACACAAACCCCCTTTTTTTCACTCTCTCTCTATATAGTCTCATCTACTTTTCTCTATTGTGGGATAAAATTCAAAAAAGATAATGGAACCCTTTTCCTCCTAGTGGTTGGGTTATAATACAACTTGATATCTAACTATGACTTATGATTGACTCCTTGAACTCTCAACTTGAGTTATAAATTTGATCTTTGTAGAGTCGTCTTCAAATTACCCACATGCATATGCCCATATACATGAATAATATAGGTTGACATGGAATCCACTCATACCATTGTGGTCAACCCATTTGTGGGACGCATAATGTTTCCATGTGGAATCCTATTGATTTGATTCTTGCATTGTTGGAAAGGTGTTTGAATGTAGAACAATGTTACAGGGTCCTTCATTGAAGTAGGAAATTTTTACCCCTAAAATAATTTGTTTAAGTCCTCAAAATGGTCCTAGAAAGTTTCAAACACTAATTATCCAAATTGGGTCTCATTTATAAAAATATACTTACAATCTTATTTCTCCTATTTTTCCACTTTAAAAGCAATGAGATGGATGGAAAATAATGTAATGATCCAGTTTGGATAATTGGCATTTCTTTTCTAATTAAGCATGACTAGAAATCCTTCATTTCCATTGGTATTATGGGAACCCTTGGTTACATAGCACCAAATTCTTTCACACTAGGTGAGCCATGGAATAATATAAGGTGTTTAGTTTTGACACCATTTCCCTTGAGCTGACCTATGAAAGGCTTACAAAATGGACTATGGAAAAAACTTATTTTAGTGATTGATCCACATATTTTACTTTTTTCGGATTTTAATTTTAAAAGAAATATTTTATTGTTTTGGTATTTTAAAATAAATGGTTGAATCCAATTTGCATTTTGATATTTTTTTTTGTTGCTTTTAATTTAGGTTTATTTAAATATAAGATATTAGGGTGTCAAGACACCTAAGGTAAAGAGTTCAAATTTTTTTGTGGTCTTGGTCTTAGGTGAAACATAGTGTTATGTGGGGTATGAAAGTGGTCGGAAGCAACATCTCCATGACTTTTATTCTGAGCACACATGTTCTCACCATGGCCTTACGAAATGAAAGATCGTATTTTTGTGATGTTGTAGAAATCGTGATAAAATAGAATTTTAATATGGGAAAGAATTGGTGGTTGCAAACACACAATGTGTCAACAAACTTATTATTTGAGATATTTTATGGAAATGATTAGATTTCAAGATAAAAAATGTGCAACATTTCTATCAAATTTTGGTTTGACATGAGATAAATTCTATGGTACACAATCGAAGAATTTCAAGTGGAATATGATTTCACTAAGGTTTTTGTGTTAAGGATAAATACTTATATTAATTTATTCTTTAATATCATTAGTGACTAGGTACAACAATTTCAGAATTTAGTGTTAAAAAGAACTAAATTGCTTCTTAAGTATTCTGCATTTTCATGGAATTTTAATATCTTAAAAAGTGATTTGTGTAGAACCATATTCAAGTCATTTATTAGTCCATGCCTTTGACATTGCAGGGACTCTAGCGATCACTAGAGCATTGACAAGCTATTAATTCGTTCTCTAATCTAACATTTTCCTTGGTTACCAAAATGATCTGGGAACTCTTAGCTACCAGAATTAACCAAGATATTTTACTTCTATGATATTAGCATAATTGCATGTAAAAAAGTATGGAAAACTGTAGAAATTTGAATAATATAAAATTTATTCACAGAGATTATCCTGATTATACACTATTTTCAGAATGCATGCATAATACATAACCTCCTCTACCATTGATCATCAATTTGCGGAATAAAAAAACAATCGCATGCACACATTGAAACATCAATCACACATATCAACACAGTATGTAATGGGGAAAGCATATAGCTGAAAACCCCCAACTATCTGTATATTATAATGATAGAGAACATGTAACAATACATAGTACAATACTCCTCAGAAGTACTCAGTACTATCTCCACATGCTACACACAAACTAGCTCAAATCTGAACAAGTCACAGGTTCAAATCTCCTCCACTGTTTGCCTGCCTCTACTGCGCAATCCAAGTTGAGAATAGATCAGATCCAGGTTCAAATTCCCTTTGGCTTGTACTATAAAATCCTCATTGGCAATCTCAATCAATGATTGTGCGAATCTCATGCACAGCTATAGTCACAACTGATAGTAGTCTCACCCTTTCACTCACCTCTAACACTTGTCTCCACTGAACTATCCATGCATTGAGTCAACTGACGTATTCTTTAGTTGATTTATGAGTTAATAATTAGTGAATTAATTAATAATTAATTCACATCACTCATCACTAGTGTATTTGGCAGTTAGACTAAATACAACTAGTTCAACTAAGTCAAACTAAACACAACTCCATCAACTCCACAATCAACTCCACCAAACTCAATCACTTGAGTTCTAACTGAATTCCATCATGCAATAGCTCAAGTAACCCATAGGAAAAGCGTATTTCCTTCTGGCAGTTGCATGTGCCACATCTGTAGCTCGAACTGAAGTGCTGCAAGAGGATAAGATAATGTTTATAGTCCAAATATTATTAAGAGCTAATAATATTCGACTGTTCTATTTTTTGACGGGCAGTCTAAAAATAGACTCTGCCCATATGTCTGAAAATAGAGGTCCATCTATTTTTACCAACATGACCAATCATCCATAAATAGCATCCTGCAACTCATAGACCATGATCCATATGTCTAAAAATAGACTTTGCGCCAAAAATAGCCTGCAGGCCCACTTAGTGAAGGCGACTTCTTTTCACTAAGCTCCATCATCTTGTTGCATTTTCAACACTCCCTGTCAACAAGATATGGATTATCTACAACCCCTATCCTGCCTCTGTGGTATTCGAATCTGCTCCTAGTGAGCGCCTTCGTCAAGATATCAGCATCCTGATCCTCCGGGGGAATGTATGAAAGTAACATGATTCTCCGCTGCACACAATCTCTGATATGATGGTACCTGATGTCGATGTGCTTGGATCTATCATGAAATACTAGATTAGCTGAGAGTTTAATGCAACTCTGGTTATCACAATAAATCACAGTAGGCTCCAAGTGTGACCTGAACAACCCAACCAGGATCTTCCTCATCCATATAGCCTCACATGCAGCCAAACTTGCTGCCATATACTCGGCCTCTGTTGAACTGAGTGCCACGGATCTTTGCTTCATGCTGTACCAAGAAAATGTTGTCGACCCAATACTAAAGATCCCTCCAGATGTGCTCTTTCTTTCCGTTGGGCTCCCTGCCCAATCTGCATCCGTGAAGCCACATAGCTTCACCTCATCCTCCTGTCTGTACCACAATCCATATCCCGATGTGCCTCTGAGATAACGCAATACATGCTTGCTTGCCTTCCAGAAGAGCTTGGTTGGCTTAACCATAGCTTTTGAAAGCTGGTTAACAGCATAACATATATTGGGTCGTCTGTTGACCAGATACATAAGCGACCCAACCAACTGTCGATAAATAGTGGCATCCACTACCTTCGCTGCAGTAGCATCCTCCCTCCTCCAACCTCCAGGAAGAGGAGTATCAACAGGCTTGCAGCCATGCATGTTGAAATTCTCCAGTATCTCCTGGGCATACTTACCCTGAGAAACAAATAGTCCAACACTGCGCTGCCAAATTTCCAATCCTAAGAAATAATGAAGAAGGCCCAAGTCCTTCATCTCAAACTCTCTAGCAAGATCCTCCTTGCATGAAAGTATCAATAGCTCATCTCCCATCAAAACCAAATCATCTACATAAAGTACAATGATCAGCAACTTACCCTCCACCACAATCTGGTATATATTAGGATCCGCCTCACTCTTGGAGAATCCAAGTCCGGTGAAATAATTGTCTATCCATGTGTACCAAGCACGAGGTTCTTGTTTCAACCCATATAGCGCTTTCTTGAGCCTGCACACATGTGACTCGCTACTCAAGATCTTGAAACCTTCGGGCTGCTCTATGTACACCTCCTCCTCAATGACTTCGTTGAGGAATGCAGTCTTCACATCCATTTGATGGATGTGCCACCCCATCTGCGCTGAGAGAGCAAGAATCATTCGTATGGAAGAATACCTTGCGACAGGTGCAAAGGTCTCCTCATAATCGATCCCCTCTATCTATGAGAAGCCTCGGGCAACAAATCTTTCCTTGTACTTCTCTACACTCCCGTCAGCTGCCTGCTTCACTTTGTAGATCCATCTCGAACCCACCACTGATTTCCCCTCCGGTCTTGGGACAATCTCCCATGCACTGTTTCTAACAATCAAATCATACTCTTCCACCATGGCATCTACCCATGCGAGATCCTCCACAGCTTCCTCGAAAGAGGATGGCTCAGTCACGACACATTTTCTCACAAGAGCCATGTATCTAGTGTAACGATCAGGTGATTGTCTCTGTCTGTGCTGTGTTGTAGGTGGTCCTACAACCTTCTCTGCATCTTGAGCCAGTCGCTCAGCTTCTGTAGTGCGCTTTCTCCCTCTGATGGTTGGCGCTGCATGAGTGGTCTCTTCCACTCCACAAACTTCATCTTGTGGCTGATCCACATCCTGAAGCTCATCCTTAGGAAGTAATAGCTCCTCATCTGCAAGCAAGTGTGGCTCCCTCTCAAGCGAACACTTCATGGCTTTCTCCTCCTGAAATTTGATATCCCGTCGCACAACAGTCTTGCGACTGTCTGGCAAATACACACGATATTTGTGGGGCGTATCAGTGTACCCCACAAATATCCCAACCTCTGCAGTCAGCTCCAGATTCTTCCTAGCATCCTTCGTCACATGCATGTAAAAAAGAGAACCAAAAATCCTCAAATGGGAAATATCAGGCCTCTTACCAGAATAAGCCTCCTCGGGTGTACTCATGCCAAGTATCTTGTTGAGGAAAACGGTTCTGCACATATACTACAGTATTGCATGCCTCCTCCTACAAGTGAAGGGGTAGGCCCTGATCATGCAGCATCGCCCACTCAGCAACCCCATTCTGTTGTGGGTTATGGGGAGCTATGATCTCTCTTCGAATCCCTTCTGCGCTACAGAAGTCCTTGAACTCGCCAGAGATGAATTCACCACCATTTTCGCTCCTAAGAGCCTTCACCTTCTTCCCCGATTCCTTCTCGACTAGTGCTTTGAACTCATATAACTTTGAGTATGTCTCACTCTTCTTCTGCATGAAGAAGATCTAGCACTTTCGAGAGAAATCATCAACAAATATCACATAGTACTTGTGCTTTGACATAGTACTTGTGCTTTGCTGTCGAAGCTACTGAGAAAGGTCCACACACATTTGTGTGAATTCTCTTAAGTATCGTCGTGGCATGACTATCCTTCTCGTGAAAGGTGGCTTTCACAAATTTTCCCAAAGTACACCCCTTGCACTGATCTGACTGTGCAAGAGTGCCTTTAGGAAGCCCAGTAGAAATATACTGCAGTATCTTCAAGGCTCCATGGTGAAGGTGGCCCAATCTCTGATGCCACAGCTCACCATCATCCCGGCTCACCAATCCTTCTACCTTGCATGCCATTGCTACGCAGCCATCTACATGCAATTGATAAAGGTTCTTGACTCGAACTCCTATCTTCTGGGTTTCTCCAGTTGTCTTACTGTGCAGGAAAGCCTTTCCCTCGCTGAAGACAACATCATATCCCTTGTCTTCTAACATCACCACAGAGATAAGATTCTTCTTCAATCCTGGAACATGCATCACTTCCTTCAATACAAAGGGTTTACCAGACTCCCTCTCAAAGGAAATGGTACCGATACCGGTCACACTGTATCTACCATCATCGCCCATCTCGATGTGCACTCCAAGATCTTTCTCATCCAGATCAGATAACAAATCTCTATCTCCTGTCATGTGAAAAGACGCACCACTGTCCAAGAACCATACCGATCCCATCCCACTTGATACCAAGCATGCGATCAGCAAAAAATCCAACTCAAACTACGAGGCTAAGGCCTCTCCCACTGCAGATCCAACAACTTGCTTATTTTTCTTCTTTTGCGGACAATTTGTGGCATAATGTCTGTGCTGGTGACAGTGAAAGCACTTCACCTTGGACATGTCCTGCTTCTTGCCTTTCACACAGGAATGAGAAGATTTCTTGTTCTTCCCCTTATTTGCTTTGGCAACCAAAGCACAATTTTCTTCACCAGATGCCTTTGATGAAGATCCATCCCTGGTATTCCGCCTGATCTCCTCTTGCACAAGATCAGACCAAAGTCTCTCCCATCCTGGCAATTTCTCTTGACCATTGACAGAGTCCTGATAGGAATGCCAACTCTTTGGAAGATGAAGAAGAGCCAAGCTCACCAAGTCCTCATCATCGACAGTCACCCCCACACTTCCCAGCTCATCCGAGCATTGGGTGAACTTCGTGAGATACTTGGGCATACTGTCTCCTTTCTCACACTTAATGTTTCTGAGTTTATCCTTGAGTGCCAACTTCCTCTGGTCACTCTTGCTTTGGAATAAATATGTCAACGCTTTCCACATCAAGTATGGAGAAGCCTTTCCATGCAGGTTGGATACAATGTGGTCCTTCACGCCCTCCAACAGAATCTTTCGACACTTTGTTGTCTTCTTTTGCCAAGCCTCAACTTGAGCAGCATCAGTAGGCTTTGGGACCTCAGCATCTATGAACTCCTTCAACCCATTATCATCTAACACCACCTCCATCCTATCTTTCCATGCAATGTAATTCGAGCTGCCTTCAAGGGCATACTCGAATCGCAATCCGTTGAAATACATTTCAACTTCGACACCAAGAAAACATTGCTGCAAATTCAAATTCCACCAGCTCAAAAATCAACCGCTTCTGATCTAAAATTCATGAGAACAAAGTATTTCTTGTACAGAGATTGACTGTATGGGCATTTACTGGATATCTCACCTTCCAAAAGAAGGATGAATCCAGAGGCTACCTGGCCCGATTATAGACTCTGCCTAAAGAAATAAAATGTAATCACTTTCTGAATAATAGATCTGATGATCAACCTCACTCTGATACCATGTAGAAATTTGAATAATATAACACTTATTCACAGAGATTATCCTGATTATACACTATTTGCAAAATGCATGCATAATACATAACCTCCTCTACCATTGATCATCAATTTGTGGAATAAAAAAACAATCGCATGCGCACATTGAAACATCAATCACACATATCAACACAGTATGTAATGGGGAAAGCATATAGCTGAAAACCCCCAACTATCTGTATATTATAATGATAGAGAACATGTAACAATACATAGTACAATACTCCTCACAAGTACTCAGTACTATCTCCACATGCTACACACAAACTACCTCAGATCTGAACAAGTCACAGGTTCAAATCTCCTCCACTGTTTTCCTGCCTCTACAGCGCAATCCAAGTTGAGAATAGATCAGATCCAAGTTCGAATTCCTTTTGGCTTGTACTGCTCAATCCTCATTGGCAATCTCAATCAATGATTGTGCAAATCTCATGCACAGCTATAGTCACAACTGATAGTAGTCTCACCCTTTCACCCACCTCTAACACTTGTCTCCACTGAACTCTCCATCAACTGAGTTAACTAATGTATTCTTTAGTTGATTTATGAGTTAATAATTAGTGAATTAATTAATAATTAATTCACATCACTCATCACTAGTGTATTTTGCAGTTAGACTAAATACAACTAGTTCAACTAAGTCAAACTAAACACAACTCCATCAACTCCTCAATCAACTCCACCAAACTCAATCACTTGAGTTCTAACTGAATTCCATCATGAAATAGCTCAACTAACCCATAGGAAAAGCATATTTCCTTCTGGCAGTTGCATGTGCCACATCCGTAGCTCGAACTGAAGTGCTGCAAGAGGATAAGATAATGTATATAGTCCAAATATTATTAAGAGCTAATAATATTCGATTGTTCTATTTTTTGACTGGCAGTCTAAAAATAGACTCCGCCCATATTTCTAAAAATAGAGGTCCATCTATTTTTACCAACATGACCAATCATCCATAAATAGAATCCTGCAACTCAAAGACCATGATCCATATGTCTAAAAATAGACTTTGTGCCAAAAATAGCATGCGGGCCCACTTAGTGAAGGCAACTTCTTTTCACTAAGCTCCATCATCTTGTTGCATTTTCAACAAAAACCACATGTGCATGTTTTAAGGAAGAGGAAACATAATGACATCCATCGATCAAAGAACACAAACACATTGATAATAGATTTCACCCAATGTGGGTTACATCTCTGGGCCCGGTGTCAAGAATGGAGAGGTTGCTTCATTAAATGCTGCAAGATGATGATGATGTACATGATATATTCTTCTTTATTACAAGGACAACCTCCCTCAACTAAAGTGGCATGTCTCTCCTTGAGATGTCCTCCTATAGAAACCCTCACTCATATGAACCCTCCTTTAGCATGACAGGATAATAAATTCTCACATGACGTGGCATACAAGTATCCTTCAACATAATGGTAACAAGGATCTTAACAAAAAAATCATCATCTTAGAAAATCAAAAGAAATACATGGAATCACTAAATATTATACCTCCACTTCCAGGGATGGCCTGGAAATGCAAAGCTTAGCTGCAGAAATGGACATCACTATTGAATTTGTGGCATGAAATTGTGTCAAACGACTATAAACTTGGCCCCTTTCTGACACTATCAAAATATGGACCCTTGAGAATCTCAAAGATTCCTTCTTGGAGATGGGAAAAAATTTTGCTACTCAGATGAAAATTATTAGCACACCACTGTGCTCCTTGCGAAATTATGAGAAAAATCACTATAAAGTCGGCATCATTATGCCTCTGTCAAAAATTGACCTCTAAGGGAATATTTTAGATTCCTCAAGTTTCTACAAAGATTCCTCATTGCTAACTTCCTAAAATTATGCTACTCAGATGAGGAAACAGACCATGCCATCACGTTCCCCATGAAATTCTGGTTTATTTGAGTATAAACATGGCATGATTCTGTCACTACGAATTTTTTCCCTCTAGGGAATCTTTTAGATTCGTCACTGATTTTGCATGGAATATTCTAGGGAATATTCCACTAGAATATTATCGTCTCGAAAAATGTGCCTAACCTGGGCATAATTCGTCCTTGGCTCCTGGTTCCATGGGCACTCTCCTTCTTCCCCTGTCGAATGGCGAATCGAGAGTTTATAAACAAAATTTTGGGCAAACTTTACCAAGCCGTGCCACTCGGTGTAATGGTCAAACGGTAAACTTGGAGGGCAGAGGTCTTGGGGTAAAACCCATAGGCCTCCCCAGTTATAATTTTTTTTGCATTTAATTAATTTTTGGGTGTGTTTTGTTATTTGAAATTGACACGGTTTTGAACGGTGCGGTTGGTATGTATCATCGCCATTGATTGTAGTGGTTGTTGAGCATTGGGGGATAGCATTAATGTTCTTTTTGTTGGTGGTTTTTATTTGTGTTACATGGATCTTCCGCAACGGGCAAGCCAACCAACCGGTCGATGCGGGTTCGAGCCCTGCCGGCTTCGTCTTTGGTGGTCATTGTTTTAACAACCGTGGGTTGGGGGCGGGGTCCTGGGTCAGCCACAGGCCCTCACCAATTTATTAATAATATATATTACCGACTGTTGGTGGGGGTGGCAGCCTGCCACCACATTTTTAATATTTTTTTTAAGACCATATTAGCCAAAAAAATTCAACCGGTTTTTTGGGGGCCATTGACAAAATTAATGAGACGACAAATTTACCCATTCTGGCGGCCAGATTTTGTGCATCGGTACTTTGCCAAATTGTTGCCTCGTTAGTGACTGCCACTTGGCTTAATTTTACTATAACTTTGACTATGAATATCTTGAGCATACGAACTCATATTCAAGTGTCATTCACATCGTTGGAATCAGAACAACAAGCACTACGATCTGGCCCTAGTTTCACTTCGATCCGAGGACTTTTATTTTTCTACAATGGATGTGTTACATTGTCTTCACAACATTAAGTGTCCTGACAGGTCATACTTCCTTCTCTTTAACACTTGTTCTTTGAAGCCATAAGTGATGAACTGACACCTACATCCTTTGTAAACCTATAGTACAATATTTGCAAACTACATGCTCAATTACATGACCAATCATGACCGAAGCATCCCCATACTTTCCAAGAGTTTATAACACACACTTTCTGGTCAAGTTTACATCATAATAAAAACCTATACCCCATCTATTGATAAAAGGCCAAAACATCATCATTTCTTTAATAAGCAATGGAAAACACATCATCACTTTTAAAATTATATTGAAACACATGATTTATAAAATGCAACCATGACAAGTTACCATATCTACTAAACCATATCTTACTCAACAAAATGAACCACTAGGAATGTGGCAAAATATCTTGTTGAACATCTTCACCAGCTGGTTCCTGCACGGCCGCTTTTTCCTTGAGACGTTGCTTTGGATAGAGCCTCCAACATGTGTCTTTTTTATGTCCACATTTATTTCAATCATTGCAAAAAGTCTTCTTCCTCCAGAGCCGCTTAACCTTATTTCTTCCCTGATGTGGAAAAGGTCTTTCACCCCTTGTCCTCTTTCTTCCTGCCATTCTCTTCTAGCACTCGAAAACCACATGGTTATGCAAAGCACTAAAAATCTCTTGACGATACTGGTGCAATCCTAGCGATGAGAGCTTGCCTCATATCTTCCTTTGTAATGTGCACTTTCATTGGATAATTTTGATGTGTTCCAATCATCCTCTTTCTCCAATGGCTTCGACAATGCCTTGGAATCCTATGCTACCTTTGAGCACTCTCCTTCAGTGTATCCTATCTTGGTAAGGAGTCTCAGGTTGGTTCTTGAAATGGGTACTTCAAGGCTTCCAAACGAAATAATAAATAATTTCATTTGAAAATGAAATTGAATAATGATAAACATTGTTTACCTAAACTGTTGGTTCTAAAATAGGTGATGATGTCTTTTCTAAGCCTTTATTGCACTTAAAATTTTCCAAGGCCTCTTCCGCGGCTCGTAACTGAAGTCGCAATCTATGCTTCTCCTCTTTTTCTTCTTGTAGAAGTCTCCTCAATTCAACATTCTCTACTTGAAGGCTCTATTTGATCTCCTCATTTGAATGATGAGAAGATGATGAAGAAGAAGAATTTTCACTCGAGGGGGTAGATGGAGCATCGTCCTCTGCTCTTTATTTCTCGTGTTCCTCTCTTTCCATCTTCTCCTCATAATCTACATGCACTAAATCTACCATTTTTGACATCCTATATAAGGCCTCATAGAGATCTCTGCCATCCTCCATTTTCTTTCTAGTTGTACACTCAATCATTCACATTAGCAAGAAGACTGTAGAAAATCTAATGGTAGGTTAACCCAATAATTCAATATAAATCAAAGAAGAATAATATAACCTACTTCTACTATCAATTTGCAGAAGCTTAAAGATCGAGTTGAACAATATAACTAGAAGAAGAAGAATCAATGGCACAATACACATGAAAATACTTTGGGGAAGCCTCACCTAAAAACCCCACACTATTTGTATTATCATACAAGGTGGAAATAGATAGGAATTATACAAAGCCTTAGCTCTCACAGCTAGCCATCTCTCAGTACAATCCTCACAAATGCCCATAGGAAATCTTGGCTTCTCTCTAGCCTTCCTCTCTGCCCTCCAAGCTCCTATTTCCTTGTGTTGTTCCTTGTGGATGATTCTCCTATTACCAAGCAGAAAACTTTCTCTTCAAAATTGTGCAATCATCAAGGATGAAATCCTTGACTGCATGGTTGATTTTTCTCCATGAGAAAACACATGCAACTAATAGTACACTATCCTTGAAATTAATCTCAACTGGGTCTTTCTCAGAATAGACATGCATGAGTTTCTGATGAGGGAATCTTCAGTTAGCTAGAGTAGCACTAGTTGAGTGAATTATTGCATCAACTGATTGTTAACTCACTATTAGTTCCTCAAATAGTTTGGAACTAATTTAACTGGACTTAACTCAGTAAACTGAGTTAACTAATTACAACTCAAATATAACTCAATCTTATCTCCTTAAATTAAGGGATAACTCTTGCATGACTTCAAAAAGACTTCTAATTTGAATTTCCCCAACTAATTAATTTAAAATAAATTAATTAATTATTTCCAAGACGTTGTTAAGACTAAATTCGATTTTAATTCACAAGTTAATTCAAGGAAAAAATAAATTGGAATATTCTTGTTGCCATATTTCAACACTGCCTCTCAACAAGGAAGGGATTATCTGCCACCCCGGTCCTGTCTCTATGGAAATCGAATTTACACTTTGACAATGCCTTTGTCAAAATGTCAGCATCTTGCTGCTCTGTCGAAATATACTACAACAACATGATCCTCTCGACCTGTGAAAAGCCACAGGCAACAAATCTTTCGTTATGCTTCTCCACACTACCATCAGTAGCTTGCCTTACCTTGTAAGGCCACCAGGAACTCACAACTGACTTGTTCTCTAGTCTTGGAACCATGTCCCAAACACTATTATGAACTATGGAGTCATACTCCTCCACCATAGCATCAACCCAAATCGGTTGTTGCATTGATTCCTCAAAGGAAGATGGCTCGGTCTCAACACATTCACCAGCAAGGGCCATGTATCCAGTGTACCTCTGAAGTGACCTCCTCAGTCTGCGCTGAGAATATGGTGCTCCCACATTCTCTCTCTCATCCTCCAACAATCTGTCAGCTTCTCTTGTGTGCTTTTGCCCATCTCTGGAAGACTTTCCTTGAGTGGATGTATCCACTCCTGGAACCTCTACATCCGGCTGCTCTGCATCAGTTTAAGGCTCCTCCTCCCTAGGAACCAACAGTTCCTCCATAACCTGTAGTTGGAGCTCCCTCTCAAGGGAAATTCGCATGGCCTTCTGCTCATCAAACTTGAGATCTCTGTGAACCACTATCCTCCGACTGGTAGGCAAGTACACTTGATAGTTGTTAGGTGTATTGGTGTACCCCACAAATATCCCCAAATCTGCTATCGTCTCAAGCTTCTTCCGTGCATCCTTTGTCACATGGAAATATACCAATGAGCCAAAGATCCTGAAGTGACCCACATCTGGTCTCTTACCGGAGAAAGCTTCCTCTGGTGTCTTCATCCCAAGTATGTGATGTGGGCTTCTATTTTGCAAATAGACTATTATGTTGCATGCCTTAGCCCACAAGTGAAGTGGTAGGCTTTGGTCATGCATCATTGACCGTGCTTCCCATACAATAGTTCTGTCCTTCCTCTCGGCCACCCCATTCTGTTGTCGGTTATGAGGTGCCATCAACTCTTGTTTAATTCCTTCCAGTGCACAAAAGTCCTTAAACTCTTAAAAGACATATTCTCCACCATTGTCTCTTCTCAAGGCCTTCATCATCTTCCCTGACTCTTTCTCGACCAAAGCTTTGAACTCATAAGACTTTGTGAAATTTTGGTCCTTCTTCTGCATGAAATAAATCCAGCATTTACGAGAATAGTCATCAATGAAAATCACATAATACCTTTGCTTCTCTATGGATGCCATCGAGAATGGTCCACATAAATCAGTATGAACTTGGGCTAAGATAGCCTCTGCTCAATTGTCTCGATCATGAAAGGAAGACTTGGTGTACTTTCCCAAGGTACAACCTTTGCATGTGTCAACTTGCTCAAGTTTACCTTTGGGAAGTCCTGTAGATATCTGCTACATTATCTTCAAAACCCCATGATGCAAATGGCCCAAATGCCTATGCCACAACTCGCCAATCTCTTGGCTTTGCACCAATTCTGATTTCGTACTCAATGCTACACAATCATCTACCTCTAGTTTATAAAGATTCTTCACTCGAATCCCTATCCTCTTGGTCTGACCCGTGGCTATGTGTCTTAGGAACACCTTTCCTTTACTGAAGACAACATCGCAGCCTTTGTCCTCCAACATTGCTACCGATACCAAGTTCTTCTTCAGTCCAGGCACATACATCACATCTATCAAGGTGAGAGGAGCTCCATGCTCCCTCAGAAAAGAAACCGTGCCCACTCCTGAAACATTATACCTTCCATCGTCACCCATCTCTATGCGCATCTTGAGGTATTTCTCCTTTAAGGCACTGAATAAATTTTTATCACCGGTCATGTGGAATGAGGCTCCACTGTCAAGCTACCAAACACAACCCATCATCGATGACACCATGCATGCGATGAGGGTAAAATCCATTTCGAACTGAGAGGCTAATGCCTCACCTTCCGATCCTTCTGAGGATACCTTCTTGGACTTCTTCAATGGGAAATTAGTCACATAATGTCCCACCTTGTGACAATTAAAGCATCTTACTTTAGACATGTCACCCTTCTTCCCTCCATGAGAAGAATTTAATTTGAAATGGGAAGTCTTCCCCTTCCCTTTCCTTGCCTTACTTGCTAAGGCCATATTTTCTTCATCATCATTCTTGGATGAAGAACCATCTTGTGTGCTCCTCCTGATCTCCTCCTACATAATATCTGACCACATTCGTTTCCAATCTGACAGTTTCTCCCTTCCATTCACAGAGTCCTGGTATCTATTCCAACTCTTTGGAAGGCCAAGGAGAGCGAGGCTCACCATATCATCATCGGCAGTAGTTATTCCCACACTGCCAAGCTCATCTCTGTAGGTGGTGAGCTTGTTCAAATATGTGGAAATAGTATCACCCTTCTCCATCTTGATTCTTTGAAGCTTATCCTTGAGCGCCAATTTCCTCTGGTCACTATTGTTCTGGTAGAGGTCCTTCAATGTCTTCTACATTGAAAATGGAGTATCCTTCCCATGGAGACTCGAGATAATATGGTCTCGAACTCCCTCAAGGATGATTCGTCTCACCTTCGCCACACACTTCTTCCACTTAGCCAACTCTTGTGCATTATTTGAAGCTAGCTTTGGGATTTTGTATCAATGAATTCCTTCAAGCCATTGTCTTCTAATACATCCTACATTCTATCTTTCAATGCTATGTAATTCAAGCTACCTTCCAAGGCATACTTGAGTCTCAAGCCATAGAATGCCATTGGCCAACTTTAAAGTATGATATGAATTTGATTTGCACCTGCAACCCCAAACTTCAAACTTCGAATTCTCATCTAAGAGTACTGTTCACATCTCTGATACCATGTAGAAAAATTTCTACAAATCTAGCTCCAATACCATGTAGAAAATCTGATGGTAGGTAAACCCAATAATACAATATAAATTAAAGGAGAATACTATAACCTATTTCTACTATCAATTTGTGCAAGCTTAAAGATCGAGCTGAACAATATAACCAGAAGAAGAAGAATCAATGGCACAATACACATGAAAATACTTTGGGGAAAACCTCAGCTAAAAACCCCAAACTATTTGTATTATCATACAAGGCGGAAATACATAGGAATTATACAAAGCCTTAGCTCTCACAGCGATCCATCTCTCAGTACAATCCTCACAGATGCTCACAGGAAATCTTGGCTTCTCTTCAGCCTTCCTCTCTTCCCTCCAAGCTCCTATTTCCTTGCGATGTTCCTTGTGGATGATTCTCCTATTACCAAGTGGAAAACTTTCTCTTCAAAACTACACAATCCCCAAGGATTATATCCTTGACTGTATGCATGAGTTTTCTCCATGAGAAAACACATGCAACTGATAGTACACTTTCCTTGACATTAATCTCAATTGGGTCTTTTTCAGAATAGACATGCATGAGTTTCTGATGAGGGAATCTTCAGTTAACTGCAGTAGCACTAGTTAAGTGCATTAATGCATCAACTGATTGTTAACTCACTATTAGTTACTCAAACAATTTGGAACTAATTTAACTGTACTTAACTCAGTGAACTGAGTTAACTAATTACACTTCAAATATAACTCAATATTTTCTCCTTAATTTAAGCAATAACTCTTGCATGAATTCGGAAAGACTTCTAACTTGAATTTCTCCAACTAATTAATTTAAAATAAATTAATTAATTATTTCCAAGTAGTTGTTAAGACTAAATTCAATTTTAACTCACAATTTAATTCAAGGAAAAAATAAATTGGAATATTCTTGTTGCCATATTTCAACACTCCCTCTAAACAAGAAATGGATTATCTGCCACCCCAATCATGTCTCTATGGAACTCGAATTTACACTTTGACAATGCCTTTGTCAAAATGTCAGCGTCTTGCTCCTCTATCAAAATATACTGTAGCAACATGATCCTCTCGACTTCTGAAAAGCCACAGGCAACAAATATTGCCTTATGCTTCTCCATACTACCATCAGTAGCTTACTCAGGGAAAATTTTAAGAACCACCCTAAATTTATATGTATAATAAATGGGCTGATCCCCATGACACATAGGAAAAACGGGAGGCGGTTTTATCAATAATATAATATGTATATATATTTTTTTGGCGAATCTCTCACCAGATTATGTTATCTTGTACAGTGATGGAGAATATTTCACTGAATTATAAAATCTTGTAAGATCTTGTCAAATCTTTTACTGAATAATAAAACATTGTGAAGTCTTGGTGAATGCTTTGTTAAAGTATGAAACCATATATGATAATAAGAAAACATATTCATTAAACTGTAATATACTAACATACATGTTTGGAAAAAGAAACATAATTTTCTCTTCCTACAAACAATGTTCGAAGTTTCAGTGGTCATGTTTGTCAAGGTTCTTACAATACACTCTTTCATATCCTTCTATTAGTTTTGTTAATATTCCACAACAAAGTTCTTGTAGGTGTTGATATTGACAATGAGTTCTGTCAAGGTAGGAGAGATTAATCTTTTCTCTACAACTTTTGTCAAGCTACCACTTTTTTCAAGTTATCAAATTTCTTTCTTATTCCATAGACTCCAACTGCGAGATAAAAAAAAAACACAGCAAGTTTGTTTACCCCAACACGCCAACCAGTAGCAAGCCCCAACTATATTATATAAGAAAGTATTAGGTATCCCAAGGGCTTGAAGGGGATCTAATTGAAAGAAGTGACCATTGTGAGAATCCTTCAAATCAATATATGAATATATAAATGTAGATTTATTATTATTTTAATTGTAAATATTCAATTAAATAATAAAATTTAATTACTTCTCTCCCATTCTAAATTACTTATTAGCATAATTCACTGCCCTCATAGGTCTCGCATTTTTTAACAGCGTTGTAACATGTAGATTAATTTCCCTTTGGGTGAACAATCTCCACCTTTTAGGAAAATATGGTACAGTGGCGCCAACCCCTATAGATCATTAGGACAAACTAAGAATAGCACAGAAGATGAAAGGTTGTACAAACCAACTTATTTTTCAAACAACTAATCCAACATCAGTACCTAAACTTCTTCATGAAGATATCATATTGAGAATGTTTGAAAAATGGTGAGAAATCTTCTGCAAGGGTGATGCGAAAAGAGTGATAAGGTTTCATTGTTTTGAATTTTTTTGGTTAAATCAGAAAAATTTAAAAACCAATATTAATGGAGATATTGGTATTTTTTACTAAATTTTGTGAAGTGACTAAATGTAGCTTTAACCATTCACCTTAAAATTGTAGAAATTTGGAATAATAAACACATATTCAACAGAGATTATCCCGATTATACACTATTGCGGAATACATGCATAATACATAACCTCCTCTACGTTGATCATCAATTTAGCAGCATTAAAAACAATGAAACATCAATCGCATGCACACATTAACACAGTATGTAACCTGGGGAAAGCATATAACTGAAAACCCCACACTATCTGTATATTATAATTATTGAGAACATGCAACAATACATAGTACAATACTCCTCACAAGTACTCAGTACTATCTCCACCTGTTACACACAAAACTAGCTCAGATCCGAACAAGTCACAGGTTCAAATCTCCTCCGCTGCTTTGCCTGCCTCCACTGAACAATCCTGCAAGAGAATGAATGAATCCAAACTCGTTCCAAGTTCTATTTATCTTGGAGAATCACTCACACTGGAAATCACGTGATCACAGGCTATATCACTGGGCATATCCAATTCTCATGGGCATACTCAATCCTTTGATTGTGCAAGATCTCATGCACAACTATAGTCACAACTGATAGCAATCTCAACCTCTAACACCTGTCTCCACTGAACTGTACATGCACTGAGTTAATTGATGTATTCTTCAGTTGCTTTATGAGTTAATAATTAGTGAATTAATTAATAACTAATTCACACAACTCATCATTTAGTCTATTGGCCAGTTAGACTAAATACAACTAGTTCAACTAAGTCAAACTGAACACAACTCCATTAACTCCACATCTAACTCCACAAAACTCAACCACATGAGTTCTAACTGATGTGCTACATGCAATAGCTCAACTGACCCACAAGGAAAGCGTATTTCCTTCTGACAGCTGCATGTGCCACATCTGTAGCTCAAACTGAAGTGCTCCAAGAGGATAAGATAAAGTTTATAGTCTAAATATTATTATGAGACAATAATATTTGACTTTTGTATTTTTGACTAGCAGTCTAAAAATAGACTCTGATCACTCCTACTGTGATCCAAAAATAGAAGTCCATCTATTTTTCCCAACATGACCAATCATCCATAAACAGCAAACTGCAACTCATAGACCATGATCCATATGTCTAAAAATAGACTTTGTGCCAAAACTTGCCTGCGGGACCACTTAGTGAAGGCGACTCCTTTCCACTAAGCTCCATCGTCTTGTTGCATTCTCAAAGAGCATTTCTTGTTGCACACTTCTCAACACTCCCTCCCAACAAGAAAGGCTTCCTCTCAAACCCAATCTTGTAACTCTGGAATGTTCTACATGCAACACATCTACCCAGTCCACTTGCTCCAACAACACTTGGAACAAAAACACTCCCAACTGACCACTCTATTAGGATAGGAACATACTCTGATGCTGAAGCTCTACCTATTACTGACAAGTGCTCCCTCTCTGACATCTGTGCTACTGCAACATCTCCATGCATCTCGCACCATTACACACCTCTTTGTGCCACCTAGCACTGTGCAAAACACTTGTGCCTCTCGCATTGTTGTAGCCTGAATGTTATGCATTGTCCTGGGATTCCCTGCACTATCGCTCTCTCTACCGATCCATCCACATCTGTCTCTACCCAATCAATTAGTTCCTACTAATACACATTGGGGCTCCCGTAGCAAGGTCTCATCCAAGAGGTTGGGTACCTCAAGGATCCTGCCCCTCCTCCTTGGAACGATCACTCTATATCGCCCCACCTCCTACCTGGAGGTATGGCTACATGTGATCCCTCAGCCCACCTGGCTCGAAGTTTCCCCCTACTGGAGGTCTCTGCATGAGTAGATGTCTCTACTTGTTCTCCTCTCATCTTCCCTTATTGTGGCTGCTCCACAACCTCCTGAAGCTGTTGCACCAATCGTGGCTCCTCCACAATCGTCCGAGACTTCTTTTGGCTCTACATGTTGAGAGGTAATATACGCTCCCTCTCAACCACCAAGTCTCCATCAGTTGCCATGCTGCTCAAGGCTTTGCATGCATCTTGAACCTCAAGAGCATACAGGTTCTTGACCCGTGAACCAATCTGCTTCGCCTGTCTAGTGATGATGTGTCTAAGGAAAACCTTTCCCTTACTGAAGACTACATCATAGCCTCTGTCTTCAAGCATCACGATCGACACCAAGTTTATCTTCAGTCCTGTTACATACTTGACATCGCTCAAGGTAAGGCGAGCTCCATGCTCCCTCTGAAAAATAACCGTGCCTACACCTGAGACACTATACTTCTCATCATTACCCATCGCTATGTGTATCTGGAGATCTTTCTCCTCCAAAGTACTAAACAAACTTTTGTCACTGGTCATGTGGAAAGAAGCTCCACTGTCAAGAAACCAACCACTTCCCACCATGGATGAAACCATGCATGCGAAGAGTGTGAAGTCCAACTCAAACTGTGAAGCAAGTGAGGCTGCCTCACCTTCGGATCCTTCCCCGGATCCCTTCTTGGACTTCTTCTTTGGGCAATTAGTAGCATAATGGCCCAACTCATGACAACGAAAGCATCGCACCTTCAACTTGTCAACCTTATTCCCATCATTGGAAGAAATGGATTCGGAAAGAGAAACCTTCCCCTTCCCCTTATTCACCTTACTCGCTAAGGCACAGTTCTCCTCATCATGCATAGATGAAGAACTGTCTCTGGTGCGCCATCTAATCTCCTCTTGCACAAGATCCGACCAAAGTCTCTCCCATCCTGGCAATTTCTCCCTTCCATTCACCGAGTCCTGGTAGCTATGCCAACTCTTAGGAAGGCCAAGGAGTGCTAGACTCACCATATCCTCATCCTCAACAGTTACCCCCACACTTCCCAGCTCATCCCGACATTGGGTGAACTTCGTGAGATACTGGGGCATACTGTCTCCATTCTCACACCTAATGTTTCTGAGTTTATCCTTGAGCGCCAACTTCTTCTGGTCCCTCTTTCTTTGGAATAATTCTGTCAACATTTTCCACAATTAATATGGAGAAGCCTTTCCATGGAGGCTGGACACAATGTGATCCCTCATGCCCTCCAACAAAATCCTTCAACACTTTGCTTTCTTCTTTTGCCAATCCCCGACTTGAGCAACATCAGTAGGTTTTGGGAAATCCGCATCTATGAACTCCTTCAACCCATTATCATCTAACAACGCCTCCATCTTGTCCTTCCATGCAATATAGTTTGAGCTGCCCTCAAGGGCATACTCCAATCTCAATCCATTGAAAGACATTTCAACTTTGACACTGCTGCAAATTCGAATTCCACCAGCTCAAAAAACTCAATGCTTCTGATCTAAAATTCATGAGAACAAAGTATTTCTCATACAGAGATTGACTATATGGTCTTTTACCGGATATCTCACCTTCCAAAGGAAGGATGAATCCAGAGGCTACCTGGCCCAATTACAGACTCTGCCTGAAGAAATAAGATGTAAACACTTTCTGAATAATAGATCTGATGATCAACAGCTCCGATACCATGTAGAAATTTTGAATAATAAACACATATTCAATAGATATTATCCCGATTATACACTATTTCGGAATACATGCATAATACATAACCTCCTCTACGTTGATCATCAATTTAGCAGCATTAAAAACAATGAAACATCAATCGCATGCACACATTAACACAGTATGTAACCCGGGGAAAGCATACAGATGAAAACCCCACACTATCTGTATATTATAATGATTGAGAACATGTAACAATACATAGTACAATACTCCTCACAAGTACTCAATACTATCTCCACCTGTTACACACAAAACTAGCTCAGATCCGAACAAGTCACAGGTTCAAATCTCCTCTGCTGCTTTGCCTGCCTCCACTACACAATCCTGCAAGAGAATGAATGAATCCAAACTCGTTCCAAGTTCTATTTACCTTGGAGAATCGCTCACACTGGAAATCACGTGAGCACGGGCTATATCACTAGGCATATGCAATTCTCATGGGCATACTCAATCCTTTGATTGTGCAAGATCTCATGCACAACTATGGTCACAACTGATAGCAATCTCAACCTCTAACACCTGTCTCCACTGAACTGTACATGCACTGAGTTAACTGATGTATTCTTCCGTTTCTTTATGAGTTAATAATTAGTGAATTAATTAATAACTAATTCACACAACTCATCACTTAGTCTATTGGCCAGTTAGACTAAATACAACTAGTTCAACTAAGTCAAACTGAACACAACTCCATTAACTCCACATCCAACTCCACAAAACTCAACCACATGAGTTCTAACTGATGTCCTGCATGCAATAGCTCAACTGACCCACAAGGAAAGCATATTTCCTTCTGACAGCTGCATGTGCCACATCTGTAGCTCAAACTGAAGTGCTCCAAGAGGATAAGATAAAGTTTATAGTCTAAATATTATTATGAGACAATAATATTTGACTTTTGTATTTTTGACTAGCAGTCTAAAAATAGACTCTGATCACTCCTGCTGTGATCCAAAAATAGAAGTCCATCTATTTTTCCCAACATGACCAATCATCCATAAACAACAAACTGCAACTCATAGACCATGATCCATATGTCTAAAAATAGACATAGTCTAAAAATAGACTTTGCGCCAAAACTTTCTTGCGGGACCACTTAGTGAAGGTGATTCCTTTCCACTAAGCTCCATCATCTTGTTGCATTCTCAACAAGCATTTCTTGTTTCACACTTTTCAACAAAGATGTTTTTACAATATAATTTCCTAAGTCTATTTAATATCTTCATTATCATAAAAATCAACCTATATCCATCTTAACTCCACATCTACCACTCTTAGGGGGATGAAATCTATTTATCCCTCTGAGCACTTGGTAGACCCAGAATTAAGATGGATCTAAGACGATAGAATTTCCCCTTTAAATGGTCTATGCTCACATGAATACCATGGTATTACCATGGGTCAATACCATGGCTTGTCATAAACCTGGAGCTTAAAAATTACTATTAGTAATTTATAAAAATTAATAAAATTAATAATTGATTTTTATTTTAACCAAGTTAAAATGTTTAACATACATTAACTTACAACATCCATTTTTACTCTTGATCCACCAAGCGCCCTGAGAGGGATCAAATATTTTTTCACTCTATGCTAGTTTGCATATCACGATGTTTGATACCTCTCGGGGCTTAGGAGATCTAGAGTAAAGATGGATCTATGATGGTTTAAATGCCCGATTTAAATAGGCTACAGGTCCAGAGTAAAGATGGATCTATGCTGGTTTAATTCCCCCATTTAAATAGGCTACATTCCATGTGAATACCATGGGTCAATACCATGTGCCATTTTTATTTTTATTAATACTAATATTAGGTTTAATAATGTTTTTTTGCATGGTATTAATAATAATCTAGCCAATGGTATTTGGCCCATAGTATTTTTCCCATAGGTTTCACCTAAATATAACGCATTTTTTGAGTGTTAGTAAATATAAGGTGACTTATGGAGTAAATATAAAAAAATGTTTTATTTGTTTACCATACCTCTCGTTTATTTATATTTTTATTAATTTACTATACCTCTTTTATAAATATGGTATTTGCCCCATAGGATTCACTTAAATAAAACCTATTCTTGAAAATTAGGGCGAATGGAAGGTTGTAACTCCTAATTTCAAGGGCTAAATTTACTTTTTTACCCTCTCCCTTAAAATAAGGTGGGCTATTTGAGACGATTTGTAAAAATGTACTATAATACAAAATATTCGCCCACTAAAAATTTAAAACCCCTTAATTTTGCCAAAGGGTGAACATTCACCCCTAAAATTTTCCATGAGCTTGCTTTACCTTGTAAAGCCAACGGAAACTCACAACTGACTTGTTCTCCAGTCTCGGAACCACGTCCCAAACACCTGTTAGGAACTATGGAGTAATACTCCTCCACCATTAGGTGACCTCCTCTGTCTGCATTGAGAAGATGGTGCTCCCACATTCTCTCTCACATCCTCCAACAATCTGTCAACTTCTCTTGTGCACTTCTGTCCATCTCTGGAAGACTCTGCTTGAGTGGATCTGTCCACTCTTGGAACCTCTGCATGTGGCTGCTCCACATCAGTTTGAGGCTCCTCCTCCTTAGGAACCAATAGTTCCTCCATAGCCTATAGTTGGAGCTCCCTCTCAAGGGAAACTTGCATGGCTTTCTGCTCATCAAAATTGAGATCTTTGCGAACCACTATCCTCTGACTCGTAGGCAAGTACATCCGATAGTTGTGAGCTATATCAGTGTACCCCACAAATATTCCTAACTCTATTGTCGGCTCAAGCTTCTTCCATGCATCCTTTGTCACATGGCAATATACCGATGAGCCAAATATCCTGAAGTGGCCCACATGTGGTCTCTTAATGGAGAAAGCTTCCTCTGGTGTCTTCATCCCAAGTATGTGATGCGGGCTTCTATTCTGCAAATAGACCAATGTGTTGCATGCCTCAGCCCACAAGTGAAGTGGTAGGCCTTGGTCATTTAGCATTTCCTGTGCTACCCCTACAATAGTTTTGTTCTTCCTCTCAGCCACCCCATTCTGCTATGGGTTATGAGGTGTCGACAACTCTCGTTTAATTCCTTCCGCTGCACCGAAGTCCTTAAACTCTTGAGAGACATATTCTCCACCGTTGTCACTTCTCAAGGCCTTGATATTCCTCCCTGACTCTTTCTCGACGAAAGCTTTGAACTCAAAAAATTTGTGAAAGTTTGGTCCTTTTTCTGCATGAAATAAATCCAGCATTTACGAGAATAGTCATCAATGAAAATCACATAATACCTTTGCTTCATTGTGGATGTTGTCGAGAATGGTTCACACAAATCAGTATGAACTCAATCTAAGATAGCCTCTTCTCAACTGTCTCGATCATGAAAGGAATACTTGGTGTACTTTCCCAAGGTACAACCTTTGCATGTGTCAAATTGCTCAAGTTTACCTTTGGGAAGTCATGTAGATATCTGTTGCATTATATTCAAAGCCCCATGATGCAAATGGCCCAACCGCCTGTGCCAAAACTTTCCAGTGTCTTGGCTTTGCACCAATTCTGCTTTTGTACTCAATGTTGCACAATCATCTACCTCTAGTTTATAGAGATTCTTCACCCAAATCCCTATCTTCTTGGTCTAACCCGTGGCTATGTGTCTTAGGAACGCCTTTCCTTTACTGAAGACAACATTGTAGCCTTTTTCCTCCAACTTCATGACCGATATCAAGTTCTTCTTCAGTCCAGGAACATAAATCACATATGTCAAGGTGAGAGGAGCTCCATGCTCCCTCTAAAAAGCAACCGTGACCACTCCTAAAACACTGTACCTTCCATCATCACCCATCTCTATGCGCATCTTGAGGTCTTTCTCCTCCAAGGCACTGAATAAATTTTTATCACCAATCATGTGGAATGAAGCTCCACTGTCAAGATACCAGACACAACCCATCATCGATGACACCATGCATGCAATGAGGGTAAAGTCCATTTCGAAATGAGAGGCTAATGCCTCACCTTCCAATCCTTTCGAGGATCCCTTCTTGGACTTCTTGGATGGGAAATTAGTCACATAATGTCCCATATTGTGACAATTAAAGCATCTTACTTAGACATGTCACCCTTATTCCCTCCATGAGAAGAATTTAATTTGAAATGGGAAGCCTTCCCCTTCCCTTTCCTTGCCTTACTTGCTAAGCCCGGATTTTCTTCATCATTATTCTTAGATGAAGAACCATCTCGTGTGCTCCTCCTAATCTCCTCCTGCATAAGATCCAACCACAGTCATTCCCAATCTAGTAGTTTCTCCCTTCCATTCACAGAGTCCTGGTAGCTATTCCAAATATTTGGAGGGCCAAGGAGAGCAAGGCTCACCATATCATCATCGGCAGTAGTTATTCCCACACTGCCAAGCTCATCTCTAAAGGTGGTGAGCTTGTTCAGATATGTGGAAATAGTATCGCCCTTCACCATCTTGATTCTTCGAAGCTTATCCTTGAGCGCCAATTTCCTCTAGTCGCTACTATTCTGGTAGAGGTCCTTCAATGTCTTCCACTTTGAAAATGGAGTATTCTTCCTTTGGAGACTCGAGACAATATGGTCTCGAACTCCCTCAAGGATGATTCATCTCACCTTCGCTACACACTTCTTCCACTCAGCCAACTCTTGTGCATTAGTTGAAGTTGGCTTTGGGATTTCTTGATCAATGAATTCCTTCAAGCCATTGTCTTCTAATACAACCTCCATTCTATCTTTCAATGCTATGTAATTTGAGCTACCTTCCAAGGCATACTCGAGTCTCAAGCCATAGAACACCATTGGCCAACCTTGAAGTATGATATGAATTCAATTTGCACCTGCAACCCCTAATTTCAAACTTCAAATTCTCTTCTCAGTGTACTGTTCACAGCTCTAATACCATGTAAAAAAATTTCTACAAATCTAGCTCCAATACCATGTAGAAAATCTGATGGTAGGTTAACCTGATAATGCAATATAAATCAAAGAAGAATACTATAACCTACTTCTCGATGAGCCTCATAAATGGGTAATTATATGGGCTCATTTTACCTCCTAAACTAGTCAAATCAACCATTCTCTTAGCTTACTGTACGATTTTCGGATTATAATTATGCTTATAGGGTGAGTTGAGTTAGTTATTATGCCATGTGGTCTAACATGTATTTAATGCAGATTATTGATGGATTTCGAGGTCAAAGTCAAGGATTTAATGGTCAAACTGTAGCAATAACTCAAAGTAGATAGAGGAGAGGACTTATAGGAGGGAATCCCCCTCATTTATTGCTCCTCACTTCAAATTCCCCTTCATTCAGCTCAGAGTACAAGTAGCCGAATCATGCACTAAGAAGGCAGCTGAGCAAGTGGAAGATGATTGATAGTTATCTTGAGTTTTGGGAGCCAAGTATCCCTAATTTTTAGGAAGCTATTGGTAGCTTTAGATGTATAAGTAGAGAGGCCTAGGGCCTCACTAGGGTCAACTTTTTGCTTATGTAAACTCTGCTCAAATTTCGGGCTTACTATTTTGTGATAGTTTTATGTAATCTTGCTATTTTTTTGATAATGAAGATGAAATCCTTTTTGAGCTAGCACTGAGTTACCTCAGAGGGCTAAAGCTCTTGGGTTAGGTCCCAATTCAAGAATTCAAGCTTCTCTTTACTTGTATTTGTATGTTTTACTTCAGTTTGTAGATTAGTTTGCTATTAGATGTATTTCTCTTATGGTTAAGAATAGGTTTCTTTTGATGATTTAGTAGTTTGCTTCCATTTGTGCTTTTTGTAGCAAGTTAAGCAGTGATCAGAGAAGATTCAAAAGGCTAGAAACAGTGCCTTGGCCTCTCTTCCTCCCTATGGGACCATTATTTTAGGCAAAGACCCTCTTGCTGCCCCAAAAATACAGATTTTCCTCATTCCTAGGACTTCTAGTGTTTGCAGCTCTTTAGTAGGTTGATAGTCTAGTTTTTCTTTACTTAGATCTTATTTATCATGTTCACTTCCTGATTTACAATATTCCTTTTCCATGCTTTTCTTTCTTATAGCATTTCCTTCTCTATATCATAGTTTACGCTATTTTAATGCAAAACTCTGTTTTTCCTAGGATGCACTCATTGCATTGTTTGCTTGATTCTCTTGGTTGACTGTCAGTTTCTATGCAGAATATCTCTTCCACAAGTAGGCCAACTTACCAACAATCACACCCTCCATCTGATCCATGCCCTATAGGTCTCCCAAACTTCACCTCAATTCTGCCCTATTTTCCTACATTTTTCATAGAACTTCTTCCTCTCTCCTTGAGCAAACCCAATCATCTTTCTCTCTCCTGGTGATTCATGGCAGACATTAGGCACCCTAACACCTCATTCCAACCTTCTTCCATCTTTTCCACCCACTATCACACCCTCAAAACATCGAAAATTTCTCTCGGCCTCCTCCTGTAGGCCTCTTGTAGTTTCCATGTTTTCCTCCTGTAGTTTTCCTGTGTCCTCCTGTAGTTTTTCTTGTAGGCTTTCTTTTGAAGGCCGAGTGTGGGAAAAGCCTCCAGAAGACCACCTAAGACCTCTTAGGACCCATCCACACCATCCTACATCCTCCCAAGCTCCAAAACCTCCCTCTAACTCCACCTGTTCGCTGCCACACTCACACACGATAAATTAGATGCATGTTAAATTCACATAAAAATCCAAAAATATGTTTTTTGCTTATTTAATTCCAGAAATAGCATGGTTAGATGTTTTTTACTTCCTTGAGTAGGTCATGGCATTTATTTCATGGTTTTCATAGTGTTTTTGGCAAAAGTAGAATTAGCTTGTTAATTAGGGTTTACCAAGCTTTGCTTTACATTCCAGTCTTTCTCCTTTCTGCAATTAGAATAGCATCCGTAGAGTAATCTTTCTTCCCTTTCATCACACATAGAGCTTCTTATGAAATCTATATAAGTTGGCTTGAGCTCCTAGTGATCTTGTGCTGGCTGACCAAGTGACAACTTGCAGTGAGAACTAGTACTTGTGCATATAGCACCGACGCTTCCAAGTTTGTTACGAACTACCGGGTTGATAAAAGTAAAGTTGGCAGCCCAGGAGTTGCAGCATTCTTGTTGCAATACTAGCGCTCACCACTTTTTGGCGCCACTACTGGGAAAGCGTCAGATTATTCTGTGATTACTGCTTTCTTCTATTTCCTATTGCAACATTCTACTAATAGTTTATTTTAGCAAAAGTAGACTAGTCATTTCTTTTCTTTCAATTCTGCATTTCCTTGCTTTCCTTTTCAATTCTACAAATTTCCATTCAGCAAGTTCATTTCAACTAGTTGCAATTTGTTTTGTTCAATCACAATTTCAGTTTCTGCAGGTACTTTCAGTGTGGGGAAAAAGAAACAAAAACCAACCAAAAAGATTTCCTTTCATGCCTCGTAGGAATAGAGATAACTCAGGAAACTTTTTGCCCAACAGCCCCACTGCTTCACACAGCCAATCTTCTCTCTTCTTCGGTGGCTGCAATCAAGAAGAACCCTTACGTGAACAACCAGACATATTTGAAGAATATATAGGGGAAGAAGAAGAAGAAAACATTCCTCTCGAGCCAATGGTTGAAAACAGAAAAGCGGATCCATCATTCCTCGTCCTGAAGCCTTAGAAAAATCACGTCCACGGCCGCACAGGTAAGTGCCTAACCTTATTTCGTCAAATTACACAAGCTATACTCTAAAATGTGTGTAACTGTGAAAATGAACGGATTGAACAAGTCGGGTAGCCATTCAACTTGCCACCACAACCAGTCCGACGGCCTCGTCGGATCCGAAAGGCTTTGGTTATGTCAAAAAGACAGGAAATGGACACGTGGGAAGCGTCCAGTTGGAGAGAAGCTGCAGTCTAGCAGGAATGGCGGTAGTGAATGCAGAGGGGAGAATTCGGCGGTCAGGAACATGCCGCGGAATGATAGCGGTGACGTCGGCCAACGGATCGGCTGGGACAGCTCACCCCCGCGCCATGAATTCCGCAGCAATTCAAATCGGCCGGCTAAATCACTTATGATGCACTTCAGTCATTTATTCGCAACTATTTTGCAGCCGAGTACACGTCCTCAATTCTCTGAAGGTTGTTAGCCCGAGTTCTCGGCCTATTCCAACGTCCTGTTGCTGCACAGAAAGTCCAGAACCACTGAAGTGTTCCCCAGAATCCATGCACGACTCCTACAGGAAGCTGCGCTATAGGAAGCCCAGCATTACGGAGAAGTTTGGACTGTTCACGTCGAAGGTGTCAATTCCGGAATAAGGTAAGCCTAAACATAATTCTTCCATGCAGTTGACTCAAAAGGTGGTGAAGTCGACGTGTTGAAGGGGTATAAAAATGTGAATAAAAGTCTGTTCATGAATTCACAAGCCATTTTCCCTTCGCTGCATGAGAACTGTCGTCGTAGTCTATATGTGGGATTTTCTCTGGGGTTTTGAATTACAATTGAGCCACTGGCAAGGCTCACTGGTAGAAAGTTGTGAATTTTATATAACTGTGTGCATAACAGAGACATAGCTCTGCGCTCTGTCTAGAAAACCCCGAAGTTCTCCCTTTATACACGAGCAGTCAGAGAAACAAAATCAGGTTTTTACCATGCCGGGAGGGTTCATTAGAAAAGAGCCTTCGGACTCCAAGAAATTACGGGAAACCCTGAGGAGGTGGACATGTTTTCCCGTGCACAATGGATGTCATTCTGTGACAAGCTACAAGATCACGATGACGAAGTTACAAAAGAATTCCTGAGGTCTCTAAAGCCGAAGTCACAGACATTTGCCATTGCCAACTTCAGAGGATTGACCCTCAGACTCACCCCACAACTCATTATCAGAGTAATTGATCTACCGATGGGGGTACCCTGGGATAAGGAGGAGAGAAAATTGGGTCAGAAAGCTAAAAAACAGTTCTTCTTGCCAGAGGAACAATTTTTAGAGGACAAGAATGGAGTTCGAAGAACTAGCCTACAGCCACTATGGAGTGAAGTTAGCCTCCAGATTATGAAGTATATTACGTGTGAGGGGCGATTTAGCATCGTGTATGGCTATCATTTCCGGTTTCTCACAGAACTCAGGCAGCAAATGGACCTACCCTCAGAGCAAAAGTTGAGCATTCCTTACTTCCTCCTGCAATCCATGATTGATTGTGCCACCAAACTGAGAGAGGGGACGCCAGACCAGCTAGCCCATCATGGGCTTATCAAACTCCTCGTGGAAGATCACTCCACACTTACACCGTCCCTCTCTCCTGGGAAACTTTTCGGAATCTGTCTAAGGATGATGACATCCAAACTTTGGCTGCGGAGCGCACTTCCTCCAGCAGCGAGGAGAAGGAGCACACTTAGGTAGAGAAGAAAGATAAAGGACAAGAAACCCTGGGAAAAACACCAAAGAAAGAACAGAAGGGAACACAAGAAAAAAGCCAAGCTGGCAAAACAGGGGATGGTAAAACTACACCAACACCCAGAGATAAAAGACTACAGAGCAGGGTAGAAAGGACTGAAAGAGTCCAAGGCAGTGAGGGCATCTCTAAGGCAGCCTCAGCCATGCTAAAAGGAAAGGCACCCTCAGCCAAGCAGGCTAAAACAGTGTCGTCTGCTTCTACAGGAAGTATAAAAGCAGCTTCTACAGGAAGTTTAAAAACGGCTTCTACAGGAAGCCAGAAAATAGTCGCTACAGGACTTTCTACAGGAAGTCCGGAAAAAGGAAAACAGAAGGAGAAATCGGCCGAAATTCTAGCTAGGGAGGCAGTAGCAGTGCTGGCCACCCTAGGTACCTCTCCCAAGCCAAAGGAAAAATGAAAGAGGGGGACTCCTCTGTATTTCAAAGCGAGAAGAAGTGTAAGAATTAAAACCGCAGACTCCAACCTCCATCCAAAAACCCAATTACCATTGAAGACACCCCTACCTCTCCAAAGGAGAAGTCCCCCTCCAAAGCATCAATCACTTATGAGTGGGGGAGCCCGAAGACATCTACCTGGAGGGAGAGAATGGAAAAATTGGATTCAAAATCCTCTCTACAGGATGCTGAAGTTGTTCTATAGGAAACATTGGTCAGGCTCAAGGAGACCGAAAGAATGGATGGAGAGGAAGCCAAATCACCACAAAAGGAAGAAGAGGTAGAGAACATTATGGAACCTAGCCCCTAGCCCAGCTTGGGCTCTTATTATAACTTCTTGGAGGCCGGAAAAATCATTCCACAGAAATTCACAGTGCCGTTCTTCTTTGCACTAGAGGAAGAAAGAGTGAGGACCCACACATGGATGAGAATAGCCAAGTCTAAAGGAGTGGCAGATATAGGTCCCTTGGAGGAATAGCTCAAGGAGGCAAGAAGGGAATTGGCTATGGCAAAACATGTGGGAAACTGCCAACGAGTATTTCTACAGGAAGAAAATGAGAAGCTCAAACGACAACTACAGCTACAAGGACAGAGGAAAGAAGAGGACACATCAGCAAAGGAAACCACAGCAGAACCTCAAGAAAAAGAAGGAATGCAAGTTGATCTTGAGGAACTAAACCAGCAACTACATGAAAGAGAATTGCAGGCAGGCATAGAGATACAATCTCTAAAACACTAGGTCCAGGAAAAGGATGCACAACTGGGCTGCATGGCCAGTTGGGCAATCGACACTCTGCAATGTAGGCAGCCGACCAAATCTTATGGCCTATACCTCAGGGATCAGTGGCTGCAATTCCAAATTAATACATTGGCACAGAGGGGTATCTCCCAAATCCAAAACCCCCAGCAGTTCATGGATTTATGTAACAACAGTTCATCAAAGGACAAGGCCAAGCTATCAGAGTTCTACCTTCATAATTTGGCCCTTCCAAATGTAACCTCATGGGACCCCAACACAGCAGTGGGTGATATGCAGCTGATGGCAATGACCTCATGGTTAAACCACGAAGAAAAGAGAGCAGCAGAGGTCAAAACTGTCATGAACCGAGAACTACATGAACCACTGCTGATTAGAGCAGAGCTAGGGGACCCCACAGCATTGATATCAGCCCACCAGCACCTAGCAACGAACTCTTAGGCTTTATTAGAATACATGGATCGGCAGGCTCAGGCCATAGCACATTTCGAGGATATGGAGCAATTATGAGGGGACAATTATGTTCATGCTTGCACCCGTAGGTGGAACACATTGTCCGACAGCCTCAAAATCAGGGAATATCACACTCCAACTAGAATGAGGGAAGCCTTGGCATGGTTGCCTCTCTACAAGAAGTCTATGCAGAACCTCCAGGCCAGCTGGATCGGCCTCAAGCTAAGTCCACCTTTGCGATTTGGGTTGTTAGAACGAAGCACAAAAAAAGAAGAGCATGAACGGTGGGAAGAGGTGGAAAGGAAGGCCGGATTCCATGACAGTGGGGAGGATACTACTTCAGAAGCCTCGGATGTGAGAGTGGCGATTAAAGCAATGAAAGATGAGGAGCTGGACTAGTTGCTCAGGGATGAGCAATCATTTTAGCATGGGGGTGATGATGAGCCCCAAATTTGGTAACATTTTGGGCTCATTTGGCCTAATTATCCTTGTTCAAATCCTCCATTTTTCATAGCTTATGCATTATTTTTCAGTATGTTTATGTGATTTGTACGAATAAGGGTAGTCACTCTTCTTAGGTGGCTAACACGTGCTCATCTCAGGTTTTTTGACACATGTTGGAGCAAAACCGAGCAATAATGGGCTAGAAGACAACCAAGATTGGGTTGAGGATTCGTATGGGGGTTGTCTATGGCATTAAATATCCTTCCTTGGGATCCTCACCCCCAACTCCGAGCTCCAAAGGCCACCAAAACCGGATCTAGAAGGCAGCCAAACAGATTTTGGAAGGAGATGTTCACGCACAGTTTGGGCAGCCAAGTCCCATAGATTTAGGAGGCCAGCTAGGGCCTCGTGGTGTATAAATGTTAAGGCCTCAGCCTTCGTGAGGGACTTTTGGAAACTCTTGCATATTTTGCACTATAGTGTTGCTAGCTCTATTTTGTTATCTTGTAGCCATTTTTGGCATAACTCTTAACTTATGATTATTTTTTGATAATGAGAAGCAGTCCGATTTGATATCAGCTCTAAGTTTTCTATAGGAGCCATAGCTCTCGGGTTTGGGCCCAACATGAGAGCCTAGGGCCTCCTTCTTTGTACTGTTACATTTCCTTTATGCATCGTTGTTTCCCTGTTATGCATTTGAACATATTTCTGTTGGGCAGATTTAGTAGTGTTGGCTAAATAGGTCACTGGTTACGAATAGAATTGCTTCAGATGTTTAGAACAGATTGGTAGGATAATAACAGTTAAAGCTCCAAGAAAAGGGTTGACAACACTCTCAGTTTCACCTCATCCTTATTGGATCAGGGGATGGAATTACAGAAACATTGTTGCCCCAACAAAAACACTAGTTTGCTTGACCATGCAATCCTTGGTGTAATGTTTTCATTTGTAGAAGTTAGTTATGCGTTCAGACCTCTGCAATGTTTCTTTGCTTTAGTGATGTACATGGTTCTCTTTACGAATAAAGCTATTGTTCATTTATTTCATTGACAGTTAGAGTAGGTTAGCTAAAACTTTGATTGTGTGCAGGACTTTGTTGATTCGGTTAAATGTACACCGTGCAGGGCATCTCCACCACTCTCTCGTCCGCCTAAGCTTCGTCCAGGCCAGCTGCTCCATCTCCTAGTTAGGTTCCTCGTCTCACAACTGTTCTTTTTCCCACGTAACCCTACCTTCTTGCTCCTCCATTGTCTTAGCCTTCTTCAAGCCAAGACAACCTTCTACACCCTCTCACCACTCCATCCATCAGCCCCTGTGCCACTCTAGACCCCTATCCTACCTCCATATCCATCCATGCATCTTCCCTCACTCACCCATCCTCCAAAATCCAATTCTTAAACATCCTGTAGAAATTTTTGAACATCCTGTAGAAATTCCTGAAACATCCTGTAGAACCCCTGCAGACTTCCTGTAGAAGCTCCCAAATGAGGTTTCTTGATAGCCAAACTTTTTGGAACTCTTTGGAAGGGTGTTAGGGACTCCTTAGACCCTCTCTGAACCTTCCCAACCTTTTCCAAGCATTTCTCCTCCTTGATCCACCCCTGCACAGTAAAAAGCCAGTTAAAAGCACATGCATGATAATTCTAATAACTTATTCAAAAATACAAAAAGATGTTTTCTTCAGATAGAGGTAGTCTAGACACATGTATTTTACCTTCATAGAAGTAATGGCATCTCATTCAGTAGTTTGCATTCTTTCCTTTGCATCAGTAGGACTAGCTGGTAGAATTAGGGTTTGTTAGGGTTTGCGTTACTTTTTGGCTTTCAGTTTCTTTCCGTAAGTAGATTAGCTTTCCTTGAGTTAGCTTTCATCCATCAGTTAAAAAGCTTCTTCTAAGAGCTCATAGAAATTGGCTTAAGCCCCTAGTGGACTTGTGCAAGCTGACCAAGTGACAGCTGCGGCAAGAGCTAGTACTTGTGCATACAGCATCGTCGCTTCCAAGTTTGTTACGAACTACCGGGTTGATAAAAGTAAAGACGGGAGTCCCAGGAGTTGTAGCATTATTGCTGCAATACTAGAGCCCACCATCTTTTTGGCGCCGTTGCCAGGGAAGCGTCAGAGTATTGGTGATTGTTGCTTTTCTTCTATTTTCTCCTACAACCATCTGCTAAGTAGTTTATTTCATTTCATTTCCGCAAAAGTAAAGTAGATATTTCCTGCTTTCATAGATTAGCATTTAAATTCCGCAATTTCAATTCTACAAGCGTAAATTAGCATTTCAATTCTGCAAGCGTAGACTAGCATTTCATTCCTGCAATTTCGTTTGAGCAACATAGATTAGTCCTTTCATGCTTTCATTTCAATTTCGCATTTCCATTTCAGCAAGATAGATTAGTTGCAGTTCAATCTATTTTGGTTTTGCAGGTACCAGAAGAAAAAAACAAAAGAAATCAAAAGCCTTTCCATTTCATGCCTCGTAGGAACAGAGATAAAACCGGCAAATTCTTACCCAACACCCCCACCACTTCACTGGGTCACCCTTCTCTCTTCTTTGGTGACAGTGATCCAGAAGAACCTATAGGTGAGCCTCCTGAGATATACGAAGATCCTATAATAGAAGAAGAGTTAGAGAACATTCCATCTAAAGCCATGGCTGATGACCGAAACAGTAGAAGAGAATATGAGAGAATAGAAGGTGCCTTTCCCATCCGAGAGGCCAATGGAGAGATGAAAATGAAAAACGTAAGCCCCTCCGCTTTACCTCACTTCCATGGATTGACTACTGAAGACCCTGATACCTTCCTGTTTGAGTTTGTTTTCATTTGCCGAACCTATGATTATATAGAAGATGAGCAAAAATTGAAACTCTTTCCCTCTACCCTCAAGGATGCAGCATTACACTGGTTCATGGGGTTACCTGGAAACAGTATCACCACTTGGGCTCAAATGCAGCAATCTTTCAATACCAAATACCGAGACTACTATAGGTCAAAGGAAGCCAAGGAAGAAATCTTTCGGATGACCATGGGAAACGATGAGTCTTTAGAAGATTACGAGGAATGGTTCCAACTTAGCTATAAAAGGGCCAGGTGCACACTTGACCCTGAATCTCTCAAGTTGGTCCTGCTCTGAGAAGTCCCTGAAGACCTTCTAGATACCCTTCACATGCTAGCTGGAGGAGATATTTACCAACTACCTTATGAGGATATAAAGGCTGTGTTTAGAAACCACTCTAGGGCAGCTCGGAAAAGAGGTAGGGGAAACCCGCTTTCATCTAGTACTACTTTCTCTAAGCATGAGTTTGATAATCAGCTGGAGGACCTCAAAAGTGAGGTGAGGCAGACCATTGCCATGCAACTTGATACATTCTGAATCCAGCAAAAGAAAGAGGAAGCTGAGAGGGCTTTGGCCATCTTCTGTCCTAGGTGTACAAGGAAGCACCCTAAGAACGAGTGTCCATTACACTCGGTAGAGGTATGTTTCATTTGTGAGGAGGACCACCCCACAAACCAATGCCCAACCTTACCTGGATTTAAAGCCATATACCAAGGGACTGAGGCACCCACTGAACCTCTCTACTTCCTCAACCAAAGGAGGCCACATGGATCTAGACCTTACCAGCAGGGGATGCAAGGGACATCCCAAGCTTATTATAGCCCCGACCAATCTACTCATATGCCTTCTTGGGGTCCCCCTGCTCATCCTTCCTGGTCTGCACCTCCTCCATGGTCTTACCCACCTCAATACCATCCTCAACCCACTACTCATTCGTTTCACTCACATGTCCAGCCACAGCCTCAATGGAATGCACCTCAACCCAGGTGGAGGCCCCAGTACAACACTCCTCTCACCATTTTGCCTCCACCACCAGCTCAACCACAACCATTACCTCCTGCTCCTCCAAGACATCCCCAAATGCTTGTTAAACCGAACCCGAACCCCAACAACCGACAGGCCCAGCAGGTATATACTGGGGAAACAACATGCCCTACCTATGTTGTGGAGATCCAGGAGATCAACCTGCGATCCGGGAAGACTCTTCCAAATCGCCAACCTCCTCCCCTAGAGGACGAGGAATATAAACAGGAAATTGAACCCAAAGCCATTCCACCCTTTCCTGAGAGACTAACAGTAACCACACAACCCAACCCAGAAGAGAATGAACTTCTGGGAGAACTAAAATAGTTGTGTGTGAGAATACCACTTCTCCAGGCCATCAAAGATGTACCGATATACAACGAATTGGTTAAGGAAAAGTGTTTCAGGCACCCAGGCAGGCAAAAAAGAGATGCCTCAACCATCAATGTCATAGGACAACTGTCTAATCTTATGTTGGGGCAAGTAATCTATCCAAAGTATTTGGATCCTGGGAGTCCAGTAGTTGATGTCCACATCAATGGCACCATCATACCCCACACCTTGATTTACTTAGGGGCTGCCATTAATGTGATGACCAGAGACACCATGCTCAAACTCAACCTTCAGGGTTCCCTAAGGAAGACCTTAGCAGTCCTGCAGTTGGCAGATCGCTCCACCGTGACTCCCGAAGGGATTGTGGAGGATGTCTTGGTCTCTGTTAACTCTTGGGAGTATCCTGCGGACTTATTAGTTCTTCAACCAAAGGCAAAGCTTACTGGATACCCCCTTATTTTTGGAAGGCCTTGGTTAGCCACTGCGGATGCTTACATAAGCTGCCGAGCGGGAAACATGACCATCAAAAATGGTCCTATGTCCAAGCAGCTAGTCCTATAACCTCCTGCCCAACCTCTGTTAGAGCATGACTTACCACTTTGGTTGGAAGAGGGAGAAGATGATGAGGTATACTCTGCACCTTTGTGCACCTTAGAAACCACCAGTGGAGGCCCTCAAACTGAGGATGATTTGATTGAGAGCTTGATTCAGAATCCACCTCCTAGTGCATTTTCCTTAGAAGAATTGGTGGAGGATACTCAAGCCAGTACCTTAGTGGACCTCTGTGTGACTGATCCAACCTATCCCAAAGTTAAGAACGTGGAGTTTGGCCCCGAGAGAACTTTAAATATCAGCTCCTCCCTATCTCCTTCCCAGGAAAAGGAGCTGTGTAGCTTGCTGGCCAGTCATCTAGATGCTTTTGCTTGGAGCTATAAGGAGATGAAAGGAGTCTATCCTTCGGTCTGTACCCATCACATCTACATTAAAGAATATTGTAAACTAGTCAGGCAACCTCAGAGGAGAATGAATCCAGCCCATAAGGACATTGTCAAAGAAGAATTGCAAAAATTGTTGGATGCAGGGTTCATCTACCCCATCTCAGACAGCGAATGGGTTTCCCCTTTGGTGTTGGTATCCAAGAAAAATGGGAAGTGGAGAATCTATGTGGACTACAGAGAACTGAACAAAGCCACCAAGAAAGACCAGTTCCCTCTGCCCTTCATAGACCAAGTGTTGGATGGACTGGCAGGAAAGAAGTTTTTCTCTTTCCTAGATGGGTTTAGCGGGTATAATCAAATCCAAATCAGCCCGGAAGACCAAGATAAGACCACCTTCACTTGCCCTTGGGGTACCTTTGCCTACTGAGTCCTTCCCTTTGGGCTATGCAACGCTCCTGCCACTTTCCAGAGAGTAGTATTGAGCATCTTTTCTGAGCTGGTCCATGATTCGGTGGAAATCTATATGGATGAATTTACTCCTTATGGGTCTGACTTCCAGGAAACATTGACCAATCTGGGCAAAGTTCTAACCAAGTGCATTGAGATGAACCTGTCCCTCAGTCCTAAAAAATGTGAATTCCTGATGACTGAAGGGACCGTGCTAGGACATACCATTTCTCGCCAAGGATTACAGGTGGATCCTAACAAAATTGCTCTCATAAAAAAGGTTCCACCTCCTCAGAAGGTATGAGATGTTTAGAGTTTCTTGGGCTTAGCAGGATATTACAGAAGATTCATTAAAGAATTCAGTAAGCCAGCCTCGCCATTGTTTGGCCTCCTAGCAAAAGATGTTGAGTTTAAATGGACTGACGACTGTAAGAGGGCTCTGAATGAATTAAAGGATAAGTTGGTGTCTGCCCCAATCTTGAGAGGTCCAAATTGGGCCCTACCTTTCCACATTCACACTGATGCCTAGAACAAAGCCATAGGGGTAGCCTTAGGACAAGTTGAACAAAAACTTCCATATGCCATATACTTTGTCAGCAAAAACTTATCCAAGGCAGAAATGAATTATACTGTAACTGAGAAAGAGTTCTTGGTCGTGGTCCATTCCCTGAACAAGTTCCGACACTACATCACTGGCTATCAAACATTTGTACATACTGATCATGCTGCAATTAGATATTTAATGAATAAACCTGATGTGAATGCCCGTATTATTAGATGGTTAATTTTGTTGCAGCAGTTTGATTTGACTATCGTTGACAAACCAGGCAAAGAAAATGTTGTTGCTGACTTCTTGTCTAGATTGGATCTACCTGCAGGTGAAGATGGAACAGTGGATGACCAGATGCCTGACGAACATCTGTTCGCTATCTCAGTACTCTCTCCCTGGTTTGCTGACATAGCAAACTACCTGGTCTCAGCAGAGTTCCCTCCGCATCTATCCTCAAAAGAGAAGAGTAGAATTGTGAGGAAATGTGCCTCATTCACTTGGATCGGGGGTAACCTGTTCAAACTTGGCCCCAATCAGATCTTAAGGCGTTGTGTAAGGGAGGAGGAAGTCTTTGACATCCTCCTAACCTGTCACGATGGGCCTTGTGGAGGAAATTTTGTAGCCAAGAGGACAACCTTCAAAATTCTACAGGCAAGCTACTATTGGCCCACGCTTCATCAAGATGTCAAAAGATATATCAGCCAATGTGACCGATGCCAAAGGATGGGGAAACTGACTCCAAGGGACGAAATGCCTCTCCAACCTCAAGTGACTCTTGAGCCATTTGAGAAGTGGGGTATGGATTTTGTGGGTCCTATCAACCCTCCTTCAAGGAAAAGGTCTTACATCATTGTGTGCACAGACTATCTGACAAAGTGCGCAGAAACCAAGGTAATCAAAGCAGCGACAGAAGAAAAGGTGGCTGAGTTTTTAAGAGAAAACATCTTCTACAAATTTGGCTACCCAAGAGAGTTAGTCACCGATCAAGGAAGCCAGTTCACCTCCAACTTAATTGAAGACTTGCTCGCTCATCACAAAATCGAGCATAGGACTTCCACCCCCTATCATCCTCAAGCAAATGGGCAGGTGGAAGTCACCAATAGAGCATTAGAAGGGATTTTGACTAAGGTGGTGAGCAGCAGTAGAAAGGATTGGGCAGATCGCCTGGTTGAGGCCACTTGGGCTTACAACACCACTTGGAAGACCACAACCGGCTTCACACCTTATGAGCTGGTCTATGGGAAGAGATCTTTGCTGTCAATTGAGTTTGAGTACAACACATTGAGGATGGCAGCTCAGCTGGACCTAGATCTCAGCCATGCCCAACAAGAAAGGTTATTGCAGCTGAATGGGTTAGATGAACACCGAATGCAGACCCTTCTCCACTCAGAAGTGGTTCAACTTCAGAGGAAGATATGGCATGACCGGCACCTCAATGACAAACAGTTCCAGCTGGGAGATTGGGCGTTGCTGTATGATTCTAGACATAAGGATTTTAAGGGGAAGCTGAGAACAAGATGGCTAGGACCATATGCAGTGGAGAAGTGTAATGACAATGGTTCTGTCCTTATTTGGACCATTGATGAAGAAGCCATCCCCATGCTCGTCAATGGGCATCGACTAAAGATCTATAGGAAACCTCTTTCGACACAAGAGTTCATCAAAACTGTGGAAAAATCAATGATGGTCATAGAGAAGGGTTCTGCCTCTGTTTTGGGCATACCCTGAGCATCACATAAAAAATATAAATAAATAAATGCAAATAAAAAAATATCCTTGGGTGAAAACCTTTCTGAGGCACCCAAGGCAGATGTTAGGGGTGAAAACCTCATTGAGGCGCCCCTGCTGTCTCTCTGAAAAACGAATTGGAATAAAAAGATCCTTGGGTAAAAACCTTTCTGAGGCGCCCAAGGTAGATAGTAGGGATGAAAACCTCATTGGGGCGCCCCTGCTATCTCTTAAAAAAAAAAGAAGAAGAAGAAGAAGAAAAAAAGAGAGAAAAAGAAAAAAGAAAAAGAGAAAGAGGCAGAAACAGAAAAAACAAGCTTAATCTTTGGGAATTGTTGCAGGCTGCAGGGATTCAATGCAAAAAGGAGGCCTCTCAACTCAAGGACAAGGGTACCTACCAAGCTACCAGGCAACCTCACATGCACTCCCTCCATGAACACTCATTTCTTCCAAGGTTTGGACACAATCTGGTCATGGTATAGCCTTCTACAGGAAGCTACAGGACTTTCTACAGGAAGTTCTGTGTTTCTACAGGAAACATCCTGTAGAGCCTTTGCGCGGGCCAGGACCGATTATGAAGAGGAATTTGAAGCTTGAAGACCGTTGAGGAGGCATGCAACCACTCTTTTCCTCCATCCTCCACTTGTGTCACCTCCTTTCACCACCATTGCTGCCATATGATCGAAATACCTGCACAGTCATACCAGAACTTTGGTTTCTCAGAAAAATATTTTTAAGTGGGAAATAAAGCATGCAGAGGCTCAACGATTTACCTGTCAAGGCAATCTCAGGACCCTGCACCTGTGAACGTGGCTCAATTATTTTGGCATGCACCCCAGGAGGAGAAACGGCTACAGGATGTCCTACAGGAATCTTGTAGCAGCTGATCCAGCTAGAGCACATACCATGGAGACACCCGCAGCTCATGAAACCGGCGCATGCAACATTCACAGCCAACAAACCGGGTCTCAAGGTCTCGTAACCAGCAAAAGCCAATGAAGAGGAGCTCCAGTGCCTGTGCATGAAGTAGCAGCAAGCGGATCCATCATTCCTCATCCTGAAGCCTGAGAAAAATCATGTCCACGGCCGCACAGGTAAGTGCCTAACCTTATTTCGTCAAATTACATAAGCTATACTCTAAAATGTGTGTAACTGTGAAAATGAACGAATTGAACAAGTCGGGTATGTTGTAGGGAAAAGTATCCGACTCGGATGACCCTATCCCACTCTAAGGGTGACAGTTCCTTAGCAACAACTGTAAAACGAACTACTAAAGGTTTACTTCTTTATGAAAGCAAAAGAGAATGGAGAAATGCACTAACCGTTGCCTTGCGCTTAATTTCGAATCCAAACTCTTCTCTTTGACCGCTTGCTCCTAGCTCCTTGTTCTTTTGCTTGCCCAGCTACAATGAGATCCTACAAAATAACAAAGAAGGAAACTACAAGAGGCATGCAATCATAACTGGTTCATGGATTAGTGTAAACCAAACATGCAATCATCACAATATATTATTGAAACAAGAGCACATAGAAGAACCTCAATAGATTTTATTAATGAAGAAGTAAAGGTTCTGAGAGTATTACAACCATTGAAGGCTCCAACCCAGCAACACCTCCCAGCAGAAAGAATTTCTCTTCTTCACCTCTCTCAAACAATCACCCAATAGCTCAATAGTGAAACCAACAACATATCATTACTTTGCACAAAATTCCAGCCTCTTGAGCTCATAGGAGAGAGCTCAATATATAGATGAATTGAGAAAGGATGAGTCATCTTGCAACTTATGTGTAGTTGCCTTGTGTCCTCTCTCTCTTCAGTTAATCTTTAGTTGATCTTCAGTTCTTGAGTCCACTTGGAGAACCTTGCTTCCACTTGGAGAAACAGAGCCTCTGACTCATCACAAGGCAAAATCCCTGATCCAAGTGTCATTTTTGGAAGATTCCAAAGCAATGACTCATTGTGCGACTTGTCCCATCCCGCTCAGCGCAGGTGGCCTTTGTTCCACTTGCTTTGCAACGCAGGTACACCATGGAGCAACTGAGTTTCAGCGCAGAAACCTAGTGGAGCACCTGCTTTGATTTCAAGATTGCTTGTTTTTGAGTGTTTTCGGGTGGAGAACTGATCTGAGAGCTGTTGGTTTGCTGACCTTGTCCTCCTAGGGGCAGGAACATCATGTTTAGGGAACTTTGGATCCCTTGGATTATTGACAATTCATGCTTGTTGCTATAAGGCACAAAATTGTCTATAACAGATGCCCCCTAAAGTATGAGGTCGTTTATCGGGTGAAATGCTTTATTGAGAGGATATGAAGTTCATTCAATCTGCTGAGAAGTGTCCTGTAATAAGATACAATACAATACATTATTTTTTCATACATTTTTCATGATCTAGCTGAGGCGGGTATTCCCATGCTCAGCTTTATAAATACATTTTGGTACATAGAACAGACGATCGCCTGATTGTAGACTGATAATTCTCTGCTGAAATTATCATCCTTTGAGAAGGATGATCATCTGCTGTAATGATGTACATATCAAATGTCTTTATGTCCTGAATATATATCGCAGCCCGGATGGATGAAACTAGTTTCGGGGTCTTCAATCTCTTCCGATCTTCACTCGATGTACAAGTCGATCCATGTGAGAATTTCTTGAAGTCGAACATGGAAAGACATCGCTTGATTACCGGTCAATGATGTAAACCGTTAACAAGCGCGAGAGGAATCACCGATAAGGATGATGACCCTCAAGGTACGGCAGTACAATCTACATGGTGGGAATAAAGGACTTTGTGTCGACCACCATGCAAAATCTTCTGGTCGAAGGTCATTGATGTATACCTGTCGCCGGAAGTGAGAAACTTGCCATTGAGGCATGCAAGCTTCAAAGTACTGAGGGGGGTGTTCCTAGATCAACTCCTTGGATAATGAGCTGATGTCGACAAGGAGCGATCCGTCAAAGGAGGGCCTTAATGAATCCCACATCAGTGACACGGAACGGAGCTAGTGATTGTGATGAGGTGAAAATCAACTGTGATGTATGATTCAGGGTGGTGGTCATGAAGTGGATGAAGGATAATGTATGGCAGTGGGTGGCACATAGTTGACTCTTTGCAGAACCACATCTCTTGAACATATAACGACACTGATGTGATGGATTGGTAGCATTACCCCAATTGCGGATGGTGTGGCGAGGACCATGGTTATGAGACCGGTGAATGAAACAACCCAACCCGATGTGATACGGAGGACAAAGTGTCATGTTCAAGAGTGACTTGCTACCATTAATGTTGTGAGGTTCTCCCAATTTTTCCCCAGTCATTGCTGACCAGTACCTCTTTATTTTTTTCAAGCTTGAGGAGGATAACATATGCTTGTTCTATAACCTGCCCTTCGGGCAAGCCCATCGCTATGTTTTAACGAGCCTAGCGATAGGGAAACTCGTTCTCGTCTAAAGACAAGTTTGTTGCTATTTAATCATTTTAACGAGTATAACGACAAAGAAAACTCGGTCCTTTTTATTTTTAGAGAGTTTGAAAAGGTACGAAAAGTTAACTCCACAATTCCTTTTTCGTCTTCTAATCCCTTAAGTCCGAAAAAGTATAAAACCATACAGAAGGGATGAATTTTCGATTTCTTTAACGAGTCGAGCAAGACAAGCGCTCGATCTTTTTGTGCAATAATCCCTCAGGTCCAAAAAGATTAAAATCTAGAGGAGGGATAGCTCTTCTTGTCCTTTAACGAGATGGAAGGCCAAAACTCGGCAAACTTTTCATATTTTACGAGTCAGTGAAAAGAGCTCAAAGAAGACTCGTCTTTTGAGGAACGAGTGATGAACAGGGATAGCAGCAGATTCCAGGTACAGGTTGGAATTTTCCAATCACGGCAGTGTCACAAGGATGGCTAAGTGAAATCACTCTTCGCAGATGTTCCTCAAAATGGGTAAACAAACATATGGAGGTGAACGATTGGCCAAATGAACGGATGGAGGTGATGGCATATAAACACGACCAAGGGCTTTTAATATGGCTATCAATGGTTACATTTCACAAGGTTATTTACCGGTTCATTTTTTCTGGGTGAGCTTGAACTCTAGGGGAAGATTGCTCACAACTTATGTTTATTTTTTAACGAGCATGAACTTATGTGCTAAAACTGCTCAGTCTTTTGCATGCCCCCAGCATCATAATGACGCATGTCAAAGGAGGGTGCCCCCCAAGCTTCATTGCATTCAACTTGGTTGTTGGAATGAAGGTTTACCTTTGAATTTTGAAAAGGGGATTTGTTTCATTTTTTAATGAGGTTGACATAGTAAAAGAACTATCCTCATGACTCCTTGTTTCATTTTTTAACGAGGTTGACACGAGATAAGAGCTATTGGGTGATTGTTTGAGAGAGGTGAAGAAGAGCAATTCTTTCTGCTGGGAGGTGTTGCTGGGTTGGAGCCTTCAATGGTTGTAATACTCTCAGAACCTTTACTTCTTCATTAATAAAAGCTATTGAGGTTCTTCTATGTGCTCTTGTTTCAATAATATATTGTGATGATTGCATGTTTGGTTTACACTAATCCATGAACTAGTTATGATTGCATGTCTCTTGTAGTTTCCTTCTTTGTTATTTTGCAGGATCTCATTGTAGCTGGGCAAGCAAAAGAACAAGGAGCTAGGAGCAAGCGGTCAAAGAGAAGAGTTTGGATTCGACATTAAGCGCAAGTTAAAGGTTAGTGCATTTCTCCATTCTCTTTTGCTTTCATAAAGAAGTAAACCTTTAGTATTTCGTTTTACAGTTGTTGCTAAGGAACTGTCACCCTTAGAGTGGGATAGGGTCATCCGAGTCGGATACTTTTCCCTACAACAAACTGGCGACTCCGCTGGGGAGGAACATCATGTTTAGGGAACTTTGGATCCCTTGGATTATTGACAATTCATGCTTGTTGCTGTAAGGCACAAAATTGTCTATAACAGGGTAGCCATTCAACTGGCCACCACAACCAGTCTGATGGCCTCGTTGGATCCGAAAGGCTTTGGTTATGTCGAAAAGATAGGAAATGGACACGTGGGAAGCGTCCAGTCAGAGAGAAGAGGCAGTCTAGCAGGAATGGCGGCGGTGAATGCAGAGGGGAGAATTTGGCGGTCACGAACATGCCGCGGAAAGATAGTGGTGACATCGGCCAATGGATCGGCTGGGACAGCTCACCCCCGCGCCATGAATTTCGCATCAATTCAAATCGGCTGGCTAAATCACTTATGATGCACTGCAATCATTTATTCGCAACCATTTTGCAGTCGAGTACGCATCCTCAATTCTCTGAAGGCTGTTAGCCCGACTTCTCGGCCTGTTCCAACGTCCTGTTGCTGCACAGAAAGTCCAGAACCACTAAAGCATTCCCTAGAATCCGTGCACGACTCCTATAGGAAGCTGCGCTACAGGAAGCCCAACATTACGGAGAAGTTTGGACTGTTCACGTCGAAGGTGGAAATTCTGGAATAAGGTAAGCCTGAACAAAATTCTTCCATGCATTTGATTCAAAAGGTGGTGAAGTCGACGTGTTGAAGGGGTAGAAAAATGTGAATAAAAGTCTGTTCATGAATTCACAAGCCGTTTTCTTCTCGCTGCATGAGAATTGTCGTCGTAGTCTGTATGTGGGATTTTCTCTGGGGTTTTGAATTACAATTGTGCCACTGGCAAGGCTCACTGGTAGAAAGTTGTGAATTTTATATAACTGTGTGCATAACAGAGACATAGCTCTGCGCTCTGTCTAGAAAACCTTGAAGTTCCCCCTTGTACACGAGCAGTCAGAGAAACAAAATCAGGTTTTTACCATGTCGGGAGGGTTCATTAGAAAAGAGCCTTCGGACTCCAAAAAATTACGGGAAACCCTGAGGTGGTGGACTTGTTTTCCCGTGCACAATGGATGTCATTCTGTGACAAGCTACAAGGTCACGATGACGAAGTTACAGAAGAATTCCTGAGGTCTCTAAAGCCGAAGTCACATACATTGGCCATTGTCAACTTTAGAGGATTGACCCTCAGACTCACCCCACATCTCATTAGCAGAGTAACTGATCTACCGATGGGGGTACTCTGGGATAAGTAGGAGAGAAAATTGGGTCAGAAAGCTAAAAAACAGTTCTTCTTGCCAGAGGAAAAATTTTTAGAGGACAAGAATGGAGTTTGAAGAACTAGCCTACAGCCACTCTGGAGTGAAGTTAGCCTCCAGATTATGAAGTATATTACGTGTGAGGGACGATTTAGCATCGTGTATGGCTATCATTTCTGGTTGCTCACAGAACTCAGGCAGCAAATGGACCTACCCTCAGAGCAAAAGTTGAGCATTCCTTACTTCCTCCTGCAATCCATGATTGAGTGTGCCACCAAACTAAGAGAGGGGACGCCAGACCAGCTAGCCCATCATGGGCTTATCAAACTCCTCATGGAAGATTCACTCCACACTTACACCGTCCCTCTCTCCTGGGAAACTTTTCGGAATCTGTCTAAGGATGTTGACATCCGAACTTTGGCTGCGGAGCTCACTTCCTCCAGCAGCAAGGAGAAGGAGCACACTCAGGCAGAGAAGAAAGATAAAGGACAAGAAACCTCGAGCAAAACACCAAAGAAAGAACAGAAGGGAACACAAGAAAAAAGCGAAGCTGCCAAAACAGGGGATGGTAGAACTACACCAACACCTAGAGAGAAAAGACTACAGAGCAAGGTAGAAAGGACTGAAAGAGTCCAAGGCAGTGAGGGCACCTCTAAGGCAGCCTCAGCCAAGCTAAAAGGAAAAGCACCCTTAGCCAAGTAGGCTAAAATAGTGCCGTCTGCTTCTACAGGAAGTATAAAAGCAGCTTCTACAGGAAGTTTAAAAATGGCTTCTATAGGAAGCCAGAAACCAGCCGCTACAGGACTTTCTACAGGAAGTCCGGAAAAAGGAAAACAGAAGGAGAAATCGGCCGAAATTCTAGCTAGGGAGGCAGCAGCAGTGCTAGCCACCCTAGGTACCTCTCCCAAGCCAAAGGAAAAACGAAAGAGGGAGACTCCTCTGTATTTCAAAGCGAGAAGAAGTGTAAGAATTAAAACCGGCAGACCCCAAACTCCATCCAAAAACCCAATTACCATTGAAGACACCCCTACCTCGCCAAAGGAGAAGTCCCCCTCCAAAGCATCAGTCACTTATGAGCGGGGGAGCCAGAAGACATCTACCTGGAGGGAGAGAATGGAAAAATTGGATTCAAAAGCCTCTCTACAGGATGCTGAAGTTGTTCTACAGGAAAAATTGGTCGGGCTCAAGGAGACCGAAAGAATGGATGGAGAGGAAGTCAAATCACCACAAAAGGAAGAAGAGGTAGAGCATATTATGGAACCTAGCCCCCAGCCCAACTTGGGCTCTTATTATAACTTCTTGGAGGCCGGAAAAATCATTCCATAGAAATTCACAGTGTCGCTCTTCTTTGCACTAGAGGAAGAAAGAGTGAGGACCCACACATGGATGAGAATAGCCAAGTCTAAAGGAGTGGCAGATATAGGCCCCTTGGAGGAACAACTCAAGGAGGCAAGAAGGGAATTGGCTATGGCAAAACATGTGGGAAACTGCCAGCGAGTATTTCTACAGGAAGAAAATGAGAAGCTCAAACGACAACTACAGCTACAAGGACAGAGGAAAGAAGAGGACACAGCAGCAAAGGACACCACAGCAGAACCTCAAGAAAAAGAAGGAATGCAAGCTGATCTTGAGGAACTAAACCAGCAACTACAGGAAAGAGAATTGCAGGCAGGCATAGAGATACAATCTCTAAAATAGCAGGTCCAGGAAAAGGAGGCACAACTGGCCTGCATGGCCAGTTGGACAATGGACGCTCTACAATGTAGGCAGCCGGCCAAATCTTATGACCTATACCTCAGGGATCAGTGGCTGCAATTCCAAATTAATACATTGGCATAGAGGGGTATCTCCCAAATCCAAAACCCCCAGCAGTTCATGGATTTATGTAACAACAGTTCATCAGAGGACAAGGCCAAGCTATTAGAGTTCTACCTTCATAATTTGGCCCTTCCAAATGTAACCTCATGGGACCCCAACACAGCAGTGGGGGATATGCAGCTAATGGAAATGACCTGATGGTTAAACCACGAAGAAAAGAGAGCAGCAGAGGTCAAAACTGTCATGAACCGAGAACTACATGAACCACTGTTGATTAGAGCAGAGCCAGGGGACCCCACAGCATTGATATCAGCCCACCAGCATCTAGCAACCAACTCTCAGGCTTTATTAGAATACATGGAACGGTAGGCTCGAGCCATAGCACATTTCGAGGATATGGAGCGATTATTAGGGGACAATTGTGTTCATGATTGCACCCGTAGGTGGAACACATTGTCCCACAGCCTCAAAATCAGGGAATATCACACTCCAACTAGAATGAGGGAAGCCTTGGCACGGGTGCCTCTCTACAAGAAGTCTATGCAGAACCTCCAGGCTAGCTGGATTGGCCTCAAGCTAAGTCCACCTTTGCTATTGGGGTTGTTAGAACGAAGCACAGAAAAAGAAGAGCATGAACATTGGGAAGAGGTGGAAAGGAAGGCCGGATTCCATGACAGTGGGGAGGATACTACTTCAGAAGCCTGGGATGTGAGAGTGGCGATTAAAGCAATGAAAGACGAGGAGCTGGACTAGTTGCTCAGGGATGAGCAATCATTTTAGCAGGGGGTGATGATGAGCCCCAAATTTGGTAACATTTTGGGCTCATTTGGCCTAATTATCCTTGTTCAAATCCTTCATTTTTCATAGCTTATGCATTATTTTCCAGTATGTTTATGTCATTTATACGAATAAGGGTAGTCACTCTTCCTAGGTGGCTAACATGTGCTCATTTTAGGTTTTTTGACACATGTTGGAGCAAAACCGAGCAATAATGGGCTAGAAGACAGCCAAGCTTGGGTTGAGGATTCGTAGGGGGGTTGTCTATGGAATTAAATAGCCTTCCTTGGGATCCTCACCCCCAACTCCAAGCTCCAAAGGCCACCAAAACCGGATCTAGAAGGTAGCCAAACAGATTTTGGAAGGAGCTGTTCACTCACAGTTTGGGCAGCCAAGTACCATAGATTTAGGAGGCTAGCTAGCGCCTTTTGGTGTATAAATGTTAAGGCCTCAGCCTTCGTGAGGGACTTTTGGAAACTCTTGCATATTTTGCACTACAGTTCTGCTAGCTCTATTTTGTTAACTTGTAGCCATTTTTGGCATAACTCTTGACTTATGATTATTTTTTGATAATGAGAAGTAGTCCGATTTGATATCAACTCTGAGTTTTCTATAGGAGCCATAGCTCTCGGGGTTGGGCCCAACCTGAGAGCCTAGGGACTCCTTCTTTGTACTGTTACCTTTCTTTTATGCATCGTTGTTTCCCTGTTATGCATTTGAACGTATTTCTGTTGGGCAGATTTAGTAGTGTTGGTTAAATAGGTCACTGGTTATGAATAGAATTGCTTCAGATGTTTAGAACAGATTGGTAGGATAATAACAGTTAAAGCTCCAAGAAAAGGGTCGACAACACTCTCAATTTCACCTCATCCTTATTGATCGGGGGCTGGAATTGCAGAAACAGTGCTGCCCCAACAAAAACACTAGTTTGCTTGACCATGCAATCCTTGGTGTAATGTTTTCATTTGTAGAAGTTAGTTATGCGTTCAGACCTCTGCAATGTTTCTTTGCTTGAGTGATGTACATGGTTCTCTTTACGAATAAAGCTATTGTTCATTTATTTCATTGACAGTTAGAGTAGGTTAGCTAAAACTTTGATTGTGTGCAGGACTTTTTTGATTCGGTTAAATGTACACCGTGCAGGGCATCTCCACCACTCTCTCATCCGCCTAAGCTTCGTCCAGGCCAGCTGCTCCATCTCCTAGTTAGGTTCCTCGTCTCACAACTGTTCTTTTGCCCACGTAACCCTACCTTCTTGCTCCTCCATTTTCTTAGCCTTCTTCAAGGCAAGACAACCTTCTACACCCTCTCACCACTCCATCCATCAGCCCCTGTGCCACTCCAGACCCCTATCCTACCTCCATATCCATCCATGCATCTTCCCTCACTCACCCATCCTCCAAAATCCAATTCTTAAACATCCTGTAGAACCGCTGCAGACTTCCTGTAGAAGCTCCCAAATGAGGTTTCTTGATAGCCAAACTTTGTGGAACTCTCTGGAAGGGTGTTAGGGACTCCTTAGACCTTCTCTAAACCTTCCCAACATTTTCCAAGCATTTCTCCTCCTTGATCCACCCCTGCACAGTAAAAAGCCAGTTAAAAGCACATGCATGATAATTCTAATAACTTATTCAAAAATACAAAAAGATGTTTTCTTCAGATAGAAGTAGTCTAGACACATGTATTGTACCTTTATAGAAGTAATGGCATCTCATTCACTAGTTTTCATTCTTTCCTTTGCATCAGTAGGACTAGCTGGTAGAATTAGGGTTTGCTAGGGTTTGCGTTACTTCTTGGCTTTCAGTTTCTTTCCACAAGTAGATTAGCTTTCCTTGAGTTAGCTTTCATCCATTAGTTAAAAAGCTTCTTCTAAGAGCTCATAGAAGTTGGCTTAAGCCCCTAGTGGACTTGTGCTAGCTGACCAAGTGACAGCTGCAGCAAGAGCTAGTACTTGTGCATATAGCACCGTCGCTTCCAAGTTTTTTACGAACTACCAGGTTGATAAAAGTAAAGACGGGAGTCCCAGGAGTTGCAGCATTATTGCTGCAATACTGGAGCACACCAACCATATACATTATAAGTAAAAACTTGTCAGAGGCAGAGTTAAACTATACATTGACCGAGAAGGAACTCCTAGTTGTTGTGCATTCCTTAAACAAATTCAGACATTATATCACAGGCTATCAAACCTTTGTGCACACTGATCATGCTGCAATTAGATATTTAATGAACAAACCAGATGTAAATTCTCGCATTATTAGATGGTTGCTTTTACTGCAGCAGTTTGATCTGACCATTATTGATAAGCTTAGTAAAGAGAATTTTGTTGCTAACTTTTTGTCTAGAGTAAATTTGCATGCAGGTGAAGAAGGAATGGTGGATGACCAAATGCCAGACGAACACCTATTTTCTATATCAGTACTCTCTCCATGGTTTGCTAATATAGCAAACTACTTGGTTTCAACATAGTTCCCACCACACCTATCCTCAAAGGAGAAGAGAAAAATAGTAAGGAAAAGCACCCCTTTCACCTGGATTGGAGACAATCTCTTCAAACTTGGCCTAGATCAGATCTTGAGAAGATGTGCCAGGGAGGAGGAAGGCTTTGACATCCTCTTGACCTATCATGACGGGCCTTGTGGAGGTCATTTTACAGCAAAAAGAACTGCCTTCAAGATATTACAAGCAAGCTATTACTGGCCCACTCTTCATCAGGATGTGAGGAGATACATGAGCCAGTGTGATCGGTGTCAGAGGATGGGGAAAGCCACTCTAAAGGATGAAATTCCCATGCAACCTCAAGTGACCTTTGAGCCATTTGAGAAGTGGGACATGGACTTTGTGGGGCCCATCAACGACCCTTCAAAGCAAAAGCAGTACATCATTGTGTGCACCGACTACTTGACAAAGTGAGCAGAGACAAAAGCAATCAAAGCAGCAACAGAGGAAAAAGTAGCTGAGTTTTTGAGGGAAAACATATTCTACAAGTTTGGGTATCTGAGACAGTTGGTCACAGACCAAGGCAGTCAGTTTACTTCCAACCTGATTGAAGACCTACTTACACATCATAAGATCAAGCATTGGACTCCCAACCCTTACCATCCACAAGCCAATGGGCAAGTGGAGGTCACTCACAAAGCATTGGAAGGGATCCTAAGCAAGGTAGTGAGCAGTAGCAGAAAAGATTGGGAAAACAGATTAGTTGAGGCCACTTGGGCCTACAACACAACATGGAAGACCACCACCAGGTTCACACCCTATGAACTAGTCTATGTGAAGAAGGCTTTGCTATCGATAGTGTTTGAATTCAATACCCTCAATATGGCAGCTTAGCTAGACCTAGACCTAAGCCATGCACAGAAGGAGAGATTACTTCAGCTAAGTGGATTGGGTGAATATAGATTGCAAGCCCTTCTCCATACAGAGGTAGTTCAGCTTCAGAGAAAGATATGGCATGACAGAAATATCAGGGAGAAGCAATTCCAAGAGGGAGATTGGGCACTACTCTATGATTCAAGATATAAGGATTTCAAGGGCAAGCTAAGGACTAGATGGCTGGGACCCTACACTGTGGAGAAATGCAAGGACAATGAGTCAGTTCTGATCAGAACCATTGATGATGAAGCCATCCCCATGCTTGTCAATGGACATTGGTTGAAAGTCTACAAGAAACCCCTCTCCAAGAAAGAGTTTATTGAAGATTTGAATAAAACAGTGATGGTATTGGAGCATTTATTAGCTTCCACTTCACCCACTGTTACACTCAAATTTGTCACCATAACTATTTACAGTTAGTATGGCTCCATCAACTGTCATACTGTCCTCCTTGGCAAGCCTCATACCTCTGCTCTCCATGTCGAACTTCAAGAAAGAGAGAAAGTCATTAAAAATCTATATATCTCTGGGTACGCAGTTTCTCTTAGCCTTACCTGCGTGTACGCACTCCAAGTTCACAATACCTGCGTACTTGTATGCTCTGTATGTAAAGAAATGGGTGCGTACTCCTGTAAAGGTCAAAAGGCGCAAGTTTCACTCCAAAAAAGTTACTTGTGGTCATTTCTAGAGCCTTCTAGAAGCTTGTTTGACGTGTATGAACCGCCTCCAGATGGTTCATGTATCCCTACCAAAGAGGAACTTATCCCATCAAGAGGGGAGATATCCCATCCAAAGAGGGGCTTATCCCATTGATGGTGGACCTGAATAACTTCCTCTAGAGCACTATAAATACAGGCATTGGGCCAAAGAGAGGAGGTTGAAAGCTGAACATTCCTAAGGGTAGATGCTGCTGGAATTAGGACTCCCTTGTAAAGCTTGAGAGGAGAGATTCCCATCCTTTCCTAGCCTTATTTGAGAGTGGGTGAGCTGATCAAAGTAAAGGAAAACTCTTGCTGGACCCTAGGAGGGACTTGCACAACACCAAGGCTCAGGTTGTAATGGTTCCTTTTGTTACCTTTTAATGCAAATGAACTTATTTTTCTCAACAGATTGTTATTCATGGTTTGTTTCATATACTTCTTGGTCTGTATGATGGATATGTATTGTTTTATGAGTTTATCAAGTGCTATTTAATCTTTTGGCTTGTTAGTGAATGCAGGTTTCGAAGAGAAGGAGGAGCTCATCCGGATCGGCGAGGCTGGACTACTACAAAGCATTGGACTAAAGGTATGTTAAAGATCCCCTGATTACTTATATTTGCAATGCATGTTTAGAGAAAGGTAGCTTTATTTGCCTTGTTTGTCACTAGAAAGCTTTTTGCTTCTAGGGAGGTCGGTTGTGTCTGCACTAACGACTCTTTCCGCATGACAAAATGGCGACTCCGCTGGGGAATCCATTGATGTGAATGTTTTTTCCTTTGTATCAACTTTTGATCTGAGAAAAGTTATTTGTTTTCTGGTTTTTGGCTGTCTGACTGTGTGTTTGGGTGGGCTAGCTTAGGGTTAAATTAGATTTTAGTTTTTCTTTGTTTTGCTAGAAGTACGCAGCCTCTGAGTGGAGCACAATGCATACCTGTACGCACTGTCGGTTTGTGCACAGAGCGTACCCGCACCTGTGCAAACAGGTCGCCTGCGTACCCTTGTCAAAACTAAGAAAATTTCAATTTTCTTCTTTTTTGCCTTTTACATTTTGTTTTTAATTTGTTTTTCTGCTCAAATCCACTAGTTTTCTGCCATAAATCTTCACCTAAGCTTATTTCGTCAGTGTCGAGGGTTTTAAAGAAATTCATAGGGATTTTTCCTTAGGGTTTGATTTTTAACTGGTCCTGTAGTGACTTTGGCGTTAGAGGTTTTCAAACTTTGGATCTCCTTGGTTTTGTTCAGTCCTCTTAGGAGTCGGGCCTGTCAAAGAAGTCACCCTTGTGAGAGACCTACCTTTGTGTCTTCTCTTTGCGAATCTCGAAAAAGTTTGTCGTTTGAACTTTGAATTTTATTCTTGAGAAAAAAGAACAAAAAGAGTTTGATTTTGTTTTTGACTAGTTTTTGGTTCTGCATTAACTAGTCCTTAGTTACATTTTTACTGAGTAAAACATCCAGGAATCATCTTTAGTAAGCTTTTGACTCGTTAGATTTACTTTTATATTTATTTCTCTTGGATTTGCTTTTGAGTGAAATTGAGTTGATTTGATTGCCATAGCTTTTTTAACTTTGATTTTTGTTAAAGTAAGTTTTACATGCTTTATTAATTAGGAAAAAAATACAAAAATATCTTTTCGAGGAAAGTTTGCTTTGGTAGCATTTGTGTCTTTGAAAGAAAAAGGAATTTTCGTGAAGTGATTAGTGGTCATGTGTCATATGTTTTGAAAAGATAAAGAGTTTGTTTCTTTGTTTTTCATTGCCAAGAAAGTGGTTTTTATATCAATTTTGCATTCTCCAACTCTCTTAGCTAGGGAACTCATTGAAAAAGAAAAATTAGTGTAAATCATCCTAAGTGCATCTTTTTAGTGGATTTCGGTCGAGTCTACACACCATCAGTTTTATCTCCACTACCTTTTTGTCTTAAAGAAAGCCATAAAATTAAAGCTTAAAGTAAAATCAACTTAGTAACTTTTATTTACTAGGGCTCTGAAACACCAATATAGATCAGGCTAGTGTCTTGGAGTAGGAGAGTAATTAACTCTCCAAGACAGCAAAACCAAACAAGTAGCTCATCTTGTGGTAGGATAAATCCAATTGTTTCATTTGTACTCTGGGAAAGCTCCTCTTAAAGGAGAAGCACGAGCTCGTGTCCGAACCAGTGAGGGGATCAATCCTCCCTCGTTGGGAATGACGCCAGACACGCACGTATTACAAATGATAAACCTCGGATTAACCATTGTTGAGGAGCCAGGGGTCACTTGTCGGTAAACCTTGTATTATTGTCAAGGAGCCGGCAAGGGGATTGAGCTTGATACTCTGCCCTTGCGTGCTGTCGGAGTGTAGACTGTTCACCCAGGTGCATTTGTTGCTGTTGGTAACCTTAGTGACCATTATCATTAGGATTCTACCGAGGTGACGGTGGAGGGAAGATCCCACTGTACCTGGAGCAGACGTCGGCTAGACTCACTTGGATTTTCCGGGGGGTTCACTTCACTCGAGACGGTTAAAGTGGAGGAACTTGTGCCTGTCTATTCATTAAGCAGGTTGTCGGGGTAACTGTTCCGCCCACCACTTTTGTACTGAATTCGGCGATGTTGGGTTTCATCTCCAACTAGTGTTTTCGGTCCGGAAGGGTACTGTTGTGCATGGTTTGATGCCCTAGATTCTTTAGGCGTGTGATTCAAATTTGTTTGGTTCTTTAGAGACTTTAGGTGGTTTGCTTTGAGATTTTACTTTGTTTGTGTGTGTAGTAGTTAAAAGTTTTTAACTGTGGCTGAATTACCGAGACAGTCCCGTAGACTTCGGGGCAAGTCTCCTGAGATTGTTACCATGGCCGATTTGTTGAGGAAGTCCCGTAGATTGTGGGGCGAACCTCCTGAAGAGGTCCCGAGTCATTACGAAGGTTTAAAGGTCCTTGTAACTCCTAGTGGCAGTAAAGTAGGTTCACCTGAAGAAGGAGAATCATCGTTGGTAGTCCATCCAGATTACCAAGGTCTAGAAACAGGTTATAATCCTGAAGCAGTTGCAGTTTTCAAGCTTGCTGGTAGTTTTTCATCTACTAGTGATATAGGCGAAGAACCTGAAGTATCTGAACCTGTTACTCCAAATTCTAGTGCACCTGATTCACCTAGGGTAGAAAGAGTCATCACCGAAAATCTTCTTGTTGGTTTGATAGCTATTGAAGAACTTGCTCCAGAGGAAGAATTAGGCGTATCTATCCTTGAAGATCAACCTACTATTGATCTAAGGGAGCGTGAATCTATCTTTTACAGTCCTCCTAGAAGTGCTACTTGGTACCTTTCGTTAACCAATTATTTAGACAACTCAGGGATAAGTTTTTCTCCACCTCGAACTCCTTTTCCACCTTAAGGTATTTATACTCCTGTAAATATGTCTGGTCAGTCGTCCGTGTTCACTCAATCTCCTGAATCTTTCTTGTACGGCGGTCCTTCTGTTCCTTCCGGGTATCAGTCACTTTCTGGTACTTTTGCAGGATCATCTCCTCAACCCATTGAACATGGGTTATTAGCTGGAAACAATGGTAATAAACCGTTGGGTGTAGGCGAAATTTACATGATGTCAGGTTCAGTTCCCAGTTCTCAACCTCAAGGTGGTCAATTACCGCCTGGGGGGCAGCCTCAATTAACGCCTGGGTGGCAACCTCAAGGTACACAAATTGCGTCTGGGGGGCAACCTCAAGGACAGTATGTACCCATAGTACAATACATTCCCCAAGGTCAACCCCAGCCTCAATATGTACCCGAGGGTCAACCTCAGTATCAGTATTTACCTCAAGGGTATCAACCTCAAGGTCAAGGTCAACCCCAGTATCAGTATTTACCTCAAGGTTATCAGCCTCAAGGTCAATACTTGAGTCAAGGTTATCAACCACCTCAAGGTCAGTCATATGTTCAAGGTACGGGAACTGTTCCTTTCAGTTATCAATCCTATCCTCAATCCGGTTATGGATCTCAATATCCTCAACCTGTCATGGGTCAATACCCCGGAATGAACATAGTGTGGGATCCATCGCAAGTTCAACAGGGATTGCAGCCAAGTGTATAGTTTTCATCTCAAGCTGGACAACCCTTAGTTGTTGGTCCATCCCAGCAACCAGTCCAGTCTAATGTTCAAACTTCTGTACCTTCGGTAGCTTCTCAGCCGCCAATTGCACCTAGTACTCCATCTCAAACAACGGCTGCTGCAACTATCGCAACATCTGCTCCTTCCACCAAACTTGCTTCTGGAGTATCGACAGCTCCGGTTTCTACTATCTCTGCAACTACTCCTCAGACATCTTTACCATTGTCAGGATCTACAATTCAAACTACGGTTCAGATGCCTGCAGGACAACCTGGTTTAAGTACGGTTGTCACTAGTCAACCACAATTCACTTATCAACCGTACCAAGGACAGTACCAATACGGGCTTGTTGTCCAACAGCCGGTTTACCAGTATCAACCGTATCCTGGGTACACTTATCAACAACCTCAGCAACCCCAGTACAGTCCGGTTAATCCTGGTTTTCCAGGAGGATATAATATCCCGAATGCGATTCCTGTTCCAAGTTATCCTGGATATCCTCCTCCTGGGACTGGTCTTGTGACCCAGAGTTTTAGGGATCCTAAATGGCAATTACCGTTTATCGCAACTTTGGATTTACCAGACTTGTCGCGCCTAACGAACGATCCAATACGATATCTTCCGTTCTGGCCGCCAATGCAAAATAAGTTGCCCATTGATATACCCAAGTTCGAAGGTAAGTCTGGAGAGGATCCGTCCAATCATGTGATGACTTACCACCTCAGGTGTGCTTCAAATTCCATCTTGGATGATTCGATCCGCTTACGTCGTTTCCAGCATACGCTCATTGGTCTTGCGGCCAAGTGGTACATTGAGTTACCACGGGCCTCTTTTTACAATTTTAGTCAGTTAGCTACCTCGTTTCTAACTCATTTTCAGTTGCTGGTCAGATATGATAATGGCACGGAAATACTAAATTCACTAAAACAGTCGACGTCCACTTGCGAGAGCAGCTCAAAATTACAACATTGTTGAGGATTTAGCTCTTTCACCCTCAGCAATGTCGGCTTTAGAAGTGCTGCAATCATGCCCAGCACAGCGAAAATTACTTTTGTCAGCTATAGGAGCTGTTGATGTTCAGGACCCGAACCTGATAATCTTTGATCTAGAAAATAGTACACCGCGTCTCCCTCATCAGATGGCTTTCCAGATTCCAGCGATAGTCAAAAACAGGCCTATTCATCGGACTATAAATGATGAAGGAGCTTCCACGTGTATTATGTGTTGGAGATCACTTGGTTCTCCTTCATTGAACCAATCCTCGATAATTCTTAAGGCCTTTGATGGCCGTGGGTTCCATCCGTTTGGCATTTTACAGGATTTGCCTATAGGGGTTGAAGGAAAAACCGTTAGTCTAGCTATGGAGGTGGTTGATGCCCCTCTAGACTACAACCTTCTTTTGGGACGAAGTTGGTCTTACGCTATGACAGTGGTCGTTTCATCGGTCTTCAGAGTCATAAAGTTTCCACATAATGGCAAGATCGTGACAATAGACCAGCTGACTTATTTTTCATCCGACCCAACCTCTTCAGAGAGTATCCAGCATGTCGGTAAAACGACTATCCCTTATAAGGATGTTGGCGTAGGATTAGTTAAAGATTCCAATTTACTGGGAAATTTTCCTTTTCCTTCGATCAACGCAGACCCTTCATTCGCATCCATTCATATGATTACATCAGACACTATTATTTACGATGATCCTTGGATTGTCCCATCTGAATTTGAGATAGACTCATTCGGTGATGCAATGCCTTTGACTCCATATGAAATTGCCTATGAAGCCGTGCAGTCTTTTTCCGACCCAAGTTCAACCCAAATCGACCAAATGAATGTGGTCCGTGAGGAATCCCTTTTCGCATCAACCTCGGAGTTAATAACGTTTCCCGAAGTTGTGTCATCTGACGAACAACTTTGTGAAATCTTGTGTGTAGACGATTTACCATGGAAATATCTCCATCATAGATCTTCATTTTTACCTGAGGATGATCGTTTTGAAAATGATTTCTCATCAATCTTTACAGCTGAATATGTCAAAGATGCTCATAGTCCAATGAAACATCCTGATTCAGAGCTGAATTTGGGAAACGTTTCTCGCACTATTCCCATTGACATTTCAGTGAAGCCGGGAATTGTTGAACACATTCATATAGGTGCCTCGTGTTCAGATGACGAAATTCAAACATACAAGGCCCTATTTCAAGAATTCCACGACCTGTTTGCCTGGTCCTATTAGGAAATGCCAGGAATTGATCCCTCCATTGTTGTTCATGAGATCAAGACTTACCCGGACGCTAAACCTGTTCGGCAATGTCTGCGTCAGATCCACCCTCGGAAAGCGGCTGCAATTAAAGCAGAAGTTGAGAAGTTGTTGAAAGCAGGTTTCATTTATCCGATCCCATTAACAAATTGGGTATCGAATATTGTTTCGGTTAATAAAAAGCAGGGAACAATAAGAATATGTATCGATTATAGGGATATCAATCGTGCTTGTCCCAAGGACAACTATCCGACGCCCTATATCGATCAAATAATTGATGATTGTGCCGACAGTGAAATATTTTCCTTTATGGACGGTTTTTCCGGTTACAACCAAATCAATATTCTACCTGTCGATCAACCAAAAACGGCTTTCATTTGTCCATGGGGGACATTTGCTTATTGCAAACTACCTTTTGGGCTTAAGAATGCCGGAGCCACTTTCCAAAGGGCGATGTCTTATGCATTTCATGACATCAAGCACATTGTGCAACCGTATCTCGATGATTTGCCCGCTCACTCCTTACGTCGAGCTGATCACCTTGTCCATTTACGAGCAATTTTTATGAGGTGTAGGCATTATCGTATACGATTGAACCCACAAAAATGTGTCTTCTGCATCGAAGTGGGACGATTGCTGGGATTTGTAGTTTCAAAAGCCGGCATTCGCGTTGATCCCTCAAAGGTCGAAGCTATCATCAAATTGCCTCCTCCTTCGAGCTTGCGCCAACTCCAAAGTTTGCAAGGGAAAGCAAACTTTTTACACCGATTCATTCCTAACTATGCCAAGATTACCAAGGGTTTTACCCAGTTGTTGAAACAAAATGCTCAATTTTCTTCGGATGAGATAGCTCAGAAATCTTTTGATGCACTAAAGCACGCGTTGACCCATGCACCGTTGCAGCATCCTCCCAACTACAACCAGGATTACTTTTTGTACCTCGCTGCCGCTCATTCCACTATTGGAATGGTCTTAGTACAGGAAGATGAATTCGAAACGGAACATGTGATATATTATCTTAGTAGGACGTTAAATCCCACTGAGCTAAAATATTCACATGTGGAGAAATTGGCCCTGGCAGCTGTTCAGGTTGTCCAACGTTTTCGTCATTACATTCTTCTCCGTAAAACTACAGTCATTTCGGATTGCAACCCTATGATTTATATTTTGACTAAACAGTTGCTAGGGGGCAAGTACTCTAAATGGATTGTTATCTTGCAAGAGTTCGACTTGGAGTTTGAAAAATCTAAGTCTAAGAAATCTTTAGTTTTTACGAAATTGATGTGTGACTTCCCGCGTGCTGACACGGAAACTGTGACAGAGGAACCCATTACGGACGAATCTCTGTTTCTCATCAGCACTTTAGATCCGTGGTATGGGGATATAATTGTCTATCTCCAAACCCAATCCTTTCGGCCTGAAGCTTCAAAGTCGGAACGTCGGAAAATTCGATTCCAGTCCCAATAGTACAAAATTATTGGAGATACTCTTTATCGTCGTGGGGCGGACTTGGTTTTTCGTCATTGTTTAACTCATGAAGAGGCAGAAAGGGTTATGAATGACTGTCATTCTGGAGCGTGTGGCGGTCATATGTCTGGGTATGCCACAGCTCAGAAGGTGTTGCGTGCTGGCTACTTCTGGCCGTCCATGTTTAAAGATTGTATCATTGCGGTCCGAAAATGCCACAACTGTCAAGTGTTTGATCGCAAGATGCGCGCACCACCTGCTCCTCTCCACCCTATAATTGTCGTTGGTCCTTTTGCTAAATGGGGTATCGAATTTATTACATGTAACCCTCACTCGGCCGGGGGGCATGCGTATATCATCCTTGCGGTTGATTATTTTACTAAGTGGGCCGAGGCGATGCCTACATTCGAGGCTGACGGCAAGACAGCTGTGATTTTCGTATTCAATCATATTATTGCTAGGTTTGGTGTCCCACAAGCAATAATCACTGACCATGGGTGCCATTTTCGAAACATTATGATGACAGAACTTACAAGCCAGCTTGGTTTGCGTCATGATAGTTATACTCCTTATTATCCCCAAGCAAACGGTTTGGTTGAGTCCATCAACAAAGTTCTAGTTATCATGATCCGACGAATCATTGGTATTCATCGGTCGAATTGGCACAACATGTTATTTTCAGCGCTTTGGGCATACCGAACCTCAGTGAAAACATCAACAGGGTTCACTCCTTTCCAACTAGTTTATGGTTTGGAAGCAGTGTTTCCCATTGAATGCGAAATCCCATCACTTCAAATGGCTATCGAATTACTTCCAGCTACTTCCGAAGAGGAGAAGCATCTATTATACTTAGCTAAATTAGATGAGACTCGACGTGACGCTGCATTGGCAATCGAGACTCACGCAAAAAGGATGAAAGCTCAGTATGATCGCAACGTGACCCCTCGTAATTTTTCGAAAGGAGACCTAGTGCTATTATATGATCAAGCTAACGATAAATTAGGTGCTGGAAAATTCATTCCCATGTGGCATGGGCCCTATATTGTCAAGCGAAAGCTAGCAAAAGGGGCCTATGAGCTGGTAGATTTTGATGGGGACTCTTTGGGTAAGCCCAGAAATGGACTTTACCTAAAGAGGTATTATGCTTAAACGATGGGTGTGGAGATTTTAGTTAGGTTAGGTTAGTTTTTCTTTCTAGCTGGTGTGTTTGTTAGTATAGACAATATGCTTAGCTTAGAGAGTGTGTTTTTTGTCGTTATTCTGGCTTATCTTGGTTTTACTCTTGATATTTCAGATGTCGACGCCTCTCCAAACGTACATTGGATTTGCTGATGGTGCTTGTCGTAGTACACAGAATATCTCTTCCACAGCTTGGGTTATCTATTCGCCCTCTGATGAGTTAGTTTCTATGCATGGTGTGAGCCTCGGTCAAACAACAAACAACATTGCAGAATACAGTGCAGTGATTGAGTTATTATCTGAATCTATTTCGTTTGGGATTCGGAGTTTGATAGTGAGGTTAGATTCTGAACTCGTTGTATTACAGCTTAATAGAGTATATGCCATTAGAAATCCAGTGTTATTAAGATTATTTTTGAGAGTGCACCTCTTGGAACGTGAATTTGATTACATTGAATATCAGCATATTCCAAGGTCATTAAATACATTAGTAGATGCAATTGCTTCTCGAATGTTAGAAAGACATTTGCGATAATCACAAATGTAAATTTAAAAAACATTTCATCATACATGTTTAACAAGATAAGCCAGTAATAATGATATATATAGATAGGAGTGTGTCAAAAATATACATCGTCTTCGATCATAGGTTGAAAAACACCTTATGATCGGCAAAAATGATAAGTACAAAAAACCAAAAATGTCACATGTGTCTACAAAAAGTGACTAGCCAATCACTGGTGGTGCTCTCTATACGAGACCACTGCCCGTGCTACCCTACACAGGAACCTCCTGAAAGGTCCTGGGATTGCGACCACATAACGCTGAAGTCGGATAGGAATATCGTCTATAGTCGTCTCTGGTATGTCCGTCGTGAGACGCTCTAGGTCCTGTTCCAGCTCGGCTAAGGTCTCTGCGGCCGCATCCTGTGGGGCCAGTGCTGGTGCAACTGGTACTCTTCTCTCGAATGGCCGGAGATTGGCCGGACGCTGTGGACCTACATCTGCATTTTGAAATTTGTCACTGTCAGTTTTGAGACGATATAAAAAACAAAAAAAAAGTAAATAATTTAAAAACTTGTGAAAATGAAGTACCTCTGTCGTCCCATTGTTCTCCTTGTGGAAGAACCATGTCCGGATCACCGCGAAAATCTACTCCGGCATAAGGAAAGTCCTGAATCGCAAAGACCTGGTCCTCCAACCAGTGAAAGTAACCCGCAGGAAATCGAACAACTCCCGCTCCCTCGTCAGGATGCCGGGCCATCACCACAACCCATCGCATCAACTTTGGCTCCCGAGGAGGCCCAGCTGGAACAGTGAGATGTTGTGGGATCAGCATCGGAACCCTCTCTAGGGCAAAGCTCACAACTAGAGGCCCATACCCAAAGGTCTTTAATTGCCCGTTCTTTGCCCTAGTCAGTTGGCCCTTCATATTGGCCAACACAGCGTCACACCAATTGAAAATGGTGCCTCGGTAGCAATCTATCGCCATCCGCATTTGGGACCCGGTGGCAATATGCAAAGTGGCTGTGCCACAAAGTCTGGTAACTGTAAAGGCAATTACCATAAGTTCAGGCAGGGATATGTATTTGATTTCTATCCCTTTCTTCTGGTTCTGATTGTTGCACCACTCTAGCCGGAGGCTAGCAAGGGATTGGCCACCTGGCCTAGTCCCGGACAGAGTCAGTTTCTCACCCCTATTAGGCAAACCAATGAGAAAATATATCTCAGATGGCTCTATCTCGAGCTGGTGCCCTCCGATGTAGAAGCATTGATCCTGAACGTTCCACCTTTCAACCAGCCATTCTAAGAATCGCACCTGGGCCCTCATGCCAGGTATGGCCCAGTATTTGTAGAGACCACATGCCTTCAAAGCATCAATGGAGGGTTGATGATCTATTGCGGCCAAATCGACATCTTCGTGTTCTCTTTCACGCCAATCAAGCATGGTGGGCAATCTACACACCAGAAAACATTCATTAGAATTCATTAAATCAAAATTTGATAGTTTGGTTTTGAGTTTTAGGGTTTTGAAATTGCTTTGCACGGAGTATGCACCCCGCATTCAGATACAGAGAGTATGGACGCAACTGTTCTGAAGGTAGGTTGTGTACTCTGGCCATTTTCCCATTAACGAAAATTTCGGGGTACGCAGGTCGCCTGTTGGGCACCTGCGTACCCCGAAAGGAGGATCCTAAAACCCCAAAGCCCTCAAAAATTCAAGCTAGGGCTTAAAATGAAATTCTAAACGGATAAAAACAAAGAGGAGGATGTTGTGAAATACTTGAAAGAGACGGCACTCGATTCCGACAGTCGGATTCTCCGCAAAGTCCACGGGAAGTTTCTTGCCAAAAGCCCTTTTCTCTCCCTCAACATTAAAATGGTAAAAATGACATGGTAAAAGGTCTTTTTATAGGTTTTTTGGATAAATTAATGCTAAGTTTGTTTATTTTTCACCATGGAAGGATATTTCTCAATGCATTTTTGCTTATCTTAAACAGGTATGAGTAATGTGTCGTTTTTGTGCAGGACAATAGGACTTTCAAGGAAAATTATCATTTTTCACGAACCAAAACATTAGAGTCATCTTTTAAGCCCTTTTCTGACTCCTAAAACATGAAAAGATCGCCGAGCGTTTCTTTTACACTCGTTAAAACGGAATTAAAAGACGGTCCCCATGTAGCTCTTTTCTGACTGTAAAAACAGGAAAAGATTGCCGGGTTTTTGTCGTTTCAAACTCGATATGGAAATAAAACGACATGTCCTTGATCGCTTTTTACTTTTCAGGTCAGAGGCACTAATCATGAAAGTACTCCTTGCTCGCAATACTAAGCGGTTCTCTCAAGTATTATTTTATACTTTTTCGGGCTTGGGAGACACAACTTTACGAAAAAGTTCAACCTGGAGTCTTCTTTAGTTTTTTCAGGCTCTCTAAAAATGAAAAACGCCGAGTTTCTCCTATACTGGACTCGTTAAAATTTCACAGTAAAGGACCTGTTCGATTACAAACAGGAACGGACCCCTCCTTCTTTGGGTTTGAATCAAAACTAAGTTGGACTCATCCGAAGGATGAGCTTATAATCAAGCATATGTTATCCTCCTCAAGCTTGTAAAAAATAAAGAGGTACTTGCCAGAAATGGTGGGGGAAAAGAGAGAAAAATGAGCCCATTTGTTATCCATTGTCTCAGAAGAAGCCTTATTACCACTCTTGAACACGACACTTTCATTCACCTGGGTTGGGAAATCCTTTGCCTCACAGTTGATCAAGCCACATTGAAAGTCTTTAGCTGGGTATTAACTTTGGGTCAAATGTCACCAAGCCATCTTTCGTGTCGTTATGTGTTCAAGAGGTCTTTGCAATAAACATTCATCTGCAAAATACTCGTCATCCATTTTGACCATCCCTGAGTCAGTCCTTACAGCTACATTTCTTCAACTTGATCTATGATTTCATGTTGTGGGCTTGCCTGCAACGGGTCGCTTTCTATCGACATCAGCACATTATCTAGAAAAATGACCTAGAAATCGTCATTACCTTGAAGTCTGCATGCATCAATGGCAGGTTTCTCGCCTTTGACGACAGTTTACATCATTGACTTTCGATCGAAGGATTCCGTGAAATGTTCGACTTCAATTCATTCATTCACTTCTCATGGATTGTACTGGGTACTTTGAGAACCATTGACATCACTGGTGGTCTCTCTCACGCTTGTTAACAGTTTACATCATTGACTGGTAATCAAGTGGTTTCTACCATGTTCGAAATCAACTCATTTATTCGCATGGATAGAATCGTACCTGTTCGGGAAGTAGAAATGAAGACCCTGGATCTAGTTTCCACCATCCAGGCTGCGAGGATTTTTGTATTCATTATACAGTAGACTAATCATAAACAGATGGCTGCGTCCATACTGTGTCTACAAAAGTCTATGATTATGATGTACTGCAGAATCATTCCTGTATCAGAGCAGTAGATAGTCAATTAGTTAAAGTTTTCAATCTGAGTATGGGAATGCCTACCTCAGCGATGATATGATTATATATATGTATTTTGTGTTGAATACTTGCAGGTTCTGACTGGGCTCTCCACAAGATAATCCTTGAAATGATAAAGTACTTCACCCTTCCTAGATGATATGAAACCCTTATCTACTACATGCTTCGCACTTTAGGGGGCAATCTGTTACACTAAAATTTGTCACCATAACTATTTACAGTTAGTATGGCTCCATCAACTGTCATACTATCCTCCTTGGCAAGCCTCATACCTCTGCTCTCCATGTCGAACTTCAAGAAAGAGAGAAAGTCATTAAAAATCTATATATCTCTGGGTACGCAGTTTCTCTTAGCCTTACCTGCGTGTACGCACTCCAAGTTCAAAATACCTGCGTACTTGTACGCTCTGTATGTAAAGCAATGGGTGCGTACTCCTGTAAAGGTCAAAAGGCGCAAGTTTCACTCCAGAAAAGTTACTTGTGGTCATTTCTAGAGCCTTCTAGAAGCTTGTTTGACGTGTATGAAGCGCCTCCAGATGGTTCATGTATCCCTACCAAAGAGGAACTTATCCCATCAAGAGGGGAGCTATCCCATCCAAAGAGGGGCTTATCCCATTGATGGTGGACCTGAATAACTTCCTCTAGAGCACTATAAATACAGGCATTGGGCCAAAGAGAGGAGGTTGAAAGCTGAACATTCCTAAGGGTAGATGCTACTGGAATTAGGACTCCCTTGTAAAGCTTGAGAGGAGAGATTCCCATCCTTTCCTAGCCTTATTTGAGAGTGGGTGAGCTGATCAAAGTAAAGGAAAACTCTTGCTGGACCCTAGGAGGGACTTGCACAACACCAAGGCTCAGGTTGTAATGGTTCCTTTTGTTACCTTTTAATGCAAATGAACTTATTTTTCTCAACAGATTGTTATTCATGGTTTGTTTCATATACTCCTTGGTCTGTATGATGGATATGTATTGTTTTATGAGTTTATCAGGTGCCATTTAATCTTTTGGCTTGTTAGTGAATGCAGGTTTCGAAGAGAAGGAGGAGCTCATCCGGATCGGCGAGGCTGGACTACTACAAAAGCGTTGGACTAAAGGTATGTTAAAGATCCCCTAATTACTTATACTTGCAATGCATTTTTAGATAAAGGTAGCTTTATTTGTCTTGTTTGTCACTAGAAAGCTTTTTGCTTCTAGGGAGGTCGGTTGTGTCCGCACTAACGACTCTTTCTGCATGACACCCACTAATTAAAAAAAGAAAAAAGAAAAAACAAGGAATCAAGTGAAAACCTCCATGAGCTGCTTGAGTCTCATCATTGGGTTGAGAACCTCTTCTGAGGCAGTCCAGTGATGTCAAAAAAAAAGAGGAAAAAAGGAAAATAATAAGATCCCTGGGTGAAAACATCCCTTGGAGGCACCCAGGGCAGGCAATTAAGGTGAAAACCTCTCTGAGGTGCCCTAGTTGCTTTCAAAAAAAAAAAAAAACAAGAAGAAAAAATGAATTTTTATTGCATTGCAGGTGCAGGAGGACTACAATGAGCAGAAGAAGGTGCCAAGGGGACCCTGACATTCATACCGGCATCCATCTCATCTTATGCACAACTTCCTCCATCATTTTTGGTATCTCTTTCTCCCCATTGTACCTCTTCTTCCAAAACTATGTTTTCTACAGGAGGCTCCTGTAGGAATTACAGAGAGCCAAAAGTGTCTGCAGGGGGTAGTTTGAGGGACAAGAAAAGCTTCATGAAGAACCTATAACCCCTCTTACCATCTTCCAACCTCTTTGCCATCATTTCCAAGCCCACATCACACTCCAAGCAACATTAGTATTTTTTTTCCTTTTCAAGAAAAAACACAGAAAAACAGTTTTCAGTTTTGAAAAGAAAAAAAACAAGAATAAGAGGAGAAAAAGGCACCATCAACTTTACCTGAAGCCTACCTACTATCCGTCCATCATTCATCTCCACCTCTGGCATCATTCTCTAGCTCCAAGCATAGGGAAATAGATGAAGTTACAAGGGGAGAAGCAGTGACAAGGGAACCTGTAGGAATTCCTGTAGCAGTTGATCCCATAGAAGTCCAACACCAGCAGCAAGGGACAACGTATCTGAAGATTGAAAAGGAATATACAGCTCAACCCCAACAAAAGAAGAACCTACAAAAACACACAACAACACATCAGCAAGCAGAGATAGCATGCATGAAGGAAAATGAAGGCGTGCAACAGAGAAAACCACAACAACTCACAGGCGATGGCAGCAAATACACTCGGATCACAAGTAAGTAACTAAGCCACTCCTCTATCTGCATCTGTGTAATTAGGAATCATACAAAGGAAACGAGATGGTTGAAATTGAAAGAGGAAAAGGTGGCCAGTTAACTTGGCCACCTTCATTGAGTTGACTCCACTTAACAAAGATATCACCCACACATGCGCACAGTCAACTCAAGCAAAAGATGCCAAGAACAGGTAGTGGGAGGAAGAGTTAACTCCGATGCAATAGTGAAGGATGATTATGAGGAGGGGTCATGATGAAAAATCAGGTGGGGACCAACGGTCCTAATCTAGGCAACGTACATGCTGCCAGCTTAGCACTCATAACCGAAAATATCCATAAAAGGTAATGAGCACTCCTCCCCGCGCATTCTCACCACCTTTTCTTCATTTTCTCCTCATAACGCAGCCACACAGCAGTCTTCTTGTGCCCCCACAGCCTCGTAACCACCATCCTCCATCGATTTCCTCCATATTCTTGCTCTAGATGTTTTCTACAGGAGCACCTACAAATCTACAGGAGCACCTATAGGGAATCTACAGGAGGGACAGCGGGCTTTTACAGAAGGGGCAGTGAGTCATTTTCAAGGGAGGAAACGTAATTTTTGGCACGAATTTCAGTCTGAAGAGGTAGAGTTCATGAATTCCCTTTGATTATATATCAAAATGTGAAAGAGTTGGTCTCAAATTGAAGATAAAACAAGTCTTTAAGAGGGTAGAAAATACATTAAAAAAAATTATGTTTGTTTAAAAAAAAAACAGTCTCCTTTGTTTTTCTATCTCACTCAAAATTCTTTGTCTCCACCTCCATATTTGGTTTTTCAAAAGAGGTACAGGCAGTATGACAGGGGGGTTTATGAGAAAAGAACCCACTAACTCCACTAGACTCCATGCACATCCTCAAGTGGTGGACATATTTACAAGGGAAAACTGGATGAATTTATTTGAGAAGTTTAGAGGGTTTGATGATGAAATTGTCCAAGAATTTTCTCTCTCTGGTCCCTCACAAAAGAACTCATGCTACTATAACCATTAGAGGCCTCTCCATTGAAATAACCCCTGAATTCATCAGTAGGGTCACTACCCTTCCTCTTGGGCTGCCTTGGAATAAAGATGAGAAACCAATTGGCCAGGCTGCCAAGAATAAATTTTTCCAAGATAATGAAACCCATGTTGAAGACAAAAATGGAATTAGCAGGGATAGTGTACCATATCCTTGGGATGAGGTTAACTACCAAGTGATCAAATAAATTTCTTGTGAGGGGAGGCACAACATTGTTTATGGATATCATTTCAGAATCCTCCATGACATGAGATATGGCATGGATACCCCAGCACCTCAAAAGTTCAGTATCCTTTACTTTCTCCTTTAGTCCCTCATTGACTCTAGCACCAAGGTACAAGCAAGAAATTCACAGCAGCTAGCTCACCATGGCCTAATCAAAATCCTAGTAGAAGAAACCCTCCATACACTTACACTCCCTATACCATGGGAAGTTTTCATAAATATGACAGTCGAGGTTGACATAAAGGCATTAACCTATGATGTCAGTCCTGCTGTCAGTGAGGAGGAAGAACAACAAGGAGGAGAATATGAAGCCAGTGGTCACATAGCAGAGCAAGAAAGGGAGGAGGAAAGAAAAGAAACAGAGGAAGGAAAAGTTGAAGAGATAGAGCAGGAGGGGGAAAAAGAGATAGAAGAGGGAGAAAAGGAGGCAGAGAAGGTAGAGCAAAGGAAAGAGTCCCCTGAAACTTGGGAAAGAGAAGCAACAGTTTCCCTCACTGCCCTCAGCACACCAGTCAAGCAGAAGCAGAAGAGGAAAAGAAAAACCTCCATGTATTTCAGGGCAAGGAAGAGTACTAGAATTAAAACAGGCAAACCTTAGCCCTCATCAAAGATTCCCATTACCATTGAAGATTCACCATCTGCCAAGGTGAAAGAATCCCCTTCCAAGGCACCCATAACCTATGAAATGGGTACTACAAGATCTTATAAATGGAAGGGAAAGGCCATTCTACAGGACCCCAAACCAGACCTACAGGAAGCTAAAACAATCCTACAGGAGACATTGTCCAGACTACAGGAGACACAAAAAATTGAGGAAAAGATAGGAGGATAACCAGAGGTGAAAGAGGAAGTGCAAGAGCTACAAGAACCTGACCCCTAGCCTAATATTGCCTCCTATTACAATCTACTTGAGGGAGGCAATATAATCCCACAGAAATTTGCAATTCCAGTGTTTTTCGAATTGGAAAAAGAGAGAGTGAGAACGCATAGGTGGATGCAGATAGCCAAGTCCAAAGGAGTTGAGGATATTGGCCACATGGAAAACAAACTCAAGGAAATGGGCAGGGAATTGAGTGCTCTCAGAGACAGAGAAGCCATCACAAGAAGCCACCTTGAGAATGAGAATGAAATACTAAGGAGGCAGCTGCAGGAGAAAGAGACTCATTTGGCATACATGGCCATCTTATCCATGGAAGCATTACAATGCAGAACACCAGCCAAATCTTATGGCCTCTATCTGAAGGATCAATGGATTCAATTCCAAATAAAAACTTTGGCACAAAGTGGCATAATGCCTTTCCAAGACTACAGGAAGTTCATGGATTTGTGTGAACAAAGCACCTCCGAGGACAAAGAAAATATGGCAGAGTTCTATCTACACAACATGGCCCTCATAGACCTAAATGTGTGGGACCCTAATGCCAAGTGAAATTAATGGCCATGGCATCATGGATGAACCATGAAGAATTGAGGGTAGCAGAAATGAAAAGATTGATGATAAAAGAGTAGAACGAACCATTAATGATAAGAGTTGAGCCATCAGATCCTATGGCACTCATTAACACACACAACCTGCTTGCCAATGACCCTCAAATTTCCCCTAAATATCTAGCCAATCAGGCACAAGCCATTGCACACTTTGAAGATATGCTTAGGCTACTTGGGGATGACTGTGTGCATGCATGCATGAGAAGATGGAACACCCTACCTCACAGCTTGCAGATCAGAGAATACCATTCTCCCATGAGGCTGAGGGAGGCATTGAAAAGAGTGCCAATGTACAAGTACTCCATGCAAACGCTGAAGGTCAACTGGATTGGCCTCAAACTGAGTCCTCCACTCCTCTTAGGCATGTTGGAAGGCAGAAGGAAAGAAGAAGAGAAGGAGCAGTGGAAGGACATAGACAGAAAAGCAAGATTTTATGGAGAACATGAGCAGACCACAGTAGAAGCCTGGGATGCTAGGGAGGCCACCAGGGCCATAAAAGATGAAGAGATTGACTAGGTTTCTTAGAGGATGAGCAACACCTTCAGTAGGGGGGTGATCACGAGTGTTATGAAACCAGCTCAAGAAAAGATAGAAAAGATAGATAAACGCCTTAGAATTTAGCCTCTTCCAGGGGGCAACCTCCTTTACATTACATAAATGAACAATTCTTGGATCATACAAATGACAAAACCTCCTTTCTATATATAGGAGTCTAAGGAGTCACAATATAATCCAGCCGACCTAACAATAATAATATAAAGCCACAAAAATAACAATAGAGGGATTCTATGGGGCACAGAAATAACAATATGGGGGTAATAGGGGCACAACAATATAAATAAGGGGTATAACTACAATAGTAATGGGGTAATCACTAGTATTATAGGGACCCAACATGCCCCTCTCCTTCAAAAAAGTGTTGTCCTCAACGCTTGAGCAGTTTTGGATACTTCTACATAAAATTCTCATCCTCCCATGTGGAATCTTCAGCGGATAAGTTCTTCCACTTAATAAGATACTCTGAAATTGATCGATTTCGTAGCTGTCGAGTTCTTGTTTCTGTGACTGCTTCCGGTTCCAATATAATTTTTCCTTCTTCGTCAAGTTCCGGCAATATTGTTTGAACTGGGAGCTTGTCGCCTATAACCTTCTTTAAACATGAAACATGGAAAACTGGGTGCAATCGAGACACTGCAGGAAGGTCCAATTTGTATGCCATAGTACCAATCTTTTCCAACACCTTGTACGGACCATAATACTTTGGTGATAATTTATTATCCTTCTTAGCTTGCTTTAGGGACATTTTCTTATATGGTTGTAGCCGTAGGAATACCCAATCACCTACATCAAAACTTCTTTCACTGCGATGTTGATTTGCCTGTTGTTTCATTCTATTTTGTGCCAACACGAGGTTATCCTTTAAGAGTTGGAGGACTTGTTTTTGATGTTCGATGTGATGTTCCACTGCCTGAACCTTAGAATTTTCTCTTAAATATGATGTGATTGATGGTGGTTGGTACCCATAAAGTGCCATAAATGGGGTCATTTTTGTTTCTGTATGGAAGGAAGTGTTATACCACCATTCAGCCAGAGGCAACCATTTGACCCATTGTGTCTGTTTATCAGATACAAAGCAATGAATATATCCTTCCAAACATTTGTTTACTATCTCAGTTTGGCCATCAGATTGAGGATGATAAGATGAGCTATGAGCTAACTGAGTACCAAGACAAGAAAATAATTCTGTCCAAAAATTTCCAGTGAAAATGGGATCTTTGTCACTTACAATAATCTTTGGGTTTCCATGTAGCTTTTGAACTGTTTCCATAAATGCAGTAGAAACTGTACTGGCTTTAAATGGATGTGATAATGCACAAAAGTGTGCATACTTGGTAAGTTTGTCAACTACCACCATGATGACACTCTTTACCTCAGACTTGGGTAAACCTGTGATAAAATCCATTGAAAACTCCTCCCAACGTTGGCTTGGAATGGATAAAGGTTGTAATAGACCCGGTGTCTTAATTGTTTCAACTTTATTTTGTTGGCAAACCAAACATTCCGCCACAAACTTTTGAATATCTAATTTAAGGCCATCCCAAAAAAATTCTTTCTTAACCCTGTGGTAAGTTTTTAAAAATCCTGAGTGCCCTCCTAAGGGAGAAGTGTGCAATTCCATAAGAATCTTTTGTTTTAGCTGGGAATTCTTACAGAGGTATAAGCGATCTTTGTACCATAATGAATCATTTTTCTAGCTAAATGTATCAGAAGTACTAGAATCTTGTTGTAGCTTTCGAATAAGTGCCCACACTTCTTCGTCATTCTTCCATTCCTCCTTTGCTTCGTTTATCCAATCTGGTTGGATAATAGAAATGGCACACAACAATGCTTCCATATCCTCATCCTTTCTTGAGATTGCATCTACCACCACATTTTGCTTCCCTTTTTTGTAGATGATTTCAAAGTCATAACCCAACATCTTTGTGACCCACTTTTGTTGCTCTTCAGAGGATAATATTTGTTCTAAAAAGTATTTAAGGCTATCATGATCCGTTTTTACCTTGAAGTGTCTTCCCATTAGGTAGGGTCGCCATTTCTTAAGTGCATGGAGTATTGCCAACATTTCCTTCTCATAAATAGCTTTGCTTAAAAACTTTCCCTTGATTGGACGACTTTCAAAAGCAATGGGTCTTTCATCTTGCATTAGAACAACACCAATTCCATTTCCTGAAGCATCACATTCCACAGTAAAGGTTTTTGTGAAGTCCGGTGTAGCTAAGACCGGTGCTTGGCACATTGCCTCTTTAAGATGTTTAAAGGCCTTTGTTGCTTTCGGAGTCCATGAAAATGAATCTTTCTTCAATAATGTTGTTAGAGGTGCTGCTATTCTCCCATAATTCTTAACGAACTTGCGATAATACCCTGTCAACCCAAGAAATCCTCGCAGATGCTTTATGGATGTGGGGATTTTCCATTCCTTAATGGCTTTAATTTTGCTAGGGTCTACCTTAACTCCTTCATGAGATACAATATGACCCAAATATTCCACCTCCTGGACTCCAAAGAAACATTTGGATCTTTTTGCATATAATTGTTTCTCCTCCAATAGTTGTAGCACCTTGTCAACATGTTCAACATGATCCTTCCAAGACTTGCTGTAGATTAGTATATCATCAAAAAATACCAACACAAATTTTCTAAGGAATGGTTTGAAAATTGAATTCATCAAACCTTGAAATGTTGAAGGTGCATTGGTAAGGCCAAAAGGCATGACCAAAAATTCATAATGACCCTCATGAGTTCTAAATGCCGTTTTCGGAATGTCTTCAATCTTCATTCTGATTTGATGATATCCCGAACGAAGATCCAACTTGGTGAAGTAAATTGATCCATGCAATTCATCCAGTAATTCATCAATGACAAGAATGGGGAACTTATCTTTAATAGTGAGCTTGTTGAGCTCCCTATAATCTGGACACATGTGCCATGATCCATCCTTCTTGTGCACCAATACTACTGGAGCTGAGAAAGAACTTTGACTCGGTTGAATTATACTAGCCTCTAGCATTTCTGCAACCATACGTTCAATTTCACTTTTTTGGACATATGGATATCTGTACGGCCTGATGTTTGGAGGAACACTTCCTGGAATCAGATGAATAGCATGATCATGATCACGCATAGGTGGGAGACCTTTGGGAGTCTCAAATACCTTGGAATGATTGTCCAGGACTTTTTGGAGATCTGGAGAAATAGATGATTCCAATGTGGAAACATCTAGCGAACATAATTGTGCAATTACACGTCTTTGCTCATTTTTTAGAAGCTTTGTCATGCCATTAGAGTTGATTATCTTTCCTGGTTTCCCTGCAATACCCCTTAATTCAACTTCCTTTCCTTCCATAGAAAATTTCATGAAAAGTTCTTGAAAATTAAAAGCTATTGTACCCAAGGATTGTAGCCATTGGACTCCTAGTACAACATCAGCACCTCCCATTGGAATGGAAAGCATTGGGCTAGTCAATACATATTCTCCCATCGATGGCTTGATATTATGGCACTTTCCAGAACAATTTATTGTTCCTCCATTTTCAATCATCACTTGACACTCTGGTGCTGGATATAGGAAGCAATTCAATTCTTTTGCTACCCTACAATGAATAAAATTGTGGGTGCTTCCTGAATCAATCAACACTATTACCTTTTTCTTCTTGATTTGTCCTTCTATCTTGATGGTTTGAGGAGTGGTAATTCCCGCCAATGCATTACAAGATATGGTCAGATTTATTTGTTCGTCATATAGGCTTTGTTCCTGGAATATATCCTCTTCTTTTGACCTTTCTTGCTCCTTTTCTTCTTCCTCTTCACAATCTATGTAGAATAATTTCTTCTCAGCACACTTATGACCTTTTGTGTATTTGCTATCAGAATTGTAACAAAGCCCTTTTGCTCTTTTTTCTTCCAATTGTTTTGGTGTCAACCTTGTAGGTTGTGGAAGACTATGGGCAACAACACTTCCATCTTTATAGTTGTGAATGTTATGCTTCCTAGTTGCCATAATTTTGCTTTCCATTTTTCTTGCTAACCTGAATGCCTTCTCTAATGAATCAAGTTCCCAAAGGCGCACATCATGTTGGATATTATCCTTTAAAGACCCTATGAACACATCAATCCTATGCTCCTCTGGAATATCTTTTACCCTTATGTTCAATTTTTGGAACTCCTCAATGTGCTCCATTATTGAACCCTTTTGTTTGAGACTTATCAATTGGCTAAAAAAAGTGTTGCTTTTTGCATCCTCATAATGTGCTATCATAAATGGGTAATTATATGGGCTCATTTTGCCTCCTATCCTAGTCAAGTCAACCATTCTCTTAGCTTACTGTATGATTTTATAATTATATTTATGCTTATAGGGTGAGTTGAGTTAGTTATTATGCCATATGGTCTAACATGTATTTAATGCAGATTATTGATGGATTTCGAGGTCAAAGTCAAGGATTTAATGGTCAAACTACAACAATAACTCGAAGTAGACAGAGGAGAGTAATTATAGGAGGGAATCCCCCTCATTTATTGCTCCTCACTTCGAATTCCCCTTCATTCAGATCAGAGTACAAGCAGTCGAATCATGCACTAAGAAGGCAACTGAGTAAGTGGAAGATGATTGATAGTTATCTCGAGTTTTGGGAGCCAAGCCTCCCTGATTTTAAGGAATTTGTTGGTAGCTTCAGATGTATAAGTAGAGAGGCCTAGGGCCTCACTAGGGTCTACTTTTTTCTTATGTAAACTCTGCTCAAATTTCGAGCTTACTATTTTGTGATAGTTTTATGTAATCTTGCTATTTTTTTGATAATGAAGATTAAATCCTTTTTGAGCTAGCACTGAGTTACCTTAGAGGGCTGAATCTCTTGGGTTAGGGCCCAATCCAAGTAGACAAGCTTCTATTTACTTGTATTTGTATGTTTTACTTCAGTTTGTAGATTAGTTTGTTGTTAGATGTATTTCTCTTATGGTTAAGAATAGGTTGCTTTTGATGATTTAGTAGTTTGCTTCCATTTGTGCTTTCTGTAGTAGGTTAAGTAGTGATCAAAGAAGATTCAAAAGGCTAGCAATAGTGCCTTGGCATCTCTTCCTCCCTATGGGACCATGATTTGAGGCAAAGACCCTCTTGCTGCCCCAAAAAGACAGATTTTCCTCATTCCTAGGACTTCTAGTGTTTATAGCTCTTTAGTAGGTTGATAGTCTAGTTTTTCTTTTCTTTAGATCTTCTTTATCATGTTCACTTCCTGATTTGCAATAGTCCTTTTGCACGCTTTCCTTTCTTATAGCATTTCCCAGCATTTCCTTCTATACATCATAGTTTAGGCCATGTTAATGCAAAACTCTGTTTTTCCTAGGATGCACTCATTTTATTGGTTGTTTGATTCTCTTGGTTGACTGTCAGTTTCTATGAAGCAGATCTTTTCCAGAAGTAGGCCAGCTTACCAAAAATCACACCCTCCATCTAATCCATGCCCTACAGGTCTCCCAAACTTCACCTCAATTCCGCCCTAGTTTCCTACATTTTTCATAGAACTTCTTCCTCTCTCCTTGAGCAAACCCAATCATCTTTATCTCTCCTGGTGATTCATGGCAGACCTTAGGTTCCCTAACACCTCATTTCAAACTTCATCCACCTTTTCCACCCACTCTCACACCCTCAAAACAGAAAAAATTTCTCTCAGCCTCCTCCTATAGGCCTCCTGTAGTTTCCCTATTTTGCTCCTGTAGTTTTCCTGTGTCCTCCTGTAGTTTTTCCTGTATGATTTCTTTTGAAGGCAGAGTGTAGGAAAAGCCTCTAGAAGACCACCTAAGACCTCCTATGACCCATCCACACCATCCTACATCCTCCCAAGCTCCAAAACCGCCCTCTAATGCCACCTATTCGCTGCCACACTCACACACGATAAATTAAATGCATGTTAAATTCACATAAAAACACATAAAAATCCAAAAATATATTTTTTGTTTATTTACTTCTAGAAATAGCATGGTTAGATGTTGTTTACTTTCTTGAGTAGGTCATGGCATTTCTTTCATGGTTTTCATAGTTTTTTTGGCAAAAGTAGAATTAGCTTGTTAATTAGGGTATACCAGGTTTTGCTTTACATTCCAGTCTTTCTCCTTTCTGCAGTTAGAATAGCATCTGTAGAGTAATCTTTCTTCCCTTTCATCACACATAGAGCTTCTTCTGAAATCTATAGAAGTTGGCCTGAGCTCCTAGTGATCTTGCGCCGGCTGACCAAGTGACAACCTGCAATGAGAACTAGTACTTGTGCATATAGCACCGACGCTTCCAAGTTTGTTACGAACTACCGGGTTGATAAAAGTAAATTTGGCAGCCCAGGAGTTGCAGCATTCTTGCTACAATACTAGCACTCACCACTTCTACTATCAATTTGCGGAAGATTAAAGATCGATCTGAACAATATAAGCAAAAGAAAAATAATCAATGGCATAGTACACATGAAAATACTTTGGGGAAAGCCTCAGCTAAAAACCCCACACTACTTGTATTATCATACAAGGTGGAAATACATACGAATTTTACAAAGCCTTAGCTCTCACAACTAGCCAGCTCTCAGTACAATCCCCACAGATGCTCACAGGCAATCTTGGCTTCTCTTCATCCTTCCTCTTTGCCCTCCAAGCTCCTATTTCCTTGCGTTGTTCCTTGTGGATGATTCTCCTGTTACCAAGTGGAAAACTTTCTCTTCAAAACTGCGCAATCCTCAAGGATTAAATCCTTGACTGCATGCATGAGTTTTCTCCATGAGAAAACACATGCAACTGATAATACACTTTCTTTGACATCAATCTCAACTGGGTCTTTCTCAGAATAGACATGCATGAGTTTCTGATGAGGGAATCTTCAGTTAACTGGAGTAGCACTAGTTGAGTGCATTAATGCACCAACTGACTATTAACTCACTATTAGTTCCTCAAATAGTTTGGAACTAATTTAACTGGACTTAACTCAGTAAACTGAGTCAACTAATTACAAGTCAAATATAACTCAATCTTATCTCCTTAATTTAAGGGATAACTCTTGCATGACTTCAGAAAGACTTCTAACTTGAATTTCTCCAACTAATGAATTTAAAATTAATTAATTAATTATTTCCAAGTAGCTGTTAAGACTAAATTCGATTTTAATTCACAATTTAAATCAAGGAAAAATTAAATTGGAATATTCTTGTTGCCATATTTCAGCAAAGACTGCTTTGATACCAAACTTGATCCAAGTACTCTCAGCTACTGGAATTAACCAAGATCATTTACTTCTATGATGTTTGCAGAATTGCATGTAAAAGAGTATGAAAAACCACTTGTGCATGTTTAAGGAAGAGGAAACATAATGACAATCCTCGTTTTAAAGAACACAAACACATTGATAGCAGAGTTCACCCAGTGTGGGTTACATCTTCGGGCTTGGTGTCAAGAGTGGGGAGGTCGCTTCATTAAATGTTGAAAGATGATGATGATGTACATGGTTTATTATTTGTCATTACAAGGACAAACTCCCTCAACTAGAGTGGCATTTCTCTCCATGAGACATCCTCCTATAGGAACTCTCACTCATATGAGCCCTCCTTCAGCATGAAAAGATAATAAATTCTCACATGACGTGGCATACAACTATCTTGCAACATAATGGTAACAAGGATCTCAAAAACAAAATCATTATCTCAACAAATCAAAAGAAAAACATGGAATCATTGCATCATATACCTCCACTTCCAGGTATGGCCTAAAAATGAAAAGCTCAGTTGCAGAAACATACATCATCGTTGACTTCGTGGCATGAAATCATGTCAAACAACTATAAACTTGGCTATTTTTTGACAGCATCAAAATATGGACCATTAAGAATCTCAAAGATTGCCCCAAAGATTCATTCCTGGAGATGGGAGAAAAATCCACTACTTGGATGAAAATTTTGAGCATGCCACTATGATCTGTGTGAAATTCTAAGAAAAATCACTATAAATTCAACATCATTTTGCCTCTGTAAAAAAATCAACCTCCAAGGGAATCTTTTATATTCCTCAAGATTCTGTAAAGATACCTCATTGTTGACTACCTAAAATTCTTCTGCTCAGATGAGGAAACAGACAGCACCATCACATTCCCTTCAAAATTATGGTTTGTTTGACTATAAACTTGGCATGATTTTGTCACTGTGAATTTTTCCTTCTAGGGAATCTTTTAGATTCCTCACTAATTCTGCATGGAATATTTTGTGGAATATTCCCCTAGAATATTCTCGTCTAAAAAAACAAGACTGACCAAGGCATGGTTTCTGTAGAAATTTTGAACAATATAACACTTATTCACAGATATTATTCTGATTATACACTATTTGCGGAATGCATGCATAATACATAACCTCCTCTACTATTGATCATCAATTTTAGTATTCAGAAACAATCGCATGCGCACATTGAAGCATCAATCACACATATCAACACAGTATATCACGGGGAAAGCATACAGCTGAAAACCCCCAACTATCTGTATATTATATTGATTGATAACATGTAACATTACATAGTACAATACTCCTCACAAGTACTCAGTGCTATCTCCACCTGTTACACACAAACTAGCTCAGATCTGAATCAATCATAGGTTCAAATCTCCTCCGCTGCTTGCCTGCCTCCACTGCGCAATCCTGCATGAGAATGAATTAGAATGGTTGATCCAAACTCGTATTTCCCTTGGCTGAACCACGCAATCCTCATTGGCAATACTCAATCCATTGATTGTGCAAATCCCATGCACAACTATAGTCACAACTGATAGTTGTCTTGCCCTTTCACTCACCTCTAACACTTGTCTCCATTGAACTGTCCATGCACTGAGTTAACTGATGTATTCTTTAGTTGCTTTATGAGTTAATAATTAGTGAATTAATTAATAATTAATTCACATCACTCATCACTAGTGTATTCTGCAGTTAGACTAAATACAACTAGTTCAACTAAGTCAAACTGAACACAACTCCATCAACTCCTCAATCAACTTCACCATACTCAATCACTTGAGTTATAACTGAAGTCCATCATGCAATAGCCCAACTGACCCATAAGAAAAGCGTATTTCCTTCTAACAGCTGCATGTGCCACATCGTAGCTCGAACTAAAGTGCTCCAAGAGGATAAGATAATGTTTATAGTCCAAATATTATTAAGAGCTAATAATATTCGACTGTTCTATTTTTAGCCTAGCAATCCAAAAATAGACTCCGCCCATATGTCTAAACATAGAAGTCCATCTATTTTTACCAACATGACCAATCATCCACAAATAGCATCCTGCAACTCATAGACCATGATCCATATGTCTAAAAATAGACATAGTCTAAAAATAGACTTTGCACCAAAAATAGCCTGTGGGCCCACTTAGTGAAGGCGACTTCTTTTCACTAAGCTCCATCATCTTGTTTCATTTTCAACAGTTTCTCCTTAGCTCCTGGTTCTACACACGCTCTCCCTTTCCCCCCATCGAATGGTGAATTGAGATTTTGTAAACAAAATTTCGAGCAAACTTTACCAAGTCGTGCCACTTGGTGTAACAGTCGAAGGGTAAACTTGGAGGATGGAGGTCCCGGGGTCAAACCTACGGGCCTCCCCTCTTATAATTGTTTTGGCATTTAATTAATTTTTGGGTGCGTTTTCTTATTTTAATTTGGCATGGTTTTGAATGGCGTTGTTGGTATGTATCACCACTGTTGATTGTGGTGGTTGTTGAGTATTGGGGGATGCAATTGAAATGTTGTTTTTTTGTTATTGGTTTTGATTTGTGTTATGTGGAGCCGCCGCAACCGACGGAGCAGTTTCGAGCCCCGCCGACTTCGTCTTTAGTGGTCACCGTTATAACGAACTTGGGTCGTGGGTGTGGTTTCGGGTCAGCCACGAGCCCCGACCCATTTATTAATAATATATATCACCGACCGTTGGTGGGGGTGGCAACCTGCCACCCCATTTTTAATATTTTTTCTATTTTTTAAGACCATATTAGCCAAAAAAAATTGGCCCGTTTTTAGGGGTCATCGACAAAATTAATGAGGTGACAAATTCACTCGTTCTGGCGGTTGAATTCCTTATGTTGGTACTTTCCCAAATTGCTACCTCATTAATGATTGCCACTTAGCCTAGTTTGACTAGAACTTTGACCGAAAATATCTTGAACTTACGAACTTAGATTTGAGTATCGTTCACGTCATTGGAATGAGGACGATGAGAACTACGATATGGTCCTTATTTCAATTCAATTTGATGACTTTTATTTTTTCACTATTCTGAGCCATTTCTAAATTTTGAGCATTTCTAGAACCACCTGGATCACAAAATTTAACTAAACTTTCAATTGAAAATTTTACTTCACCCAAATTTTAACCAAAGTTTCCAATTCGACCTCTTGTAGCTTTAGACATCCAAAAAGAATTTATCCAAAGTCTAAATGGAAGGTACATTGGATATCCAATGCCGATTTTTCTATCCAAAGTTTACACCATATTCACTACTTTAAAGAAATACTACATGCATATTCCAAAACTTAATAAAGTTTAATAGTTTAGTTGATTTCATGTAAGACAAGCACTTATTTCACTTCCCATTATTTGTCATATTTGTTAATGCCAGATATTATACACACGTGTCTTAGTTTCATGCTATATTTAATTTCATGCTATATTTCCCTATAGCACACAACCCTTTTTCTCTTCCTACAGAAATAATACATTCCCCTCCTGTCTCTTCCTGTAGAAGCAAACCTAGAAAATGTGTTGCAATAGTTGACCAGAAGTTTCCGCAAAAAATGTGTTGCAGTAGCTGACCAGAAGCTGCCACAGAAAAGACAAAAACTTGTAGAAAAGAATAACTACCTAGAAGGTGCCACATAAAAGTTGGATAGAGGCCGCAATCTTGCAGAAAAACTGCCCAGAGGTGCACAACTGCCACAGAAAAGCGAGACAGAAGCTAAAACTAAAATTGTGCATCATGAACATGAGTCTCCTCTTTCTTTACTTATCTTTTATATTTTTCAGCCGTTGTCCTACTATTTTGCTCCCAAAGTGTGTTTTTGCTGAGTTGGTGGTCTTTCAAATTTGCCAATAAATTAAAATTTGAAGGGTTAGAGTCTCCAAATAATTTATTATCAATTTTCCAGTCACTGGAGGGATAGCTTTAATTCTTTTTATCATAAATTTCTTATTGTTACAAGTTTAGGGACAATTTTCATTGTTTTATCATAAATAGATGTAATGATAAGAATTTGCAACGATGATTAGTAGATAGAATATTGAAACTAAGCAGGGTTGCATATGATTTTGTGTATTCAATACATAATAGGGTCTACATATTTTGTAGTTGATTGTGATATTTTTGTAACAACGACCTATCATTATTATTGTAGGGGAAATTCATTTGAATGAACTGACAATGGGCTATTTCAAACGAGGTTCGTTTAAATGAACTGACAATGAGCTATGAGTTAACATCACTGATGAAAATTTAGTTATAGATGCTCAAGAAAAAAATTGGTGTCTTTGGAAGGACTATCAAAAACTTCAAAACAAAACAAATCAATTACCAATTATCACTATTAATATGACCGACTCACCTTCATTCATTCTGAAATATCCCTGGCCTTTCAGGCCTTTTGAACTTCTGAAATGTGCATTCCTTAGTCTTCTTGGCAGAGCCATCATGCCGCTCCAGTTACTTTGATATGCACAATCATTTTCAACAAAAAAAAAAAAAAAAAAATCATAATGCTCCTCAAGAAAACAACAATAAAATGTTATACTAGCCTAATTTAATTTTCTCATCTCTAGTGCCATCACCGTTAATTGTACTTCCACTTTATTCCTACAATTTTCATATCAATGATTTTCATCTTCTGTCTTGAAATAACAATCTTACCATAATTCTATTTCCTATCTTTCTTAGTCTTAATTCTATTTCCTATCTTTATTAGTTTTCTTTGAGTGTAGGTCCTAGCTAAAGCTTAGAAATTCCTGGCCCAAGAAAATCGGAAAATCCAATTTCAAATTTGCCCCCATTTATAGTGATGGTTTGCCACTTTGTCCTGCAAATAGAAGTAAATCAGGTTCTTTCAGGATTTTCCATCTAGATAAAAAGAAAAAAAAATTGGGTTTTGAATAAAATCAAAATCACATAAATAAGGAATCTTAATCCTAGCATGTAGTTCATCTAGTTAAAAGGAAATTAGTCTCCTTTTCTTTCTCCATTGTAGAATTCTTGGTTTCATGTGTTTTTCCTGCAACAATATCCTTACGCGAGGGTAGTGAGGCAGGGCTACGCGAGGGCAGTGAGGAAATTCAAAGATAATTTTAGCTTCATGAATAAATTTACCATCTGTATTCAAACAATTAATGTAATAAATGAGGAAAATTCTCAACAACTAGGGCAATCAATTAAGTTGCCATTAAACCCTCAAAATGTAGCTTAAGCACCCCAAGACTTGGAAAATCAATTTCTTAAGGTACATGGTGTTCTTCGTACCTCAAAGGTCTACACAATGTCTAAATGAATAATAAAACTCTTCTATTGATGAGTAATGTGATTTTGACAATGGGATAATTTGAAAAAAACATTAAAACTCAACAAAGATATGAGAACATACACATAGATGACAACTAAATTTGAAAACAAGTAAAACACAATAAAAAGATAAGAACACACGCAGAGATGATAGCCAAATTTGCAAAATAATAATAAATATATAGTAGTAAAATGGTAGAAATATACCTCTTAAAAGCCAAATGGTTCATTCCCTGAGTTTTTGGAAGCTCAAAGGTCACTGAAGTTACTGAATAAAATTGCTTGCCATCAAATTTTCTCCAACTCCTTTGCTGTCATGGTGAGGAAAGTGTGGTCCATGCAAATTTTATATATTATAACCAATAAAACCTTTGGCTAGTCCGACAGGGACTACCACTGCCTCCATGGCAGCTTCACTCAATGAACCTTTGACATATCACGTGCATTTGTGGCATACTAAGCAATACCCTTAATTTGACTATATATTGGAAAATACCTCATAAAATCACATTATTTAACTCCCTACCAATACGAACCCAATACACCTTCCAATATCAAAAAAAAAAACCCTACTTTCACTACATATTGTAGGTATCCATTTTTTCATTAATAGTTTTTATACTCCTTTATATTTTTTCATTAACTTTGGCCTCCATTTTTAATACTTGCCAATATAAAAACCCTTTACCCCCTATTATATGTTGAATATATTATGTCATTTTTTCCTCAATATATATCCCCCAATATGAATGCATGTGGTATGGTATTGCTTTCGTGGCTGCCTCAAACCCTTGTTAAATTGTCGTTCAAGATTTTCATTGGGATCAAGTTGTTTCATAAAAAAATTGTGAAACATTATATTCTCTTTTGTGAATTGTATATTATATTGATGGGATGTATAGAGTCCTCTATGTGAAGACAATTAATTCATCTAGATTGTTCCACTTCCTGTGTCTTTTCAAATCATGCATAGTCACCCAATCCATGGTCATCCAATGATGCATTATTATCCATTCATTGAAATACCATGTGGTCGTCCATTTTTGAATAATGTTTTCTTCCACGTAAGTTTTGTCATGCATCACCATTTCGCTCTGAGCCTTGTCACTATCATAGAGTTGATTCTCTAATTATCTATATCTCGTAGTGAATTGGGAAGATCAGAGTCAATTGGCATCCATGAGGGTGGTGTCACTAATATGCATGTCATTTGAATCTTTTAGTCGTAAGAGCATTCCCTTTGTGGAAATTAATGCCGTAAGAGTTTCCAAACTAAAAAATATTTTTTACACCCGTCTGGAATAATTAAAGTAGTTATCAAAGGAGCATGGTGGACTCATGGGTGAATCCCAAGAACATTATCATATATATATATGGCTCTATTTAGATTACTTTTGGAGGAATATCTATATTTATAAGAACTTGGACATGGCGAGGGGTGGTGGCACTAGTGTTGGAAACCTTGATTTCAATGAGGTTGTCACTGCTTACAAGACAATTTACATTAGCATTGTTTTTAGGAGTGCAACAATTGATCTTAAAATATTAACATCTTGGATTTAGATGATGTGGATTATGTGGCTACAATATCTTTGTGGGAGCACATGATTAGGAATGGTGCTACGGTGTTTCATTTTACTACAATGAACCCCTTTGAGTACCTGTTATTAGTGCTACATGTCATTTTTCTGCATCGAGGAAAATGATGCCAAATCCAAATCTTTCGCCATCTCATGAAATGTTGTCATGAATCCCCAAGAAATATAGAAGAAGTACCTATTATCAAGTATACTAATCTTGGGTTGAATATCTTTAAAAAACCTAATTTCTTAGATCATTGCAGGTGCCTCAATCACAACCTGCGGTGGTCACACCTTGCATAACAAACGATTTGTGACATCGTCACAACAAGCCTTCAATAAAGGTCTGACAGTCTTATTACACGAGTAAAAATAAAAAAAGGTAAAGAAGCTTCCATTTCTAGAAGCCTCAAGAGGGTATCTATCTGAAGTAGTGGAGATTAGGCTTGAGTTCCTCCTATCCTGAATCTCATTCCTCCCTTTATGGATCTCACCCCTTCCTTAGTGGATCTTAACTTCCACTCTTTCCCTATAAGTACAATGCACTCAAAGAGAAAGGCATTGTCATTTTTGACTAATGAACTATACTTAGATGTTGTTCAAGTATCCATTGAAGACTAATTGATTGCAAGGGTTTTGATTGATGATCATTAGAAGGAGGCTTCCAACATCAAGCCTTGGCTATAATTTTCCTTTTCTTTATTCTTAATATAAAGACATGTTTCTTTCCTAGACTCATTTGTCATGATGTTTGTTGTAAGATTCCTTAATCATTTACATATTTTATGATTGAATCGTTGATGTATTATTTGCATTTTCGTATTTCTATTTTTTAAAATCTCTTCTTAGAGCATCAAGAAAGAGGTTGGAAGCTATAAATGACAACCACAAGGATCATCATCAAGAATTTCAGTAAAAGGTATGAGATATGCATCCCACTTACATCTATAATTTAATCATAAATTAGGGAATGTTTTCATGTGTTTGTTTGTTTGTTTGTTTCTAGACTTGGTTTCTGAGTCTAGGGAGATTTGTCTTGTCAGCAAGACATGATTTGTTCACCAAACAGTGTTGTGTATTATGTGGCTACAATATCTTTGTGGGAGAACATGATTATGAATGTTGCCATGGTGCTTCATTTTACTACAATGAACCCCTTTGAGTACCTCTTACTAATGTTGGTACCCAACAAGTTATCGTTACTCATTGACATTATGTTCCTACCTAAAAAAAAATACACTAAGACTTCTATTAGAAATGGAGATAATAATATTAAAGAGAAAATCATATGGTGGATTTGGACAATCCCATGGATCATTTGAATTTCTTAGTGTTATGTTCCTACTCTAATACCATTCCTTAAATACTTTATTTTGTAGGAGGCACATTCCTTAAATAAGGCCCATTAAATAGTTAGTTAATAGTCACTCATTATAAAAAAGGTAACTTTTATTAATAACACATAAATTAGTTAGTGAACAATCATTATAAATGAGATTGTAATTAGTTAAGATGAGACATTTAGCTTTACTGGATGTCCTATAACTCTTAAGATGTGGAAACATTATTAATATCAATTTTTATTCCCACTGTGTAGGGAAAATTTCAAGGGCTAATATTTGCAGGCGTGCTCATTTTCCATGTTTTTTCCTAAAAAAGATTCGTTAATTTCCATTTTTCCCAAAAACGATTTTCCTAAATTTTATAGTATAAAATTATATAGACTGATATAAAATCATTAAAAATATAAACATTTTTACCAAATATTATGAAACAATTGACAATTTGCATATTAGGGACTAGTAATATTCCTCAAGGTTTCTAAACTTTAAGATAAACTTCCATTCTTAAAATTTTCCCTGCCATGGAGGTCCCTCAACGAAGTGAGGATGGTTATGTGGCCTTATGCATAGGTCCATTAGAGTAGGGAGTATATACACAATGAAAAAGAGTCACTTGGTATAAGATGTTGGATGGCAAGACTAAACATTGAATTGGAAATTCACTTTTTAAAGTGAGTTGTTGGATCAAATGGATGACCAGTAGCTATCAATACATGGAAACATTGTGATATCAAGTTATATGGATATCTAAATATGGAGTAGAAGGTTATGCAATGTTTTGTCAACACTTGTCATTATATTTGAGTATTGCTCTTGGAGGTTACCCCTCTAAAGAGACAATGAACATAGTTATCTAATTTCTATTATCAAAGAGATCTTTCTTAGGGTTTATCTCTATTTTCCCTTATGTTATTGGGTTTTGCATTACATTTTGTGTGATTGTTCTCAATTTTGGGGTTATTGGGTTTTGCATTACATTTTGTGTGATTGTTCTTAATTTTGGGGTTATTGGGTTTTGCATTACATTTTGTGTGATTGTTCTTAATTTTCGGGTTAAGTACAATTCAAGTGGAATAACTCTTTCTTGAATATGAAGTAGGAGAATTTTAAATTTTATAGACTTTTGATTGTGCTGAAAGACACTCTCAAGTCGAGTATGCTAGAGATGTTGTAATGTAATGTTTAACATTTTGACTAAGTCAAATTATATAAAAATAAAAATAAAATAAATAAAAAGATTAATGTAATGTAAACATTTTAGTTAGGTCAAAATAAAATAAAAGAATAAAAATAAAAATAACAAAATAAAAATAACCATATAAAAATAAAATAATAATAAAAATAAAAATGACATATGGTATTGGGTCATGGTATTGAAAAACCATAGTATTCATGTGGTAAATAACCTATTTAAAGGGGAGAATTAAACCAACCAAAATCCATCTTAACTTCCTATCTACCAAGTGTCGAGAGGGATCAAATCTCTTGAGATGCACACCTACTTTATAGTGAAAAGAAATTTGATAAGTCACGGGCCTTGGTAGATCTAGAGTTAAATAAACCTGGGCTAATTTAAAAACAAACAAAAAAAAGACAAAATTTATATCAATTTGTAAAACATAAATATTGAAAAATCGATCCAAAATATAAATTCTAAAATAATCGCCAATTTAGAAAAATACCAATAAATAAATAAAAATAAAACATCCACCTAAAATAATGTTTAGGAAGTAAAAATATGATTATTTAAAATCAGTTTTTTATAAAGGAATTCCCCACCACCATGAATTTTAACCATGTCCCTCGCTCCTGATTGACATCATTTGCAAAGTCTTTAATGCCTTGACTGTGAATTCATTTCATTTCCATGACTAGATGATTAGGGTGATTTGAAAAGTCGTAAAGGAAGATCGGAAAGTCAGAAAAATGACCGTGTTGACTGGGAAATAGAGAGGTGAAGCAGGTTACTTCCAACCAACCAATAAAGTTACTTTAGTTGGTGGGATAAAATTTCACTGATGTTGGTTGTGCCCACTTATTCCCGTCCGTTCAGTACGTAATTCCCACGTATTCCGGTGATGGATTTTTCAAATTCATGCTTTTGCTCTGACGCCCCGCCGCACACGCACCATGTGCAACTTCAAATAAACATTTGAGTTGGAATAGACTAGGGTTGCGATAAAATGGGTGGTTTATAATTAGTGATTTGAAAAGTCGTAAAGATTGGAAAGTCAGAAAAATGACCGTGTTGACTGGAAAACAGAGAGGCGAAGGAAGTTACTTTAAACCAATAAAGCTATGATTTGGAATTTGGTTGGGTGCGAAACGGGTGGGATAAAATTCCACTCACGTCGGTTGGTCTTCCCACTTATTTCGGTCAATTCAGGACGTAATAAGTCATAAAAGTTGCAGAGGAAGGTTGGAAAGTCATAAAAATTACCGTGTTGACTGGGAAATAGAGGGGAATAAAGTTACTTTAAACCAATAAAGCTATGGTTTGGAATTTGGTTGGGTGCGAAACGGGTGGGATAAAATTCCATTGATGTTTGTTGGTCTTCCCAATTATTTTGGTCCATTGAGGACGTAATTCCCACTTATTACGTCCTGAAATAGAGAGGAGAAGAAAGTTACTTTAGTTGGTTGTGCGGAGGGTCTTCCCACTTATTTCGTCCGTTCACTACGTAATTCCCACGTATTCCGGTGATGGATTTTTCAAATTCATGTTTTCGTGTGCAACTTCAAATAAACTTTTGAGTTGGAATAGAGTGGGGTCACGATAAAATGCGTGTTGTATGTTGTATCCGTGGTTTATAATTATTAAAATAATAATTTTTTAAAAAATAATTATACTACCATTTGTATTAAATGTTGCAAAGGAAATGCTGTAAGGCATAAATTGAATTACATAAATACAACAAAAAAATACTTTGATAATGAATAAAAATATATTGAATGCTCACATCAATGTCTTATTAACTGGAACCACTTAGTAGACATATCTATCAAAATTAGGATTACACAGAATGATCAGGAAATTTCTCATATACAAATACCTTCCACAACAAGTAGACATATCTATCAACATTAGGATTACACACCATGATCAGGGAATTTCCCATATACAAACAACACCTTCCACAACAACCTTTTCTCACATCCACATTTTAAAAAATGCCTTGGAACGTGATTGGAATATCCCATATTGCCTTTTCCATTATGTAGATAAATCTTCCATATTACTATTTTCATCATGAAGATTGTTAGTTCATTGTTGTAAAGTGTTAGTGTGTTAAATTCAATATTGTTCAACAAGTGAAAAACATTCTTTAATTAGCATAATATGCATTTTTCTCTCATCATGTATTTTTCAGTGATTCATTACAAAACTTCCCTCAAAGAACACAAGTAACAGATTAACATGTATTTTGTCTTCATTATTTTCATCACGGAACCAAGAAACATGAAATCCTAGAGTGGGTGTTCTTTATATCCGAATTGTTGCAATGGGTGTGACCTGCCATTGAAAAGAGCATTCCCATCCTCAGATGAACCTCATTCTTCTTCAGTTGACCACTTGATTTTATTCAATTCCCATCATTTTTTCTCCATTCATTTGCCCCATCTTGTTGTCTATCAAAGCACTGCCCTTGTCCTTGGAAGCATTACCACTAGCAACAAGGACATCATCAGAAAACACACTTTACAACTTTGAATAGGGTTGAGACATATCACATACAAGAGTCTTCAAGCTGCAATATCTTGTTCAAATAATGCATTCTAAGATCATTTTTCTTAAATTTCAATTTATAATAAGTCGTATTTTAATATTTAAAATAATTATTTTTAAAATATGTAGTAAACTAACAAAAAAAATATGTAATAATGTGCCAAATTATATAGAGTAAGTTATGTATGAGTGGGTACTATGAGATATTCTCATAACTTTGGAAATTATAATAATTGTTATTTTATTTTTGTAATTATTAATAATTATAATACATTTAATATAGATGAAATATTATTAATTAAATAGAAATCTAAATAAACAACTTCTAAAAACACCATTTTGCACTTTCAATTATATTTTAAATTATCCCACATGGATGTCAACGATATGTCATGTACTTGTTCACTATTTTTTTATTGATATCATTAATAAACAACTTTTAAAAACACCATTGAGCACTTTCAATTATATCTTAAATTATCCCACATTCTTAAATTATCCCACATGGATGTCAATGATATCTCATGTACTTGCTTTGTTTTATTAATGATAATGACCATAAAAGTACATCGAAGCATATTCAATGCACCTTAGTTGCAACTTGCAAATTGTGATAGTTGTCCAGACTTCAAAGATACAGAATATACGGATATACGGAATGTAATGCAGGGCATCTTGTCACGCTTGGACAATATTTAACCAGTGCTCACTTTTATTACGCTCATTTTTAACATATTGTTCGCATACGCAATTGGGAAAACTTGACAAACAAGACAACAAGATAAGATTATCGCATACACAGTTCTGGTATTGAAATAAAATGTTCCCATGAATACCATTGCTCTCGCCAGCATGACCTCTTCTCGCATCAATTGTGATGTAATACAAGACCACGTGTATCTCTCGAAAGTCATTAAATTATTCCTTACGTCTGCCGCTATCCCAAAATTGCTAACAAATTTGATTAGTGTTGACCCACTCTAAAATATAACCTCCAACTCCTCTTTTCTTCTTTCCATTTTTATCAGACTGATTGATGTGCACATTTATGCCAGAATTACACGCATCCAATAGAATGGATCCGCACCGATTGCTGAATGCATTCCATATAGAGGCAACTGACTGCATACGAGAAAGATTAAAAGGGAGATTACAGTTTAAAGAACCTTCTCCCTAAAGGGTACTTTTTGTTCGGCTGTCTAGACTTATGGTAAGATTGAAAGAAATGGTCTCACAAGATGCAGCACACGAAACCCACCCCTTGGCATTTTTCCTTCTCCAAAGAACTGTTGTCATGTAATAACATAGTTTCATTATTTGAATATACATTGTCTATTTTAAATATAAATGGTTAATGTCAATATACATTTTGTGGCAACTTCAAAATTTTGAAATTTAAACTTTACAATTTTTTTTTTTCTAAATAAGATTAATCTATTAACATGAAAGGAGTAAAATTACAATTTGACCGAAGTCAAAAACATTGCCCTGAAGAGAGGCAAGTTGTCAAGATAAGCATGGAATGAGACTACCCCATTTCAGGGAGCTCAGTCTTGAACTGTTTACTGAGTTTACAAAAATTAAAAAAAGAACTGAGATTCCATATAACAGTTTGAACAAAAACTTGCCCAAAAGTATGGGCCGCATGGTGTACTATCATGACAATAGAGAGCAAGCTAAACATCTGGTGGTTCTTCAACAATCCGGCACCAACTTGTATCAGGCATGTCCCCTTCAAGAGCGGTTGTAGAGTTGGAAGGACCAGGGTCAGCTGGCGCCATTGCCACATTCTGAGCGTTGCAGACTTGAGCATCTGGTATCTGCAAAGACGCACTGCCAATCCCCATCTAGACGTTCGAAGCTGGAACAAAAACAGAGCCCAGGCCCTCCTTAAAAGAACTAGACTCTCCCTCTTGGGCTTCCTCATGGAAAACCACCAAGATGTGAGTGGTGATCCTAGGGCGGTTCAGAGAACTGCAGAAGGTGAAGAGCGTAGAGCCATACGTGGGACGCCCTCTCCCACTTCGAGTGCGTGGATAGTGCCCAACGGAGAAATCGCTTGAAAGGGAGGGCAACTCGAAGGAAGGGCTGGAAGGCACCCGCCTAGGCAAACCTCGGCGAGACCTCATTCTGTGGTGACGGTGAGGCATTGGGTAGACCGTGGCAACGGGAGGAGAGCGTGGTGGGGCAACAACAATAATCATGCTAGAGGAGATCAGGAAAACGATAAGGCGTAGGCCAGATGCCCAGGATAAGAAGCAAAAGGAGGACGGAGGCAACTCAACCGAAAGACTAGATCCAGGTTTCAGAGCAGCCTCCCCGTTCAATCTACCAGAGACATCAGAAAGGATGAGACCCACATGATAAATACAGAAAACAAAGCTGCGTCCAGATTCTGGATAATTCTGCAGAAGAATCGATGGACTTTTCTCCCCCGCCAGGTCATAACTGAGCTTTAAAGCTTCAACCTCCTTCCGGCTTCGAGATACATCCGTCATAACTTGTTAGGGTCCCACCCTAACCCCCTTATTTATGTAATGGGATCACGTCATAGTCAAGAGTCAATAGAGCCCATATTAATAATTGTAAATGGTTAATCCGCAATTAATGACGGGACCACAGTTAGTTGCAAATCGGTCGTAGCATTAGATAGATGGTATTAATAAAACCCACGGTATTGGCCCGTGGTATTGCATGTATGAGTCATATATAAAGGATAGAGACTCCCTGCAAGGAGCATCATGTCTTATTTTGTAGTCGAGCTCTGCTCTATTGGAGGTTGCCCCCTCGAAGAGGCAAGTGAACATTACTCTCTGAATAATAAAATCATTGTTATTCTGTGTTCTGGGTATCTTTTCTTCGCATATTCTGTATTTGGGTATCATTTTGCAGGTTAAGAGCATAACAAGTGGTATCAGAGCACTTTCTAGGGCCGGTGGGATCTCCATTTCTTAGCAAAAAAAAATTTGGCTAGAGACGTGTTCCAGCGCCTTTAAACCACATGATCTGTCGTTGAGCGCATAAACCTGCGGATTTGGGGAGGCATGCATGCAGGAAATACAAGAGGTGGTCACGTCTGTTGGACTCCCTTATAACCCCTGTGGGTACCCCTTCGAGTAGTAGCGCATTAGACAGAACCGTGCACGGATTGTCTTCCACGTACCCTCTGGGTATATCGGAAGCCCCCTAGGCTCCCTTGAAACCTCGCCATAGATAAACCGTCGGCCGTCTTGTGGCTACAGTACACCGAGAACAACACTCGGGGAGATTACTCGCCCGTATGATAGGGTAGTCGGGTTGTACGGCTAAGGGTACAGTCGATCCTCCTTAGTTAGAGCCCTGAAACATTGGGCCGAGTACTACTGCCAGACCCTTATGTATATTGCAATCTGTAGCACCTGACACTCCTCAAGACCATAGTTCCCTTTTCTATCAGGGGATCACACAGCATCTCTTCCAGATCCGCCTATGCAAAGGGGTGCAGCAGCAGCAGACATCAGTCTCGCAGTCTCGAGTTCGTAGATCAGCCATTCTGATCTATTAGATCCATCAGTTCCGCCATTCAGATCTCTTAGATCCACCAGATCGGAGTCGTTGTGAAGGGTTCCTATACCGGGGTATAATTTTCGCAGGACTTTTGGCCGCATTGACATTTTGAGGATTTGGCCACTGCAGTATTGATAAGGAAGGAGTAAAACTCCGTTAGGAGTTTTCAGAAGAAAAAAAAAAAATCCCAATTTTTTAGGCAGTCCCAATTTTAAAAAAATCTGGTTGGTGTATGGTAGAAACTAGAGCTCAAGCGATGGCCAATGAAAGGATGGACAAACTTGAAGAATCAATGCACAACCTCCACCTTCAGCGTATCGGACTATGTAGCATGGTCGAGAAAATAGTCCCGAAGGGCAAGGAGCAAGCCCACGAGGAGGAGTATAATGGCACTGAACACAATGAGGGTGAGTCTAGCCACTCTCCTCACGTCTGGCACACCCACCCACCACCCAGTCAGCGACCTCCCAAGTTGGATATGCATAAATTTGACAGTTCTCACCCGTCGGCATGGATAGCACAAATGGAGCAGTATTTCAAACTGAATCACATCTTCGATGATGCGACTCAGCTTATGTTGGGGAGCATGTACTTGGACAATGAAAGGTGGCATTGGTGGGAATGGCATCAGTGTTGCACTGGACCTTTTAGGACTTGGACCAAATTCACCAAAGCTCTTCAAGACCACTTTGACCAGGAATCATCTTTTTTGGGTCGTCTTACTAAGCTCCGACAGACTGGTACAGTGGATGAATATATTATAGCTTTTGAAGCCTTAGCCTTCCACACTTGGGGTCTCTCAGATGTGTTCTACACAGAATGTTTTATCAGCGGTCTTAAAGAAGTTATCAAAGTCCAAGTCCTACTGCACCACCCTCCCACATGGACGAAGGCTTGCAAGATAGCTCGTAACGTGGAACATGCATTAGCAGCCCAATACAGTCGCCCAAATTTCTTCGCTAAAGGTCGCCCCCCACAGGCTCACAACATGACTCAAACACTTAAGGTCCAAAAGGTGTCACCTGCGGAAATGGCCGAAAGAAGAAAGCAAGGCCTATGTTACTACTGTGATGAAAAATACTCCCCAGGTCATAAATGCAAGGAGCCCAAATTTTTTCAAATTGATGCCACTGACTACAGCTCAACAGAGGAAGATCCACCACTGGAGGAACAGGAGCCACTAGAAGAAGACAACCAAAAGGACAATGTCTCTGACGAACCAGTTGTTTCTTTGTATGCTTTGGCAGGGATTTCTTCCCCTCAAACTCTCACAATCAGAGGTTTTATTAAACATCACCCAGTAGTAGTCTTGATTGATAGTGGAAGTACACATAATTTCATCCATCAAAAAGTCACAGAAGCAGTGCATTGTTTTGTACAAGCAGTTTCTAACTTCCAAGTTCAAATTGCGGATGGAGGCACAATGAAATGTGAAGGCCGTTGTGAAAATGTCAAACTTCAAATGGGGGATTATCAGTTGAAAACCCACATGTTTGCCATACACATGGGGGGTTGCGACATTATCCTCGGTGCTGAATGGCTCTGCACTCTTGGGCCAATCACAATGGATTTCCAAGAGTTATATATGAGTTTTAAGCACAACAACTACACACATACCCTCCGTGGACTCCAGGCGGGAGCCCCCTCTATCATCAGCTCGCATAGGATGGAAAAATTGTTAAAAAAGGGCAATCATGGAGTTGTAGTTCAATTTAATGCCATCTAGGCAGTCGAAACAAAGCCTCTACCAATTCATCCTAAGATGCAACAGATTTTAAATAACCATTTTCCGGTCTTTGACAAGCCTCATGAGCTTCCACCCTCGTGAGGGGAACATGATCATAGCATCACCTTGGTTCTAGGGGCCCAACCCCCAAATGTGCGCCCATACAGATATCCGTTCACCCAAAAGAATGAAATAGAAAAAATCATCAAGGAACTTTTGGAAGCAGGTGTCATTCGTCCCAGCATTAGTCCTTATTCATCCCCAGTGGTCATGGTGCTCAAGAAAGATGGGGAGTGGCAGATGTGTCCCGACTTCAGGGCACTCAATAAGTTGACAATCAAAGATAAATTTTCCATCTCGGTGGTTGATGATTTGCTGGATGAACTTAATGGGGCTCAATTCTTCACTAAGCCGGATCTTGGCTCAGGCTGCCACCAAATTCGCATGAAGGAAGTCGACATCCCCGAGACTGCTTTCAGAACTCATGAAGGCCATTATGAATTCCTGGTCATGCCATTTGGTCTTTGTAATGCCCCCTCTACTTTTCAGAGCCTTATGAACCACATTCTCAAACCATATCTCAGGAAATTTGTCTTTGTTTTCTTCGATGACATCCTCATCTATAGTTGCACTTGGGCCGCACATCTTCAGCACGTAGATCTACTCTTGCAACTGCTCCGCAAGCATAAATTATTTGTCAAGATGTCCAAGTGTTCGTTTGGCATGGCAGAAGTAGAGTATTTGGGCCTCATTGTGGGGCGTGAAGGTGTCAAGGTGGACCCCAAAAAGATCCAGGAAATGCAGGAATGGCCTCAACCTAAGACCTTGAAGAGCTTGAGAGGATTTTTGGGTCTCACATGCTATTATCGTAAATTTGTCCGCAACTATGGTCGCATAGCGAAGCCCCTCACCCAACTCCTAAAGAAAAATTCATTCTTCTGGAATGAGGAAGCACAACAGGCCTTTACAGCTCTAAAAAATGCCATGTGTTCAACTCCAGTATTAGCACTACCTGACTTCACCAAATCTTTTTTCATTGAATGTGATGCTTCGGGTACAGGTATTGGGGCAGTCTTAATGCAGGAAGGGCGACCGTTGGCCTTCAACAAGCCAACAACTCAGTGGGAGGAATCTAGGCCAATCTACCTACGAGAAGGAAATCATGGCCATCTTACATGCAGTCGAGACCTGGCGACCTTACTTATTGGGGCGACGTTTCCAAATCCACACAGATCATCACAGTCTTAAATATTTTTTGGAGCAACGCCTATCCTCCCCACAACAAAATAAATGGCTAGCCAAAATGTTGGGATATGATTATGAGATCATTTACAAGAAAGGGAAAGACAATAGTGTAGCAGATGCATTATCTCGCCAATTTGAGGAGGAAAGTACTCTGCTAGCAATTTCCCTCCCCATTCCAGAATGGATTGAAGAGGCTCACAGGGAATGGTTTTCACACCCCGGGCTCTCCCAACTCATTTCTCAATTGTAGGTAGATCCAAATTCCACCAAGGGCTACTCGTGGCAGGATGATATTCTTCGCTACAAGGATAGAGTCGTAATATCACCAACATCCACCCTCAAAAGTCGCATTTTGGCAGAATTGCACTCATCTCCCATTGCAGGACATTCGGCTTTCAGAAGATGTATGCTCGCACCAGAAGATCATTTTTTTGGACAGGCATGAAAAAGGACATCCTTACTTTCGTAGCAGAATGTGATGTTTGCCAACACCAAAAAGAGGAAACTGTCAACACACCAGGCACATTACAACCATCGCCCATTCCGGCATCAATTTGGACGGAGGTTTCTATGGATTTCATTACAGGTCTTCCAAAGTCAGGGAACAAGTAAGTCATCATGGTGGTTGTGGACCGACTGTCGAAGTATGCTCATTTCTGTGCCCTACCCCACCCGTTTACACCAACTTTGGTTGCTCAATCTTTCATGGATCAGATCTTCAAATTGCATGGCATGCCCACTTCTATTGTGTCCGACCGCGACCCGATCTTCACTAGTAATTTTTGGTAGGAACTCTTCAGAATACAAGGCACTCAACTCAAACTCAGTACTTCCTATCATCCGCAAACAGATGATCAAACCGAAGCCGTCAACAAATGTCTAGAAACCTACCTTAGGTGTTTCACTTCAGAAAAGCAACACCTTTGGGTACAGTGGTTACCTCTGGCTGAATGGTGGTATAACACCAACTATCATGCCACCACCAAAATGACTCCCTATGAAGTAGTATATGGTCAACTCCCACCTTCACCTACTTCGTATCTCAAGGGATGCTCAAAAGTACAAGCAGTGGATCAACTCCTACAACACTGCGGAACCATGCTCACCCATCTTCGAGCGAATCTTCATCAAGCTCAGAACCGCATGAAGCAACAGGTAGACCAGCATCGCTCAAAGCGCCAATTTCAAGAAGGGGATCAGGTCTTTTTAAGGCTACAACCATATAAGCAAACATCACTCAAGGACAAGGGGTGTCAGAAACTCTCTCCCAAATTCTACGGAGCATATCAAGTACTTCAGCGCATTGGAGAAGTGGCCTACAAGTTGGCCTTGCCACCTACTGCAAAAATCCATCCAGTTTTCCATGTCTCATGCCTCAAGAAAGTGGTTGGGAACAATTGTAGAATTCAGACTAGTCTACCTGAATTGGACGAAGAAGGGTCTATTTGGCTTCAACCCGAATAGGTCCTAGACACAAGAGACAAGCAACTGCGCGGCCGCATGATTAAGGAAGTCCTCGTCAAATGGAAAGACACCTCTCTGGAAGATGCAACTTGGGAACCAGCCACTTTTCTTCAACAGTTTCCGCAGCTTCAGCCTTGAGGACAAGGCTCGTCTTAAGGGGGAGGGCATGTTAGGGTCCCACCCTAACCCCCTTGTTTATGTAATGGGATCACGTCATAGTCAAGAGTCAATAAAGCCCATATTAATAATTGTAAGCGGTTAATCCGCAATTAATGATGGGACCACAGTTAGTTGCAAATGGGCCGTAGTATTAGATAGATGGTATTAATAAAACCCACGGTATTGGCCCGTGGTATTGCATGTATGAGTCATATATAAAGGATAGAGACTCCCTGTGAGGAGCATCGTGTCTTATTTTGTAGTCGAGCTCTGCTCTATTGGAGGTTGCCCCCTCGAAGAGGCAAGTGAACATTACTCTCTGAATAATAAAATCATTGCTATTCTGTGTTCTGGGTATCTTTTCTTCGCATATTCTGTATTTGGGTATCATTTTGCATGTTAAGAGCATAACATAACTATAGTAATGAATGGAGCCGAGGACTGAGACGAGCCGAAGCGTGCGAGAGCATAAACCAGGGTGCCGGACAGGGTGGGATATTTAGAGCCGCTTAACATCGAGCAAATGAACTCTGCACAATTCAAATTCCGAGAGCCTCCATTCATAAACCTTTTAATTATGTTGTACTAGGTGGGCAGGTGTCGTCCCTCCTCGCGCCACCCCTGTCCCATCCTAATTGAAACTTGTTTAAGCACCCACATCCGGGGTAAACTTTACGAAATTGAACTATATCATGGATTATAATTGCAAGATGGGTTCATTTCTAAAATTACTTTCTCTAAGCCCGCAGGGGTTTGATCTCGTGGTCAACGAATGGTCTACTAAGTCGTTCGTGCCGCTGTGTAGGTCACGTGTTCAAGTATCGTCTTATCCTGAGGGGTCATTCCTTGCGGGCTGGGTGGTTCCTCCTAGCTGTTATAGTGGCAGCTAGTGGGATTCGACCCCATGTAACACGAGTACGATACCACTATCATTACCGATTCAGCTAGACATAAAAAAAATAAAAAAAATACTTTCTCTAGAATTGAGGGAGTACTTTATTGAATGTTTCATTATTTGAATATACATTATCTATTTTAATTCTGAATGGTTAATCTAAATATACATTTTTTGGCAACCTCTTTTTTGTTCTTTATATGATTGAATAATGAAATTTCTATTGAGTGTAAAAGTTCTCATCTTAAGACCACATATCACCATATATACACTAATTGGCATCCTAATCAAAGCATATTATATTAATAAAAATTAATTCAAATAATGGAACAAAATTATAGTAGAAGTTAACATGTTAAAACCATATATCTAACAAGATTAGCATCACCCAACCAAAATCAAAGTTGTGCATTCTATATCTCAATAAATTACCAGACAACAAACCCCACCAAGCTCAAATGCTTGAGCATTTTGGCACCACTCGCTATAATAGCCAAACATAAACCATCTACTGTTGTAAAACTAAGACCCAAAATTTTCATATTAGTACAGAGACTCATTGCAAAGAAGGGATGTATAGTGAAGGAAATAGGAAAGGGAGCAGTAGGAAAGATTGGCGATATGAAGAAGAAACCACCTTATCCCATGCTCCCACTCCTCCAAATTTTAATACACACAATACGTGCCTTGTCTTCTCAAAACAAACTAGGAAAAGAGGCCTTCTCCAGTGAAACATGATAAGCTGGTGGCATACGGAAGAAGAACATAGATGAAGAGAGATGTGATATGTTATATGATGTAGATGTTGTCTAGTTTGGAACTGCTCCTTTGCAACATAAATTATTGCATAAAAAATAGGTAATAAACTAGTTTAACTTTACAAGAGGCTTACCTAGGCCTACATGAATGGAGACCCTCAATTTCATGAGGTATGTGCCCTGTGAGCATATTATATGATAGGGATAGTTGTAGTAAACATTTCCTAAGAGTTGCATTTATACTACTCGATAATTGGTTCAGAGCACGATTTAATTTTTCTAGTTGTTGGAGGTGGCCAATGGATTTCGAGATTATTCCAAAGAGATTATAATTATTATGTTTAAATATTTATTATTTTTATGATGAAATTGAGATTGATATGTTTAATTTAGAAGGGATTGTATAATTAGGAATTTCTGATCTAGAGAAATCTATGCTCTCAGTTGTGCTTAGTGGTTCACCTCTCACACCTCTCCAAGCACTTATAATGTTTAACTTTGAAGGAAGCACATCAAAATAAATGCTAAGTATTAATTGCTAAAACTAAATTGCAAAGAGTTTTTCTAGTGAGAAACCTCTCAAGGGCCATTTTGCCGACATAAGGAAGCAATGTGTAGTGGCTAACCTTCTAGGCCAGTTATAATGTTGTCTAACATATTACAAAAAGCAACTTTAAAAGGATACATAGTATTAATTTCCTAGCTAAACAGTATAAGAGTTGGTAAATTTATGTTTGTAAAAGTTGACATACATTGCAAACCCAAGATAGATTAGTTTGTGTTAATGCCAAATGTAAAATCTACTTGCAAGTGCAAAGGCTACAAATGAATTCTACCAAATAATTTATTCTAAGAAAAAAATATTATATTGTCAATTATGTTTAATATTCCTTATTCTAGTTGTGCTCCCTAATTGACGAATACATCGACTTCCTTATTTAGGTTTCTCTTGATGTGAAAGAATTCAATATGATCACATTTGTCCGTAGCTAGCATTATTCGATGTAGATCTGTGCGGAGTAACTTCTCATTATTTCCTTGAAGTTTAATCACTTGTTGGATGACTATCATAGATTCTCCAAAAAGTGATAATTGGTGAAGACTTCTAGAGGAAGCCATTTTCAAAACCCTCCAAAGCACAAGAAATTCAACTTGATTATTTGTTGAGATTTTTAGCGCCTAGAAAAATTGAATCACTCTTTCTTCTTCGGGGCCAAATGATATGGATAATGTTACATGATATGTATATGAGGTAAATATATAGGGTATACTGTGCATTATCAAACTCATTAATATAAAAGGTCATGCCACATAGTGTGACAAATGAGAAGAAAATGATCCTTTGGGAACTAATAAGGATGTTGGCAACCAAAGAGAGGTTGAATTTTAACAACAACTAAGGTGAAGAGACATTAAATTATAATTCCATATTTAAAATATAGTTTTAATGCTATATTTGCTAACAAACTAAATTGCATGATAATTAATAATAAACTATATTCAAATGTATGTAGAGATGGATGGTATGAAAGATCTTCCAAAGAAATTTGAATATTATAGGTTTAACTATGTGCATAATTTATGTTATAAGATAATTGTATAAGTGTAAGAAAAATAAAGAAATAAATAAAAACAATGTCAAATAATATGATAAAGTATTAGATAAAGGGAATAAATTGTAAGTTTTCTATGAACAATTTAATTGGTAATAGTCATGTTATAGTAGTAGTGGTAGAAATCAACTTTGCATTAAAAAATAACAATAGAATTGCAACTACAATGGAAACAATGAATATTTGTTTTCTAAATAAAATCTTACAATATTGTATAATAGCATACCTGAAGCTACCTACCACGAGGCTCACGTGTCTCATTTGTTTGCACAGAACCATATCCATTGGCTATAAGGCCACGTTGACAAACAAACTCTACCACATTTGATGTTAATGGTTCCAGCAGCAAAATGGCCTCACTTAATTATGTGTCTATACGATAGACCCATAGCCAAGGCTCCTCCATATCTGACATTTGGATTATATGACTCAGACAGTAAAGAAACTGTTCATATGGTCTCTTAAATTTGCAGAGTTTGATTTAGCACCATCATAAAGGAGCAAAGGAGCATATACTGACCCCCTTTTTACTATTCTTACAATTTTGAGCCAAATGTTACACCAAGTTGTAGTACAAAATTCATAACAAATCAAGTCTTAAATTGATTTAATAATAAAAACATGGTACACTGTAAGATAGCACATAAACCTTCGCAGGTTTAGAGTATAAAACAAATCCAAGTGCTAGCACCATAGTTCTTCTCACATCATCACTAACATCAAAAACAATGAAGTGCAATATATGATGAATGGATTTGTTATTGGATGTGCCCCTGTATGGGAGGGTGAGAGCATAAATCACACCATATCATAGAATTGGATACTAATCACGAGTCATTTGTTTTATAAGTATATCTACCTATTCTCCTCTTCCATATACAGTTAATGATATTTCAAGCACCAGATCCTTGTACATAATTGTTTACAAATGGACATATTAAAATATGGTGGAAATTTTCAAATTGAGTTGAACTAGATAAGGAAAAATAAATCTTCGAATAATATTTTCAAATGAAATATTTTTCAAATTTCAGATGTAAGTAACCACCAATACCTAATAATCATTCCATGTTGAGTACCATGTGCATATGCAAGTGTCTAACTGCCCTTTTCACTCGTAGTTCCAACTATAAGCAAGGCCATACTTATGCCAAAATCCTCTCTAGAAATTGCACTATCTAAGTAAAGAGTGTTCAGGTGTGCTGAATGTATGCACCTCATTCTTAATCTTGATCTAGTTGTGTCCCATTTCCTTCTTCACCCCTTTTTCTTTCATCACCTTTATAATATTGGCTTTATCATCTCATCTACCAGTGACAACATAGATGTTGGACAACTACACATATGGTCCACTTCAATGTGGTTCCAACTTTGCATGTTTTGCTAGCTCCAACGAACCTTCAAGGAATTAATTTAATGTGCACATATCTACTCCCCTAAAAAATTTCAATATATTTTTCTTGCACTGGAGCAACTCAAGCAAGAGTTGAGAGATTTTCACAAAATGGCCCGGCTTGAGCTTTCCTTTCAGATGTAATATCCACCTACAAAAATGAAGTTAACTTGAATAAGCATAGAGGAAGAGTGGGTTATGTAGACAGCCAAATTGAGAAGAAGCCCAAGATCATAAAATGAAGGATCAATAAACTTTAAATAACAATGTTAATTTGATCCTGATTTTCTCAATACAACTATGACCATAAACAACACTGGTGTGATACACTCCATTCCTAGATCTAAACTACAATATTGTGTACAGAACCTTTGTGCCCATTTTCACTAAAGAGAAAACCATTACATATAATAAGGTGACAATAAGACAAAGATAACATAGATATGAAATGGGAAATAACAAATAAGTGGTGACAAGACTAAAATAGCTATGATATTAAATTTAACAAATAACCTTCCAACTATAATAACAGTTCAAGGAATGGTAAAGGAGCTCTACAAAATCCAGAAAAAGATGTTGATTTCCGAACTGCCATTTAATAAAAATATCCCATTTACGTTAAGAACTTGTAAAAGTATGGAATCAAGTTGCAGGTGGAAATTACCTACATTTCTTCCCCTCCTTATCACTAGATTTTGGGCCTCTCATGGGTCTTGCTTCATAATAAATGTTTTCCTCATCCATAGTAGTTTTTTGATATGTTTCTTTCTTTGTTCTCACTTTAGCCTTTGCTAATAGATACAAAACAACAGTGGGCAATTTTACTATAGAATTTTATGTTGGAGGTGTTGTAGGATGAGGATACTCATATAATGAGGGCTTTGCATGTGAAATAAACTTAAATTTTGGTTACAGAAACTTTGTGCCCATTTTCACTGAAGAGAAAACCATTACATACAATAAGGTGGAAATAATACAAAGATATCATAGATATGAAATGGGAAATGACCAATAAACGGTGACAAGACTAAAATAGCTATGATATGAAATTTGACAAATAACCTTGTAACTATAATAACATGTCAATGAATGGTAAAGGAGCTCTACAAAATCTAGAAAGAGATGTTGACTTATGCACTTCCATTTAATAAAAATATCCCATTTATGTTGAGAACTTGTAAAAGTATGGAATCAAGTTATAGGTGGAAATTACCTGCATTGCTTTCCCCTCCTTATCACTAGATTTTGGGTTTTTCATGGGTCCTTCTTCACCAGAAATGTTTCCCTCATCCATAGCTCAAAAAAATATAGAAGTGGATACCAATACCAAAATTGAGTAAATACTGCCATAACAACATCAATAGTAATTTTGTCATGCTTAGTCCTAAATGACAACTTAATTGAGACATTCCAACCACCTGCATCTAAAATACCACAAGCTAAAATTTCACCCATCTTGCTCATGGTGTCTTCATTCTTGTCAAGAATGATCTTCTCAAGTTGACGCTTGAAATAAGAAATAAAAACAATGTCAGGGTGATTTATTGCGGAAAAACCTAGGGTTTGAATGTAATAAAATAGCACCACCATTCTTGCAACTATAGTGGAAACAATCAACATTTGTTTGCTAAATAAAATCTTACAACATTGTACAATAGCATAACTGAAGCTACCTACACAAGTTTCATGTGCCTCATTTGTTTACACAAGAACCTTAGCCATGGCTACGAGAGAACCTTGACGAACAAAATCTATGACTATAAATGTATTATTAAATATATCATTAAGTTTTAAAAAACCATAACATGAAAATTAAATTACCTTATTATTTTTCTTTCTCCATTTTTTTGATAATAAAATATTCTAGAAAATATTTACATAATGCTATGAATATTATTATATTTTTATTTTCCCTTTTATTTATATTTTTGTTCTCTATTTTGTTGATGATTTTTGAATGTTTCAATTTTATAACTATTTTTATTTTTTTTATATTTTTTTATATAAATATATAGTCAAAATCATATGTTCCTAAAATTTGGATGATGAAATTAAATTATTTAAATGTGTTATAGTTCAACTCTATTAGAAGTACTAATTACATTTATAGATATATATATTTTACAATAGGTTTTCCAAGTTACAATTTAATTATCAATAATTATTAGATGATGGGTAAGGATTTAATCTCCATAGAATGTTTTAAAATACTCTTAGTAATAGTTATAGAGCAAAAGTTGTGATTTATTTCAAAAGTAGTTATGTGCTTTTGATTAAATTGATTAATTGCAAAAAATGTCAAATGAACATGTGTCATATCAATATATGTTATAGTTTATACATATGTGGTATTAGGAAGCCATGGTATTGACCTATAGTATTATAACAAAGTCTCTTTATAAATTAAGATTTTCCAAAGTAAAATAGAAGTGAATCTTCATAGTTAAAAAACCTATTACATGTTTTTTAAATATCTATATATTTGACTAATATCTTAATTTTTTTTACAATTAATAACAATAATTTAAAATAAAATTATTATTATTATTATTATTATTTTAATTAAAATATCTACTTACATATAAATACTTTACTCGATAATATTATAATACACAATTTTCACCCTACTATAAAATATACTTGAAAATAAAAATGATGTATGTGAATATTATATTATAAATTTATAAAATATTGACAGTTGTTATAAAATTTACATGGTAAATATCATATAATTAACATTATTTTTATATTATTTTGAATAAACTTCTAATTTCCATGGTAATTCTGCCAACATTTACATTTTCTTTCGTTCCCTGGCGAAAGGTGAATGCCTAATATGTCAATAAAATTCATAATACTATGTTATATATATTTTGGAGTTTGGAAAATAATGCGGTGAATGCGGGATTAAACATGTAAATTGTGTTTATGATTTGTTATCATGTAGGGTCACGACAATAGGGCAAATGGTTACAATCCTTCTCATTACCGTAACACATTAAAATGTATGAACCTCGAAACTCTTGGTAAAATTATGAGGTTTGGTCAATATCACCTACGCCTAAAATTAATATATTAATCAAAATGTTTACAATATATTAAGTCATACATTTCTAGTAGTCCAATAAAAAATAAAAAATAATGATTTTATTAAAAAAATATCTTATTCAAAATATAGTGCTAAATTATTGAATTATTTGTTTATTTATTTATTTATTTTTATGTAATTTAACCAAATCAATGCTAATTGGGATAGGACAAGACATTAGAACATCTCTACAATACTCAGTTGGAGAGTCTCTATGTAAATACTAGAATAAGTTTAAATTATCATATTCATTGAGACCTTTAAGGTGAAAAAAAGTTGCAAACGTTAATAAAAGAGTTATTTGTGATTCGATATTTATTAAAAATATTATTACAAGATTTTTAATTATTTTTATGAGTAGGAGTAAAATATAAATGATATTTTAATTTAATTGAATACATATTATTTTAATTTAATTGAATATATATTATTTTAATTTTATATTTTGAGAGGTATAAATTCTTTGAAAGTGGAAATGTATTTTTGGAGTGTAAAGTTTGAAAAAATGTTTGTATTTCAAGAGACTTAATTTATTTTATAAGTAGTAAACTGGTCTAAATTAATTTCAAACATCTACCATCACATGAAAATTGTAGATGATCATTAATCTATATTTAAAATTAATCAAATTCCCTGGAAATTTTCAAGTATAATTTATAATATAGAAAGTGATCATGTTAAATTCATAAATGATATATAAATGCTTGAAATGACTCTAATCATTCAAATTTTTCTAAGTATCATTTACAATATAGATAATGATCATTTAACTTTCCAATTTACTCACACTTGTTTTCGTTTCAATCTTTTTCGTATTATTATGTCACTGCTTATGCAACGACATCTATGATCAATTCCATGTTATTAATTTATCCGTATTGGTGAAAATTTTCAAATTTCTATAGTTAACATTAGGATTTTGGCTGAAATTTTTGCGTGACGTCAGCGTGCCACCACATCCCTAACTTTGGATTTCGAGGGTCGACATCATCTTGCCATGCACGGTAGATCAGATTGTACAATGTAGAGCCTGGAAAGGGTGATCCTTCATACAGCTCGAAGTTAACTGGGCTGCTTTGATCTCTGGTGGTGTTAATTTCATTTTAAGAGTGTTGGTGTAGAATTTACTATTATGGTTGATGGATTATTGAGAAGCAAATCTAGCTGTTTTTGGTGTTCAAAGTGGATGTTTTATTTCTTTCTTGGTGGCACTCACTGACGTTGGATTTCTTGGTTATGTGTTTGTGTTTTCTGTACGGCATAACTCCTCGTTGCCAAGTTTTTGTTGATACCATGTGAGTTTTTTTTTTTTTTTTTTACTTTAGTGGATGCGAGAAGAAATTTTTTTGTGCAGAACACTGAAGTTGTTTGGTTATGTGGTAGGATGCAGGTTTACCAACCTCCTTGACAAAAATTTGACAGGTAAATGTATGAACATTATTTTCTGGCTTAATGGTAGTGGTGCATAATTTGGAGTTCTAATGGTTCACTATTTCGCAAAATTTGCAGGTGCGACCTTAGAATTAGAGCATAACAATTATTCGAGTAAGTGGATTTCTCGATTCTAGCGGCGGAAACATGGTAAGTTTTAGAGTTCTCTCTATTAGAAAACTCTGGTTTAATGGGCCAGAAATGTTAAATACATTGTCGACTCAAGTTTCGATGGTTTAAATGCAATGTTGTAGGAATAAACCAGTATTGGTTGACTAAGGCTAGATCGGAGGTCGACCCATCTTTTCAATTGCAGAAGTCATGGGTAAGGTGCTGACCTTGATTCCATATGTTCTAGTTTTAAATGGTTTGTCGACCCCAATTCAATGATTTTTTGTAGAGGTCATGATGACAATTTCCTGGAATTTACTTTGAAACTTGTGAAGTGAGGAGTATAGGGATCTTTGCATTTTCAGAAGGATCGTGAGCAAGGTGGAAACTCCGACTGCACATCGTTTTATTTTAGATAGTTGGGGGGTCGAAGTTCTATTGACATAAACATCTAGCTCAGGAAGAAAATAACTTCGACCACAGTCGAGCGCGAAACATTGTGATGTCAGAAGTTGACGCACGTTTCCATTTTAGCATACTCATGTATCCTTTTACGTTCAGTTCATTGTCATAGGGAACATTGCTTCTATTATTTTTTTTTCAAAATAGTAAATTTATTAGAATGAAAGTTATATTTTAAGAGTCTCAAATAGTTTCCATCTAGAAAAATAAAAGCATAAAATAATCGATGGAAAAATTCAAGTTTCAATGGTATTCGAGAACTTTTGCGACTAATGTTACTAGTATTCTAAGTTTCCAATGGTGGGAGTTTCTAATCTACATTCTTCCTAAATTTTATGCATAGAGGAACATGTTTGACCCAAGGTTGTGAGAGCATGTTTAAAAAAATCAAATTTAGAATAGGGGCATTTGTCCACATTTCTGTTTTTTGGGTTTCTTTGGAGTCAGAGGAAACTCGTAGTTGAGGTTGGGACCGACTTCATGGTCGAGTCAACATCTCTTTGGGGAAGAATCATAAGGAAAAGGTCGAGCTCTGAGCCATCTTAGAAAAGGCTGAGCTTCGAGCCATCTTAGCAAAGTCTGAGCTTCGAGCGGTCTTGAAGTTGCAACTGACATTTAAGTTGGTTGTTTTCGACTTTTGTAGTTTATGAACCATATTCAGATTGTTTTATTCTTTAGACGAGGTATGACATGTTTGTATATTTTAAGCATTTTAATCCTAATTTTTCTTTAATTTGTATGTAGTTTTTGGATTTGTTATCTTAAACTTTTAGATACAAAGAATAATAATCTTTTTGTAAAATTGTTTTAAATAAATGTCTTATAAAAATATTTTTTTTGAATTTATTTCTTTGTTGATAAAAGAATAATGTATTTTAAATGACATTTATTAAATAATATGTTATGTGGGAAAACAAAATAATAAATCATAGACGCATATGTTTGTTTTGTGGGCCTTTGTAGAAGCAAGTTAGAGGGTGGGCGGACTATGAGGTTGGAGGTGGCCATTGTAAACACGCATAACTATACACATTATTCTTTTGTGGCTCCTACTGAAAGGAAATCGGAGGTTGGAATTGTCATTTGAATGGTCTCTCTAGACACTCTCGACTACTGACACACCTGAGCTAATTCGACTTAGAATCTAGGTTCATTGTTGTCATTATTACTATTTCTTATAAATGACTTAAATGAGGTCTGTGATCAAGTTTATCATGAATTGATATGTTATAAATTAAATCTTAAATGCAAAAATAATTTGTTGAATTTATTTTTTTATTGATAAAAGAGTAAAGTATTTTAAATTACATTTATTAAATAATATGTTATGTGAAAAACTAAAATAGTAAATTATAGACATGTATGTTTGTTTTGTGGGCCTTCGAGAAGCAAGTTGGAGGTCAGACTGACTATGAGGTTACGCATAACTATTCACACATATTTATTTTGTGACTCCTACTGAAAGTAAGTCAAAGGTCAACATTGTGGTTTGAATGGTCTCCCTAGACACTCTCGACTACTGACACTCCCCGACCAATTTAGATACAACTTCAATACTTATTTTTTTCTTTAAAGAAGGGACAACATGTTCCCATATTTTAAACATTTTATCTTAAAAGTATAAATTATTCAAAAAAAAATTATTGATAAAAAAATAAATTAATTTAAATTAATTTTATCAAATAATATTTTATATGAAAAATACAAAATAATAAATTATAAAGAGGCCAATTATACATATATGTTTCTTTTGTGGGCCCTACTAGAAGAAAGTCGGTGTTTGGGCTGTTGAAAAGTGTGCAACAAGAAATGCTTGTTGAGAGTGCAACAAGATGATGGAGCTTAGTGAAAAGAGTCGCCTTCACTAAGTGGGCCCGCAGGCTATTTTCGGCGCAAGTCTATTTTTAGACATATGGATCATGTCTATGGATTGCAGGTTGCTATTTATGGATGATTGGTCAAGTTGGGAAAAATAGATGGAATTCTATTTTTGATGAAAGTGTGAGTGATCACAGTGTGAGTGATCAAAGTCTATTTTTAGACTGGCTGTCAAAAATAGAAAAGTCAAATATTATTGTCTCATAATAATATTTGGACTATAAACTTGATTTTATTCTCTTGGAGCACTTCAGGATGAGCTACGGATGTGGTACATGCAGATCCCAGAGGGAAATGCGTGGTTACCTATGGGATGACTAATATTTTCATGCAGGACTTCAGTTAGAACTCAAGTGAGTTGAGTTTAGTGGACTATAGGTGCAGTTGATGGAGTTGTGTTCAGTTTAGTTTTGTTAAACTGGTTGTATTTAGTCTAACTGGCAAATAGACTAGAGATGAGTTGGGTGAATTAGTTATTAATTAATTCACAAGTTATTAACTCATAATGCAACTAATGAATACATCAGTTAACTCAATTGCATGTCAGTGCATGTTCAGTTCAACAGGGACAGGTGGTAGAGAATCAGATTGCTATCAGTTGTGACTATAGTTGTGCACCAGATCTTGCACAATCAAGGGATTGAGTATGCCAATGAGTTTGCTCACATATTTGCCCAGTATTATAGCCTTTTCTCACGTCCAACAAAGTGTGAGTGATTATTTTGAGGTGAAATACGAGTTTGGGAAGTCATTCTCATCAGTTCTTGAGCAGGTATTGAGTTGTAGAGGCAGGCAAGCAGCGGGGGAGATTTGGAGATCAGATCTGAGCTGTATTGTGTGTAACAGGTGGAGCTGGTACTAGATTGCTTGTGATAAACATTTTACTTTGTAATGTTACATGATTCAATCAATATAATATACAGATAGTTGGGGTTTTTAGCGAGATGCTTTCCCCGGAAAAATACTATGTTGATATGTGTGATTGATGCTTCTATGTGCACCTGTGAATGTTTCTGCTTCTGTAAATTGATGATCAACGTAGAGGAGATTATGTATTATACATGTTCCGCTTATAATTGTATGATCAGGATAATCTCTGTGAATATGTGTTAAATTATTCAAAATTTCTATATGGTATCGGAGCTGCTTGATTTGTAGAAGAGATTTTTACAGGATATCAAGCGAGGATTGATCGTCGGATCTATTATTCAGAAAGTGTTTACATTTTATTTCTTCAGGCAAAGTCTGTAATCGGGCTAGGTAGCCTCTGGATTCATCCTTCTTTTGGAAGGTGAGATATTCGGTGAATGCCCATACAGTCGATCTCTGTACAAGAAATACTTTGTTCTCATGAATTCTAGATCGGAAGTGGTTGAGTTTTTGAGCTGGTGGAATTCGAATTTAATTCCAAGGCAAGAGATAAAACTCAGAAACATTAAGTGTGAGAATGGAGACAGTATGCCCCAGTATCTCACGAAGTTCACCCAATGCTGGGATGAGCTGGAAGTGTGGGGGTGATTGTCGGATGAGGATGGTGAGTCTAGCACTCCTTGACCTTCCTAAGAGTTGGCATAGCTACCAGGACTCGGTGAATGGAAGGGAGAAACTGCCAGGATGGGAGAGACTTTGGTCGGATCTTGTGCAGGAGGAGATTAGACGGAGCACCAGAGACAGTTCTTCATCCATGCAGGATGAGGAGAAGTGTGCCTTGGCAAGTAAGGCGAAGAAGGGAAAGAAGAAGGTTTCTCTTTCTGAATCTAGTTCTTCCAGTGATGAGAAGAAGGTTGACAAGTCGAAGGCGAGATGCTTTCTTTTTCATGAGATTGGTTCATGGGTTAGGAACCTGTATTCTCTTGAGGTTCAAGATGCATGCAAAGCCTTGAGCAGTGAGGCAACTGATGGAGACTTGGTGGTTGAGAGGGAGCGTATATTACCTCTCAACATGCATAGCCAGAAGAAGTCTCAGACGATTGTGGAGGAGCCACGATTGGTGCAGCAGCTTCGGGAGGTTGTGGAGGAGCCACAACAGGGGAAGATGAGAGGAGATAGAGTAGATACATCTACTCATCCAGAGACCTCCAGTAGGGGGAAACTTTGAGCCAGGTGGGCTGAGGGATCGCATGCAGCCATACCTCCAGGTAGGAGGTGGGGTGATGTGGATTGATTGTCCCAAGGAGGAGGGGCAGGATCCTTGAGGTACCCAACCTCTTGGATGAGACCTTGCTACGGGAGCCCCAATGTGTAGTAGCAGGAACTGACTGATTGGGTAGAGACAGATGTGGATGGAGCGGCGGAGAGCGACAGTGCAGGGAATCCCAGGACAGCGCATAGCTAGCAGGTTGCAACAATGCGAGAGGCACAAGTGTTTTGCACAGTGCTAGGTGGCACAGAGAGGTGTGTAATGGTGCGAGATGCATGGAGATGTTGCAGTAGCACAGATGTCAGAGAGGGAGCACTCGTCAACAGCAGGTAGAGCTTCAGCATCAGAGGATGTTTCTAGCCCAACAGGGAGGTCAGTTGGGAGGTGCAGTGCGGATGCAATGCTGGGAGATAGAACCATCAGCAGCACGGATGCAGTCAGAGATCAAAGTGACAGAGGCTAGAGCAGTCAGATACTGAAGAGCACAGAGATACAGAGTTTCAGTCGACAGAGGCAATAGCAATCAGAGACTTTGATGACAGATCAAGTGGACCGGCCAGATGTGTTGCATGGAGAACATTCCAGAGTTACAAGATCGGGTTTGAGAGGAAGTCTTTCTTGTTGAGAGGGAGTGTTGAAAAGTGTGCAACAAGAAATTCTTGTTGAGAGTGCAACAAGATGATGGAGCTTAGTGAAAAGAGTCGCCTTCACTAAGTGGGCCCACAAGCTATTTTCGGCGCAAGTCTATTTTTAGACTATGTCTATTTTTAAACATATGGATCATGTCTATGGATTGCAGGTTGCTATTTATGGATGATTGGTCAAGTTGGGAAAAATAGATATAATTCTATTTTTGATGAAAGTGTGAGTGATCACAGTGTGAGTGATCAAAGTCTATTTTTAGACTGGCTGTCAAAAATAGAAAAGTCAAATATTATTGTCTCATAATAATATTTGGACTATAAACTTGATCTTATTCTCTTGGAGCACTTCAGGATGAGCTACGGATGTGGTACATGCAGATCCCAGAGGGAAATACGTGGTTACCTATGGGATGACTAATATTTTCATGCAGGACTTCAGTTAGAACTCAAGTGAGTTGAGTTTAGTGGACTGTAGGTGCAGTTGATGGAGTTGTGTTCAGTTTAGTTTTGTTAAACTGGTTGTATTTAGTCTAACTGGCAAATAGACTAGAGATGAGTTGGGTGAATTAGTTATTAATTAATTCACAAGTTATTAACTCATAATGCAACTAATGAATACATTAGTTAACTCAGTTGCATGTCAGTGCATGTTCAGTTCAACAGGGACAGGTGGTAGAGAATCAGAATGCTATCAGTTGTGACTATAGTTGTGCACCAGATCTTGCACAATCAAGGGATTGAGTATGCCAATGAGTTTGCTCACGTATTTTCCTAGTATGGTAGCCTTTGCTCACGTCCAACAAAGTGTGAGTGATTATTTTGAGGTGAAATACGAGTTTGGGAAGTCATTCTCATCAGTTCTTGAGCAGGTATTGAGCTGTAGAGGCAGGCAAGCAGCGGGGGAGATTTGGAGATCAGATCTGAGATGTATTGTGTGTAACAGGTGGAGCTGGTACTGGATTGCTTGTGATAAGCATTGTACTTTGTAATGTTACATGATTCAATCAGTATAATATACAGATAGTTGGGGTTTTTAGTGAGATGCTTTCCCCGGGAAAATACTATGTTGATATGTGTGATTGATGCTTCTATGTGCGCCTGTGAATGTTTCTGGTTCTATAAATTGATGATCAACGTAGAGGAGATTATGTATTATACATGTTCCGCTTATAATTGTATGATCAGGATAATCTCTGTGAATATGTGTTAAATTATTCAAAATTTCTACACGGGCTAACTATGAGATCAAAGGCTGGCATTGCCTTTTAGATGGTGCTATGACATTCCATGACCAATTGGCCTCCCTCTAAACACGCCCAACTATATGTACATATTTCTTCCATGGTCCCTACTGAAAGCAAGTTGAAAAATGGATCCATTTATGAGGTCGAAAGTCAAACTTGACATTTGAATGGTCTCTCTAAACACTCCTGACTATTGACGGTCCCTGACCAGATCGACTCCTACAATGTTGCATGGAAGCATCCTAAATCAATTTTGTTTTAAATTTGAAAATTATTTATTTAAATTACAATTTTAGAAAGTGGATTCTAAAATATTAAGTTTGTTTATATATATATATATATATATATATATATATATATATATATATATATATATATATATATATATATATATATATATATATATAGATATATAATACATTAAGTTTTATAAATTTATATTTAAAATACATCTTTGCAGTGTATTAATTTTTGGTTTATAGTACATTTTGTATGATTTTTTTTACTTTGTTTGTTGACCATGTTCTTCTTTGTTTTTTTTTTTGTTTTTTTGGTTTTTTGGGTCCTAATTATTTTAAATTGTGGCAAGTGACTAAATTGTTAAGTTTTATTGGTTTTACTTAAAATTGTGGATGATTGCAAAATGAATTAAAATTTTAGTGAATGTTTTGATTATTTTGACTAAATTTTATAAAAGTAAAAGGGACTTAGTTTAAAGCCATGTGAATGTGAATTTAAATTGTATTTCAATTTCAAAGTAATTTTATTCATATATTTTGTAAATTAAGTATTTGGAATATTAAATAAGTAATTAAATTTATGATAATTTTCATTAATATATATATATATATATATATATATATATATATATATATAACAGAAGTGAATAGATTGATGAAAACAATATGAACAAGAAGAAGATAAATCAATGGCACATAACAAAAGATGTATCTAGGGAAATCCACTGCTCAAAAGCTCGCTATTTGTATTGCATATATCAGAAATATGAGTGAATATACAAAGCATGTTCTCACTAGAACAATTCCTCTCAAGTATGCTCAACTCTCTAAGCTCACAAGCAAGCTCAAGACAAATCGTTAGCCTATTCAGTAGCTCTCCAAGCCCCTATTCTCTTGTGTAATTCCTAGGATGAATAGTCTATATTTAAAGGGAATTCATGCTTCCAAAATTGTGCAATCCAAACATAGGTCCTTCTATGATTGCATGCATGATATTTACAACTCAATAAATCATACAACGGACAACACACTGTCCTTGAACTCTAGTCTTAACTGGGTATTTCTCAGAATTGGCATGCATGAGTTTCTGATGGGGGAGTCTTCAGTTAATGAGAGTGACACTTGTGGATGCACTAGTGCACCAACTAACTGTTAACTCTCTATTAGTTCCACAAATAACTTGGAACCAATTTAGCTGAACATAACTCAGTAAACTGAGTTATCTAATTTACAACTCAATCAAAACTCATACTAGACCCCTAAAATTTAGGGAGAACATATAGACGACTTCATAAAGACTTCCAACTCAAAATTCCTAAGCTAATTATGTTAATTAAGCTTAATTAACTATTTACAAGTTGCTATGAGAATATAATTCAATTTTAATTCACAGTTTAAATTCACGGACAAATTTAAACTCGAATTTCTTGTTGCCATTTCTCAACACTCCCTCTCAACAAGAAAGGGATTACCAGCTACCTCGATCCTGTCTCTGTGAAACGTGAATTTACATCTTGACAATTCCTTTGTCAAAATGTCAGCATCTTTATCCTCTATGGGAATGTAATCTGATAACATAATTTTCCTGAATACACAATCTCTGAGATGATGATATATGATATCAATATTCTTGGACTGACCATGAAAAATGAGATTTTTAGAGAGTTTGATACAACTATGATTATTACAGAAAATAGCAGTTGGATCCATCTGTTGACCAAACAAACCAACCAGGATCTTCCTCATCTAGATGACCTAACATGCTGCCTAACTCACAACCATGTACTCTGCCTCTGCCGAATTGAGTGCAGTCAATATTTGTTTCCTGCTGTACCAAGAAACTTCTTTTGACCCAGTACTGAAGATCCCACTAATGTGCTCTTTCGGTCAGATGGAATCCCTTCCCAATATGCATTGGTGAAGCCTTGGATATTTACTCCCTCCGTTAATCTGTACCATAATCCATACTGAGAACTTCCCCTGAGGTATCTCAACACATGCTTTGTTGCCTTCTAATATAACTTTGTAGGGCTAACCATCGCTTGACTAAGCTAGTTAATTGGATAGCACATATATGGTCATGAGTTCACCAAGTACACGATTGAACCCACAAGGTGCTTGTAAATAGTATCTTCCTCTACTTCCCTTGAAGTAGCATCCTCCTTCCTCCAGTTATCCACTAGAGGAGTCTCCACGGGTTCGCTTCTCTCCACGCGGAATCTCCTGAGTATCTCATTGGCATAATTACCTCGAGACGCAAACAACTCCCCATTTCCCTACCATACCTCCATGCCAAGAGAGTAATGCATGAGCCCCATGTCCTTCATCTCAAACTCTCTTGCCAGGTCCTCTTTGCAATTTGATCAACTGAACATTACTTGTCAGTATGAGATCATCAACATAAAGTTCAATGATCAACAATTTACCTTCCACCACTATGTGGCATAGGTTTGAATCCACTTCACTCTTCGCAAAGCCCAACTTGGTGAAGTAGCTATCTATCCTAGTGTACCAAGCACATGCTACTTGCTTTAGCCCATACAAAGCTCTCTTGAGCCGACACACATGCGACTCATGGTCAAAGGTCTCAAAACCTTCATGTTGCTCTATGTACACCTCTTCCTCAAACATGCCATTAAGGAAGGCTATCATTACATCCATATGATGTACCTTCCAACCCATCTGGGATGATAGTGACAATATAGATATGATACACGAGTACCTTACAACAGGAGCAAAGGTCTTCTAATAGCCAATACCCTCTACTTGTGAAAAGCCATGGGCCACAAATCTAGTGTTATGCTTCTCCACACTACCATCTGCAGCTTTATTTACCTTACAAAGCCAATAGGATCTCACCACTGACTTGTCCTCTGGTCTTAGGACCACATCCCAAACACTATTACGAACTATGGAGTCAAACTCCTCCATCATGACATCAACCCAAACTAACTGTCTCACTGCTTCCTTAAAGGAAGATGGCATGTCACAACACATTCACCCATAAGATCCCTATATCTAGTGTACCTCTCAAGTTGCCTCCTCTGCCTATGCTGAGAAGTGGGTGCTCCCACATTCTCCCATGCATCATCCAATAATTTGTTAACCTCTTTGGTACAATTTCTTCCCTCTCTGGAAGACTCTGACTTAGTGGATGTCTCCACTACCAGATCCTCTTCATGTGGCTACTCCACATCAATTGAGGCTCCTCAACTTTATGAGCTAAAATATCCTCATCAACATGTAGCTCAATCTCCCTCTCAAGGGAAACTTGCATGGCCTTCTCCTCAATGAATTTGACATCCTTGCAAACCATTGTCATCTTGCTGGTCGACAAGTACACCTGATAGTTGTGAGGTGTATAAGTGTACCCCACAAATATCCCCGACTTTGATGTTGGCTCAAGCTTATTTTGTGCATCTTTGGTCACATGGAAATATACCAATAAATAAAAAATCCTGAAGTGATCAACATATGGCCTCTTACTGGAATAAGCCTCCTATGGTGTCTTCAACCCAAGTATCTGATTTGGGCTATGGTTCTGAACATAAATTGTTCTGTTGCATGCCTCATCCCACAAGTGTAGTGGTAGGCCTCGATCATGGAACATCACCCTCACTGCCCCTACTATGATTTTGTTCTTCCTCCCGGCCACCCCATTCTGCTGAGGGATATGGGGTGTCATCAACTCCCATTTAATCCCTTCGGCTGCACAAAATTTCTTAAATTTGTTTGAGACATATTCACCACCGTTATGACTCCGTAGAACTTTAACCTTCTTGCCCAACTCTTTCTCCACCAATTCTTTAAACTCAAAAAACTTTGTGAAGGTTTGATCCTTTTTCTGCATGAAAAATATCCAAGATTTTCGAGAAAAGTCATCAAAAAATATAACATAATACATATGTTTGGCCATGGATTCTATCGAGAATGGTCTGCACAAATCTGAATGGACTAACTCTAGAATATTCTCTGCTCAAATGTGTCTATCGTGAAAGGAAGACTTGGTGTATTTTCCCAAAGTAAACCCCTTGCATGTATCAACTTGCTCAAGCGTGCCTTTGGGAAGACTGGTAGAGATCTGCTGCAATATCTTCAAAGCCCCATGATGCAAGTGGGCCAATCATCTGTGCCACAACTCATCAACATCTCGGCTCTGCACCCTTTCTACTTTTGTTCTCAAAGCAACACACTCTTCTACGTCAAACTTATAGAGATTCTTCACCCAAATCCCTGCCTTCTTTACTTGACCTATGGCTATGTGTCGAAGGAACACCTTTCCTTTCGAGAATATCACATCAAAGGCTCTATCCTAAAGCATGGCAATGGATACCAAGTTCTTATTCAGCCCAGACAGATACATAAAATTATTTAAGGTGAGTGGAGCCCAATGCTCCCTCTGAAAAGTAATCATTCCCAATCTAGTAACACTATACTTCCCATCGCCACCCATCTCGATATGCATCTAGAGATCTTTCTCTTCCAGGTCACTGAATAACTCTTTATCACCAGTCACATCTAATGAAGCACCACTTCCTAAGTACTATACACTTCCCATCATTGATGACACCATGCATGCAATGAGGGAAAATTCTAATTCGAATTGAGAGGCCAAACCCTCACCCGCCGCTCCTCCTAAGGTCTTCTTCTTGGACTTCTTGAGTGGAAAAACTGTAGCAAAATGGCCTAGATCATGAAAATGAAAGCACTTAACTTTCGTCATGTCTTTATTCTTACCTCCATGATAAGAATCCTATTTGGAATCTGGATTTTTCCCTTTCCCCTTCTTCGCCTTAATCTCTAAGGCATAGTTCTCTTCATCATCAGTCTTTGATGAAGAGCCATCCCTGGTTTTCCTCCTAATCTCCTCTTGCATCAAATCTGACCATAGTCATTCCCAATCTAGTAGCTTCTCGCAACCATTGACATATTCCTGATAACTATGACAACTCTTTAAGAGTCCTAGAAGAGAAAGACTCACTATATCATCCTCAACAACCGTGATTCCAACACTTCCAAGTTCTTCATGACACTAAGTGAACTTGGTCAAGTATTTTGGAATCGTCTCACCTTTCTCCATTTTGATTTTTTGAAGTTTTTCCTTCAGTTCCAATTTCCTTTGGTCACTGTTGTTCTGATACAAGTCTGTTAATGTTCAAAACACAATTCCCACTTATTCCGGCAATGGTTTTTTCAAATTCATGATTTTTCTTTGACGTAGCCCCACACCTTGTGATGTGAAATTTCAAATAAACTTATGAGTTAGGATCTATTAGGGTTCCTGTGTTGTTTTTTTATAGTTATTAAAATTGAGTAGTCTTTTAAGTGTGGTTTTTTAGAGTTTTTGGCAGATTTCTAGTATAATCTAGATAAAAATTTTGTGGCCAAATCTTGGTTTGTGTTTTCTAAATTGGTTTCAAAACTCTGGGAGCAGTCCTATTATGAAGAGTTCACCAATCAAACGTGTGATTTCAATGAATCCCTATGGGATTCTAAACAAATTAGATCAGAAAATAAACCAGAAATCTTTTCAAAAAATCACACTTAAAGATTGATTTCTCAAAACTAATTATATTAAAAAATAATTATATTACAAATATTTATTAGTTAAGTATGTAATTTAAGATGGTGGACTAAAGAAGGAAAAAAATATGATTACGTTATTAAACAAGGGCTATGTAATAGCTAGTACATTTTTTTTTTCACATACTGGTTCACGGATACTCGATCAGTGGGTAGCCGCTATGTCTAGGGTTGTTTAACACTGATGTTTAAACAAATTATATTAAAAAAATAATTATATTACAAATATTTATTAGTTAAGTATGTAATTTAAGATGGTGGACCAAAGAAGGAAAAAAATATGATTACGTTATTAATCAAGGGCTAGCTAGTACATTTTTTTTTCACATACCGATTCACGATACCCGGTCACTGGGTAGCTACTATGTCCAGGGTTGTGTTAGCTACTATGTCCAGGGTTGTTTAACACTGATGTTTAACACTGAGTGGACTATGTCCAAGGTTGTTTAACACTGATGTTTAACACTGAGTGGACTATGTCCAAGGTTGTTTAACACTGCTATGTCCACTGAGTGGACTATGTCCAAGGTTGTTTAACATTGATGTTTAACACTGAGTGGACTATGTCCAAGGTTGTTTAACACTGCTATGTCCAAGGTTGTTTAACACTGAGTGGACGCCACCGGAAGGGCATCAACACCCTCGGCCTATTTACTAACCTGACCCCAAGAGCTTTCGGGATTCGACCCTGTGACCTCCCATTGGCGAGGCACTTGATTTGACCCATTGAGCTAACTCTTGGGGCTAATAGCTAGTACATGTTGCTTAGCATAAATATAGATTAATTGAACTAAAAAATAATAAAGACAGATTTCATCACAAAAATAAAACAACTAATAAAATATTGTATTATTGAATGTCATCACCAAAAGTTAAGAAATATGATTAACTAATAGTGTTTATATTAAAATATATATGTGTGTGTTATATATATATATATATATATATATATATATATATATATATATATATAATTAAATTTATTAAAATATTTTTTTTAGTATAATAATAGTTCATCTTAAATTGAAGAAAAAATTATAATTCATTTAAATGGAAATAATAGGAAAAAAATAAAAAAATGAAAATGAAATAAAACTAAAAACAAAAAATTAATAACTAATGGAAATAGAAGTTACTAAACAAAGCATAATAAGACCTCAACCAATCATCTTAAACATAAATAAATTTAAATAATAATAAAAATAACAAAAAATGAATTGCCAAAATTGAACTATGGATAAGGGACATAAAATTTTGATCCAAAACAAACTAATACACTGTCAAATTGAATCCTAAAACAATATAATAAAAAATTTATTATATTTTAAAATTTTATAAATTAAAATTAATAATTTAAAAATTGGAAAAAATTATAATTCAAGTTAATATAAAAATCACAAAATCGATTAAAATGGTAAGAATGTATTTTAAAAAATAACAATTAGACCATGGTAAAAGAATCGGTAAATAACAATAGGACCATGGTAAAGGAATCTGTTAATTAAACACTAGCACAGAGAGCAGTTATAAAAGTAATTAGAATACCATACTAAGTTTAAATCACTATATTGATTGTGACATTTAAGGTGAAAGAAAGTTGCAAACAACAATAAAAAATGTTATTTGAGATTTGGTTGCAACAAATATAAAGAACATGCTGCTTTAGTCATCGGAAAAGCAAAGCTGCAAGAGGAATAAAGTTACTTTAAACCAATAAAAGATATGAGATAAAATTCCACCTGTGTTGGTTGTGCCGAAGGTGTTCCCCGTTATTTCGGTCCATTCAGTACGTAATTCCCACTTACTCCGCTGATGGGTTTTTCAAACTCATGCTTTTGCGTTGACGTCCCACCGCACCCGCACCATGTGCAACTTAAAATAAACATTTGAGTTGGAATACACTAGGGTTGCGATAAAATGGGCGGTTTATAATTAGTAATTATACACCATGTTAGAAAGGAAAAGTTGTAAGGTTGTAGTATAGGAAAGGGTAATCTAAAAGATAAAAGTAAAAAAATTATATAATTTTATTTATTTATTATTATTTGTGTGAGAAAAGTTTTAATTGTTTTTTTAAGAAATTAGTTTTATTAGTGTTATTTTGGTTTGTGTGTTTTTTCATGTTATATTTAAATTTATATTGTATTAGATATCATATCAATTTTTTATTCTGCGCATTGGAAACAATGTAAGTAATACTTAATTAAATTCATTTTTACTTTTAGTTTGTTATTAATATTCTAATTTTAATTTGTCTTTGAATTAAAATTGTGAATTAAAATCGAATTTAGTCTCACTAGCTGCTTGGAATTAATTAAATAATTCATTATGGATTAATTAGTTGGAGAAATTACCCAGATGCGAGTGTTAAATTGACGTTAATGCAGATTAGACAGAAGGACGATAGACGACCAGGCCACATGGCCACTCGCGTCCCCTTCCATGCCAATTTATGGCAAGCCACACTTAGCCTGTCGGCACCATTACTCTGGTGCTCAAGTCGAGGAATTCGCAGCAGGCATAAGGCCATGGCTTCCGCAAGCCATAATCCATTCATCCCATCCCCGCTAAACTGCTCTTGCCCCCCTCATGCTACGGAGCCGAGCTCACGCACAATTACAGGGAGGCGCTGTTGGATTCTCAGCTGTATTGATTTGGGGAATGGCTTCCATTTCTCCCAAATCACTCACTGTGCTCTGAATTCCGCCCAAAATTCCTCTGCATCTCTTCTGAATAGCCTCATCAATTCCAGAGTAAACTTTGCCTCCTCTACTGCAATCACTGATAACAACACAGTCATTTTGGCCTAGACCAACAACCGTCAACCAACCATGCAACGTACTCGCCATCGAATGCGTAGCAAAAGAGGTGGTAGTCGTGGCAAAAGCATTCACCTCCCCTCGACACCCACCCCTGAACCAACAACTCCTTCCTCATCCCCTTCTACTATTCATTCCAGAGGTCATTTCTTTGGTAAACACCTTGACATGCGCAGCGGTAGAGGTCGGGCACAGGCCGATGGTGCCAGAAGAATGAACACTGCTACCCAAACAGCCAACCTCCCTACCCCCCCT